>VWZV01011764.1:223309-311803 GCA_013397155.1 Irena cyanogastra | reverse complement strand
AAGGAAGGAAGGAAGGAAGGAAGGAAGGAAGGGTGGGCAAGCAGGAATAGGATGAAGGATTTCATATTTAGTAAATCAGAAAAAAAATCCATTTTGATTCAAAGCATTTTCAAAAGCTATGTATACATGCATTGGTAGAAATACACTTCTGTATAAAAAATACATAAGTTAGAGCAGAAGTGTTAAAAATTAAATAGTCATGTACGAGCATATTTTTTAACATTTTGAATGGTTCTGTGTAAGCTTTGCTGCTTCTTTGCTGTGAATTGCATACTGAGTAGAGCACCTACACTCCTGGTCCTATTTATAATAGTTATAATTCTTGCCCACGAATAGCTTTCTAGATGGTGGCCAGCCCACAACTACAACTGTTCTCAAATGCTGCCACCTAAAGGCTAAACCGAAGTACAGCTAGAAAGAAAACAACCCAAACCAGCAAAAACGAGCATTTGGGAAAAGGTTCCCGAATGTGCAACATGGAAGTAATCTGCAACACAGCAATTGTTGCCTGTATAACACGTACAAAATCCTGTGTGGAGCGTTACCTGAAAATAGTTTGGGGATATAGTTATAGAACTATTAAGTATATAATCACTAGATTTTGTCTGAAAGAAGAAAACTAGGCTCTATGTTTGGAGGAAATGAATGGATGAGAAATCTGAAAATGCAAAGTTCAGTACCATCGTATCCCTCCCGATTTTAGAATAAAAGCAAAGCAAGTCCTGCAGATAGAGGCAATATCTCCTGTTACACCAACTAATGAAGTTAGAAAAAATAAATACAACTCTGAGGTTTCACACCGAATAAACCTCCCCAACCCCTTCTTTTAAACTGTTTTAATACCATCCCTACAAATCCCTGGTGCATCTACTGCTGAAAATACATTTTAGACCAGAGTAGTTGACATTCACAGTAGTATTTTCCCAGACCCTACTGATCCCTGTATGTCAGTGTCCTTCTGTTTCACAGTCAGACACATGACTATGTGCAAGGCAAATAATATCTGATGGAAAAAAAAATAAACCATTGAGGTGTTTGGGTTTTTTAAATTGTGACCAGCAATTACCCAGTTGCATTGGTATTGAAGACTTTGTCAAATATGTCCAATTTTACCACTTTCATTGCCAGTTTTCTGATATGTAAAAATTGAGTTTAGGAATAAAAGCAACCAGATTTATTTAATTGTGGTCTAAAATGAAATTTGAATTTAAGTTTGTATGAAGAAAGGCTGATATGAAATTTCACCGGTTATGCTTTGTTATTTTCTCGTTGATTTTAGCAAGTTATTTCCAATAATTGCTTTTAAATCAAAACAATAGTTAATTCCCCCAACTTCTACACTCAGTAACAGCGTGCACCACAAAATCCTCAGTCTAACAGCAGCCTAGCTCAGTGAGCTGGCACACGACAGCACAGCTGCACACACACACACAGTAGGGAGAGTTCAAATTTAATTGAAGAAATTCTGCCTCTGGAAGACTAAGTAGTTAAGGTGCTTTATGAATGCTACTCTACTGATTCTGACACTGGGGGTGTTCAGGAAGAATTATCTGGACACTTCTGCACACAGCACAGCCATTAGCATAGATCACAGAACACAGATTTCAGAGTGTGAGCTGCATGTAGACATATTTAATGGAAGGAACAAGGAGGCTTAATCTCTTTTTTGGGCAAAGCACAATTGAAAGAGTTCTGATTTGATCCTTCTCACGATAGCCACTGTGAGATTTGAGGTGTTTCAAGTTGCTATAGCTAAGAAAGGACTGAAGAAAACAAAGCAGAACTAAAAAGTAAGTGTCCTCTGCTACACTGCAGTTAGAGATATTATCCCATAAGCTTTTTTTTCTGTAAAATCTGGATTGTTTTGATAGTATACTGTGACAGACTGATAAGGAATCTTGTAGCCTTATTCTGTAACCCTCCTTCTGGCTTAGAAGGGATGTCCCCTAGCTGCTCAGAAATAACCACAAGCTTCTCTTGGATTTCTGTGGATGTACTTCACACACTTCTTTCATGTCACACGGTACCTTTCTAATTATGTTTTGTGGGGAACACATTTATACTGTCAATTAATTTTCTTCTTCTCATTAGCCATTTCCATCACAAAGAAGAAACAACAGAAAGCATAGTTAATTGCATAAGAGGCCAATTCAGGACAAATGCAATGTTTTCCCATCACATCCCATCACACAAGGTTGCCATTTCTCCACTTCTTAAATGTCTATCCCTTGCTGCTAACACACAAAATTGAACACTGCCTGTGGCATTTACTGTACCTTCATCTGCTGGGTTTAATGTTGTCTCAGCTGCTCTACTCCGTCCCTCAGGGACCAAACCCGCTACCATTCAGAATACTCTCAGCAGCAGAAACAGAAGAACACCAATCTCTCATCCAAACTAACAGCATAAAGGTGATAGCTCACTACGATACTAGCCTACTCACCTTTTGTCTCATTCTTTTTTATGTTTTCCTCCTAGTTTATAGCCTTTTTGGTATCAAGCAGGGACCTGGAAGATTAACCACTCTTCAAAATTCCTGACCACATTTTATTAGAAATGAGACAGAACTCAGATCTGCTGCTGGGCAGAGCTGTGTCAAGGATGGAAATTTTATTTCACATGGGATTAACAGATGTACAGCCTAAGAAGACAGGGCAATGGCTCAGTGATCCAGGAAATGTTTCTGGTAAGATGAAACCTTTTCATCTTACAGTACTACTCTGGAGATTTCAAAGTCTGACTTGATTCAAAGTCATAATGGATAGCAACAAATTTCCAAGTTGTCCATGGAGGAAAAAAAATGCTTTCAAGTGTTTTAGTTGAAACTGCTTCTTGTGCAATTTGATGAAAGAATCATTTGGGGAATTTGCTTTGGACATCTTTCAGTTGCCTCACTGATTTCTACCCCATGTAATTCTGAGAAAAGTGACTGGATTTCATTCCAGCTAAGGCAGAGAAGCTTACTCCAGTAGTATACAATGGTGCTCAAATTTCCAGAGGAGTTTTGCAAAGATGTAAGTGTGGAGAAAAGCTGTAGCACTTTAATAAACCAAATTAAACTCTACAACCAGGTCCTGCAACCAGATACTGGTGCTGGGAACAACACTGAAACTCTGTGACTTCAATTCCTCTTGAGTTTTACAAAGTCAAAATGGAACAAACTATTGACAACATACACAGCATGGCCTCATTTCACTTGAAAGTTTTTAAAGAGTAAGGTTTTTATGAAAGCATGCAAACAAAGAAAGCTATTAGTAAAATCCTAAGATCTGTGGGTTTTCCTTTAAGATGTTTCCGTTTTATTTACCATTCTGAAAATAATCCATATATTTACCTAGATATTTCACATCTCACTATTAAATCTATCAAAAAGACTGCCAGAGTTGGTTACCTTATAGCAGGGCCTTGGACAACTTCCAAAATAACAATATCTTTAAAGGAGTCTTTATAAGAATATGAAGATTTACTCAGTTGGGTCTTTTAACCATGAAAGCAGATGTTTGAATTTTTGGAATATAACTTTTAGTATTTGGTAGCAGATGGAAATTTAGTTAAGTACTGTGAAATGAGAGAAGGGAAAGATGTTTTTTCTTCTTCATAGTCCCAGAATTTCAAAATATCACGGAGTGTGGACATAGACCATGGTGCCTGGCAACTAAGTAGAGAATGACAGAGTAGGGAAGGCTAACATAATTTTCTAATGTCAGAAATGTCTCTGCTTATTATATCTGCCATAGGCATTACTCAAATACCTTGTTCAGGTAGTCACCTATTCCTGAATGATAAGTAATTCAAAAGAAAATACAAAGCAAGCAGAAAATTCTGCATATCATTTCAGTTTAACTTGAAACTTCTGAAATTCATTAAAGTTCAATTAACTTTTCAAAATTATCATCTCTCTTTTATCTTACTAATTCAACCATAACCTAAAGCAAGAAAAAGAAACCATGAGGAAAGCTATACTTATCATGGAGAACATTGGAAACATTAAAAAGAAGTCTAATCTCATTACACTTCAGTACTGTTTCATAACCAAAAACCTTGGCATGAGCATCATAAAAACCTGCAATATGCAAATAACTCAGGAACTGAAGTCAACAGAGCATGTGGACTAGCTTTTGCCTCTCCCCATTTGATTACCTACTGATGCATATAATAGACATGAATCAGCACATTCTCAGAGGAGTTCAGACCCTGACCCCCTTCATTGTGTAAATTTCTGGTTGATTTTGTTTGGGTCTTTTTTTCCAAAGCTGATGCAGTTGAAAGCAAAAGTACAAGTGGCACAACCTTGCTAACAGTCACTCACGTTTTTGGACAGGAATCCTATTATGAAGTCCTACAGCCAGTGCACATATGTGATGTCTGCTGTCTACCCTCATACTCATCTCAACTTCAAAGCACAGTGCTTGTTTACAAGTTCATCAAACCCTTCCCCGGGGATATAGGTGTCAAGCAATGAAAGGTGACTGCTTAGATGCCAGTGAAGGATCTGTTTAGAAAGGAAACATTTCCAAAGTGGTGAACAAGAATTTAAGAGTTTCTCTTGTCTGCTATGTTAGTTTAAGTTAATAATTATGACAGATCATCAAAACCATAACCAGTTTCTAAATCCATTACTGTTTTACATATAGATGGTATTCAAACACTATTTAGGTATAATTTCCCAAAAGCTTTTGTTGCTCTTTTACATTTCCTCAACTTTTAATAGCTTTGTGTGAAGTGTACTTGCTGATTATCTTCTACTTCTGAACACCTAATTTTGCTTTATCTTCTGAGGTTCTGTTGAATTCATTACATTATCACTAGAAAAAAACCCTTCACCATTATCTGTCTCACCTCTCCATTCCTCCCTTAACTTTCTCTGTCCTTTCTCAACATTCTATGGTTCTGAGCTTCCCTCTAACATTTCACACATTATTCATTTCTTATTCACCTCTCCCCTCTTCATTTAATATTTCCTTATTAAGGAAATGAAGCTGGGCTTCCTTATGGAGCCCAGTCACCCTTCCTTCTCATCCACCTTTTTTTCCTCCTGCCAGCTGGAATGTGACTTTTATTTTTCACTTGTTCTGTTATGAAACTGTTCCCACCATATTTCATGAAAATAACATCAGAGTCTTCCAGCAGTTTTCATCTCATTTTTCAGATTCTGGTTGAGTGGGAAGGGTAAGAGCAGAAGGAAGAAGTCTGATTCTAACGAGAAACTACTGCTAACCATAAAATCTCTCACTCTCTTCAAAAATAGTCCTTTTAAGGACTTGTGCAAGCTTTTACCCATCATCACTGCATGCTCCCTATCATGGATAATCACACCTGTTGATAGAGTACCTGCCAAAAACCAGTAATATAAGAAAGTGAAATCTGGATTTCATACACAATTGAGAATGCCAATATAGCAGACTGATTTACAGCAGGTGCCTTAGTGACTCATGATGGCCACCTGACTGCCAAAAATGTATTGAGCATGGTATCCTTTGTGGAAGCATCCCTCCTGCCGACAACGATACCAGCTGCTGACATGCACTGCAAAGGAGTAAATCTAGCAGACTTCAGTTTACAACTTTTTATTGTTTAAAAAAGTTCAGTAGCAGAGGAGAAGCTGGCTGCTTAGAAGTACAGTAAAACACCCGATTTCAAATGGATCAGAATTTTGCACTTTAACAATACTCAGGTAGGATGAAGCTGCATCTTGCAACACCTCCTCTCCCCCTTCCTACAGGGCTTCAGGAAACAAGTAGATGAAGCCAAACAAAACAAATTTAGAAGTTCAAATGCCAAATGTGTTGAACTTGTGAGGATGCATACAAGAGTAAAAAGTGGAACCAGCCTGAAGGTGGTAAAAGCACAGCTGGTTTTAAAAGGGAACATCCATCTACAGCCTTCTTGAATAACTGCACAGTGCCTTACATAACGGGGCTTGAATCTCAGTTGTCCCTAGGCACTACCACAGACCACTTGATTAATAATTAATCATTAGCAATGTACATGTAAGATTCACTTTATAGCTGCCTGAGTAATTCTGATTTAGTGGAGCAGCACTGGAAATAGAAACACTGGAGTACACACTAGCCTAAGGATGCCAGTGAAACTTAGACCAGCGACCAAGAGTAGCAGATTATTGACTGAGATGGCATCAAACTGACCTGTTAGCTCAGAGGCAGCAGAAAGGCAGCCCTGGTATTTTGTGTTGTTAATTATCATCAGCTATGGAGTTATTGTCAAATCTACCTTTGAGTGCCTATTTTTGGTGTGTTAATGTCACTACTGTTTCAAAGTGAACTCTTGAGTCAGGCTGATTTTAAGAGTATAGATGTAGTTATTGATTTGGAATTATGACCTTGTATGCCAGACTAGTTAGACTGGGGAATTCTAGAGAGCTTCTGTATAATATCTTGAGTGTGTTTTGGATCAGCACCAAGTGTGATCTCTTGGAATGTTTATGTTATTTAGATTTATAGTTGTTCTACAATAATTCTTAATGTGCAAATATTAAGAACATATCTCTGTATTATACATATCTCTGTAACTCTAAAGCTGGGAATTTAAATTACTTCTGAATAATTCGTAGAGGATCTTTCTTCTTACAGGTGTTGAATTAATAGTAACTTGAATGACCAAGAACTAACTCCTCTACTTCAGGGTTATCTTGCCTGTAATCAGCCAAAGTAATTGCTAGAACATAGCGATGTTGCCCTTTTCGGTCTTCACTTTAGATCTTTTAGTCAGATTTGGTACCACAGCACTGGATTTTTAATCAAAATCTGTGGGAGGTCTGCTTGTAAGCAGGTGTAGAACATGTATTTGTCCTTAGCAACTTTTGGTACTAAAGATTACTAAATGTGGATCTGTATTGCAGTTTGATACCTAAGTTTGCTCTTCAAATAAAGCTCATACAAAATTATATTTATATGAAAGAACAGTATAAAATGATCTTCATAGAACACTAGGAGAAAAAAAGAAGAACTAAATTCTGAAGGAGATCTTGCTTTAAAAATGAGCTTTTCCTCTTATTTGCAGTATTTATAAATTAGTTGTCAAATGGTTTTTGCTATGTAAATATTGTTTACTCCTTGTCACTGTCACCCTTCAGTTCCCTATCACCATGAGCTGAGCACTTAAAATTGAGCTTTGAAGCTTCTGAATAAACGTTAAAAATGTTTTCCACCCTGGAAAATCCAAGACTCCTCACTACTAATTAGTGCTGCTAATATGTTTGTGCCTTTTTTCTTTTTCAAACAGTGCTTGAAAAACATTTGGAAGTGCCTCATATATATCACCAATCAAAATTATCATATGTATTATCTTTTTGTATCTTTGATCAAAAGCAGCATTATACAAATAAAACCAGCACCCATCAAGTAAATTTAATTTAGAAACTAGCTGTAGCAGACACTATATCAACAAGTAAAGATACAGTTAGTCTTCACCAGAAAATATAAATAAAACCAAAACCTCTGAGACAATTTTCATATTCTCCTTTTCCATTCTTCCATAAACGTGCTAAAAATTGGAACTAGATAACTTATTCCTCTGACAAAAAGGATTCTGGACTAATAGAATTGCAAACTTCCTAAAACTGCTCTCTTTCTAATGTGCTTCTTCTCCAGCACACTCATTTATCCACAGCAATCTCCACTGGCAGGTAGGTATACATCTTGCGGCTTCAATTGTTTCTATTTTATGGTCACAAAAACACTATGTGCCACCTTGAAAAATGTGCATGAATTGAGTCATAAAGCAGGTATACAATGCATAAAGATGCTCTTCAATGGACTCAGTAATGTTAGTGGTTTGTGCTTGTAATTCGGGAGCAGTCTGTCAAAGCCAGTGAATCCTCACAGGACTGATCTTTCAATAGCTTAATGCTTTCTAAACTATTTCCACCTGGACAATGAGCATAGAAAGCATGCAAACAAGAATTCTCTGTTCATTGCCAACTCATACTCACTTGCCATGTTTATGAGAAAAGGATATGAAGAGCAGAACAGTGGAGAAACAGACCCAGGGTACTTATTCTGTTTTCTCCTGCAACATTTACCAGCAAAAACCTGATTAGAAAGAAAAATTCATTCTGCCTAATAGGAACTAGCAAGGAACATATGGTGTAACATGGATTATACACATTGAGACATCAGTCAACATGGCAAGAAGCTGAAGCAACATCCACAAATTACAACCTTAATTGCTAAAAATAATTAAACAGATTGGCAGACATTTTAGAAATCACACATAGGCATCCAGTAGCCATGGAAAGTAGGACTTGGTGATGTAAATAATGATGCCATTTATAGTTTTAAATGTTTTACCTATTATTTGAAATATCTGTACTCAAGAATTGGAAAAACATTCAAGTCCTGTTATGCCCAAGGTTGACTGGGATAATCCTCACTACTACACACAGTAATTTTAATTCATTACTTTCTATCACTGTACCTCTACATAGTATATTCTGGTTTTAAATCAGTTGGACATTTATGTCATTCCAAGTTTTCCAAAGTATTATATGTCATAGTTGTCTGTAAACGTGAAAAGTATTATAATTTTAAAGGAAAAAAAAAAGAATTTTTTTTTCTGAAAGTAAAGGTAAAAGCAAAAGTTATTTTCATTAACTGTCAGGAAATTAAAACCCCAAGTAAATCTTCTAAACTGTTTTTTTTTGTTGTCTTTGTTTGTTTTGTTGGTTTTTTGTTGTTGGCTTTTTTCCCCCCTAACTATTGCCTGATGAAAGCTGATTTTTAAGAAAAAAGGGACAAAGTTCTGATCAAAATTTTTCCTTGCATCTTTCACAGGAAGAGTGAACATTTAATTTAATTTAATTTAATTTAATTTAATTTATTCCTAATAAAGAATTATATACAATTTTTTAAAATTATTTGTTTAAATAACTGTCTCAGAGAGTGAAAGAACTATGGACAATTGTACACGTTTCCCTGAAAAGACATCATAGTGTTATACATATAACAGTTGGGTCCAGATAGAGAAACACAGATAATTTACTAAGAAAAGGTAAAACCTAAGATTCAGCTTTCCAGTAAACTTTATCATTGTTGAATTAAATGTGAATGTCATGATAAACTAATAAAATAGAGCTGCATGACAACAGCAAAACTAAATGCCTCCCTATTTCTTTGCGAAGAAACCCTGCCAAATTAGACTTGTCCATATTCATGACCTCTTTTTCCTCCAGCTCTTCATGAATATTCAGTAAATAACTTTTCTTCAATAGAATATTCATGGTTACGAAAATCTCTGCAAACCAGTAAATGTAGGAGTATTTGCACTAGTATGCTGGCATATTGAAGAGCTCTTTTATAATTTGCACAATAAACTCATTAACTGATTAAGAACATTCAGTTCAATTAAAAACAGAGGGGTCCCTCACCTACTTGGAAAGCTTGGATGATCCAACCAGAGAGTGCAACTAGGCCACATGGCTTAGAAATCAATCTAAGAAATAAATAATATAAACTAAGTGATCAGGGTTAGCACACAATCTAAAACGCTTCTGTGGGATCCATCTATCGAGCCACTCAAAGCAATTTGATTAAAAAAAGAAAGAAAAAAAAAAGCAAACAAAAAACCCGGATGATTCAGGCACAGATAAGGGCTTGCTTGGCTCCTTAGAAAGCAGCCGTCACCAGCTCTGCCGCAAACCCGGAGCCGCGACTGCGGGGGGAACCGCAGCGCTCCCATTCCCGTTCCCGCAGCGCTCCATTCCCATTCCCGCAGCGCTCCCATTCCCGTTCCCGCAGCGCTCCCATTCCCGTTCCCGCAGCGCTCCCATTCCCGCCCCCGCGCAGCGCTCCCGTTCCCGTTCCCATTCCCGTTCCCGCAGCGCTCCCATTCCCGTTCCCGCAGCGTCCCATTCCCGTTCCCGCGCAGCGCTCCCGTTCCCGTTCCCGCACCGCAGCGCTCCCGTTCCCGTTCCCGTTCCCGTTCCCATTCCCGCACAGCAGCGCTCCCCCAGCCCGGCCACCGCTAGTCGGAGCCGGGAGATCGCGCACGGCCGCCGCTGCCCAAGGGCACCGGCTGACACTGACCGCCTGCCCCGCCTGCCTCCCTGCTTTTGGTGCGCTCGTGGCTGTAACTGTTGGAGAGCAAAATCCTGCCTGCTGTTTCATAATTAGAGGGTTACGGCCTGAAAAAAAATCACAACTGCGTTTTTTAATACGAGCTAAGTCGTCGTGCTCTAGTGTAATTTCTAGATGTTTCTCTTCCTAGCCTAGCTTCAGTTTTAGGGCATCCCAGTGCTGCAGTGTCACAACTTCAGTCTGAGTGACAGCAGGCCTGGTAAGGATTGGTTTGGTTTCTGTGTGGAGGCTCTGGTGGTGTCCTCACTGCAGAATCTGGCCCGCTGTTAATTTAACACTTCGTTAACTTTCAAAGTGTTAATAGGATGACAGCTGATGTTTATGAAGGATACTGAAAGGAAATTCAGAACTAAATGTAGTTCTTAGTATGTGCAAAAGGTTTTGTTAATTTATACTGTTCCTTGTTCCCAAAACTCTTACAAGATTTTATGGAGGTGTTGGAAAAAAACCCTGAAGCTTAAAAGCCCATATGACCACCAGACAGAGCTGTCTGAGCACAACTGCTCAATAACAATTTTAATACCGTTTCTGAGATAAAATCTGCAATCATAAAAATGAAATCTGGATTTCAGGTGCCTTGTTCTAACCAGGTATTTTAGAAATTTAATTTACTAACGAAAGCACTTGCTGTTAGCATGTTTGTGAGAAATATTACCTTACACTCATATTCAATTATTTACCTCATTATTATGGTTGCTGGCAATAAAAAATTGTTTAAAAGTAATAATGAAAGATACTTACTTCCAATTTTCACATGAATATGGCTAGTAAGGAAGAGCTTTATATTATTATTATTGTTGTTATTTTTACTGTTATTACTATTATTTGAGATTGTCTTAAATGGTATAGAATGATGAGAGCTGGGGATGAATTAAGTAATAACAGGGCTAGAAAGATGTCAGAAGACACAAATTCACTACAAAGGATGTGTTGAAATGGAGCTGTTGAGATTAGAAAAGAAAGCTGTCACAGTCTCTGATAGTTTTTTCCCTGAGAGAAAATCAGACACCTCTGGTGAGAATACTTCCACTGTTACCTTGTACTCCTGAAACACAGTACTGCTAGCACTGGTATGAGACCCTAAGCTTTGTAATGAGTTTACAAGGCCTTGGTCTTGCCCTGTCTGAACTCTTCTTGACTCGCCCAAAGCTGGGTTTTTTCCTACAGAATTTTTTTTTGGTAGGAGGAGGATAGATCAGGAGCCTATGGCAAATTACAAGTTACTCCTTTTACACAGACACTCTGCTGAAGGTACTGACTTTAAGATGCAGAAAATGAGTGGAAGGATGAACATAATGTCAGGAAAAGGGTTGAAACTGGCAACAGTGCATTTAACAGTTTAAACTAGACTATTACTATTTTTTAGACTTTGGATAGAAGAATTTTTTTTTCTGTAATGGTGTTAGGATGATACTAGCTAATTGTGTCACCAGAAGGATAATTACAAAAAAGAAAGTCCAGTCAAGCTGGCAGCATAGAAATTTTTTGAGAAATTTCAAAAACTGGGAAGTGGTGTAAAGAAAGGAGGCATACAGACTAAAAAGCAAGATCAGAAGTTTTCCATTTAAAGTAAGTCAGCAATATACTAGCAGTAAAGAAAGAAGAATTGTCCATAGGGATTACTTAAGAAATTATCTTGCAAATTACTAAAATATCACAGTGATTGAAATGTTTGCATTATTATGGTTGTAGGGTGTTTTAAACATTTCTTGTTTAACAGAAATGCCTACAGTAGATCTCCACTGAGCTGTAACTACTGCTTGTCCTGAAAAAGAACAAGGCATTCTGAAATTGTTGGTGAAAATGGATCTCTTACTCATGTCCTCAAGGGTCAGGAGTGAAATAGACTTTTTCTTCTAGAGCTTCCTGCAGCTGTGGAAAATTCAGTCCACAGTTCTTCCTTTGCCTGTCGATAACTGGGAATTTGCACACCACACATTGCTAAATCTGCCATATTGCTCACTAGGTCTGAGAAGTTTCCTCTCATACAGGGCTATGCTCTCACTTGTCACTTCTAGATATCTTCTTGAATAAAACTGCATCTAAAGCAACTAAGGCAAGGGACAAGGGGGATGAAAACAGTTACTCCACTACTGTAAATTTGTTCTAGATATAAAGGTACTACCAAGATACAAATGTGTCAGTTAATGCTACTCCAGGATTTGCAGCTGCCAGGATTTATTGCAGAATTTCCTAATCAAGCAGAAAGGGCCAAAGCACAGGATCAAGTACTGTCCTGTGAGCTGCCCAGGCAGTGCTTGACATGTCTTTGACCAGAGTTCGATCGTGCAATCCCAGTGCCCTCCTGGGCATGGCTGTAAGAATAACATAGGTGTCAAGGGGAAACCAGGCACCAGAATTTTACTTCAGTTAATCAATTGCTAACCAACACAAATTGCTGATTACTCTTCTGAGTACTGGGAAAGAGAGGAGCACAGACAACTAAGCAAACACATAAACATCTATCCTCCCCCCCTCTCCACAAACTCTGCTTGCTGTATTTTCTCCACCAGGTACATCCAGTTCTCCAAACTTTCACTGGAGAGTGGACAGACAGTGGGGAAGCTGAGCTGATATGCATGTAGTTTACTGCTGCTCTAAGCAGAATATTTTACTACTGCCCTTTGGCCTGTGGCTCCCTCTCACATACACCTGAGCTGGGCCACAAGCTCCTCAGTCTCAATGATTGTTTGATGCTTAGTGGGATTTCCTAGTGATTTTTTCATTGGTCCAGGTTTTGAAGGGAAGAGCTCTTAGTCAATGAATGAAAACTCTCGTGCCACATTCCCTCAGGATCAGAGCAGACCCTGATCTTTAGAGTTTACTAATGCAGACACAGTCACAGTGACTGGCTACTGTATTCTAAATACTTTGACTGCATACCCCAAAATCACTTGCTACTTAAATTTATGTTAGCTGCAAAGGCTTATGTAATGGGTTTAAAACATGAGTATTTATCCTCTTCCAGGCATGCCCAAGGAGTTAGGTCATTGCTATAAAAATAAATATTTCTATATACATATAAATATACATATTACATAAGAAGAATCAAGTGTCTTGGAAACATCCATTAAGTGTTGAGACAGCTGGGCACTGATCAAGAAAACAACCATCCCAGGCAGATGTCTGACAATCAGCCTTCTTTTGGGGTGTGACACAAGGATCCTTCCTCCTTGCTTCTGTAATTCAATACATACATGAATTAGGCTGCTTAGGTGGTATGGGCTGCTTTCTCATACACAGCTTAACCCTCATTCAGAAACACTACCTCATAGCTATGAGTAAATTAGAGCTGAAATAGATCTTTGTTTATATTTCAGTGTTTCCTTTATGACTCATTCAGATTTTTATTTCTGTACAAAATGGTGTGAGACCAAATAAAATAGGGCATAATCAAACTGTCAAAGGTTATACCCCTAGGGTGATGTTCAGTTTCATAATGATGAGTTGTATTTATTTTTCCCAAGATTAAAATAAAAAAACCTAATATTTTCAGCCCTAACAAACAAAATGCCCAGATACTTCAGAGAAGAGTTCAAGACTACAAATTATGAAATATTACTCTTCTCTTGCCCTCGTTGCTGATGATATTTAAGAATGCATTGCTATGCATAATAGTACATTCACTCAGCCTCCTGTACTGTACAATACTAGGTCTTGACCTTCGTGTCGCAGACAATTTCAGTACTTTTGCTTTGTATTCACCTAATATTTTAATTTTAACTTCTCCTGTTAAGAGAAGTAAACCATCCTGTTAAGATTTTTCCAAACATTTTTTTTAACAAGTGGTAAATAATTGTTCTTTCTCATTATAAAGGTTCGTTTGGAAGTTTTCAGTTATGACTGTATCATGTTTTATAACTTTGATTCCTTTTACTTATCCTCTTAATTTTTTGTTATTAGAAAACTGATTTTATCAAACATTCAATCAAAAATATTCTTTCAGATTTAATGAAATGCCAGTAATTAAGTTTATGTTTTTGGTCTTCTAAGAACCCACTCTGCCTTCCCAGACTTCTGGTGCATACAGAATGACTCATTTGTGTATGGTTTTTCTCACCTTATTAACTATTCAACAGACCTGACAGTTATTGTGAGATTTCCATTTGTTATTTAATACTGTAAGTCAGAAATGTATGTGTTTGTTCCTGGTGTAGAAACTGTAGTAGTTTATTTTTTTCCTTGATGTGTATAGCCAAAGAATCTATCAAGTGAAAAATGGAAGTCACATATTTACTTAGAGAAAAATAGAACACAGTTATAAAAAACAACTGAAAAAGTCATTTTTCTGTCTATCCTAGTGACCTAAATAATTCCTGACAGGTATTTGTCTAACCTTTTCTTAAAAGCATGAAGTAACAGAAATTCTACATCACTGCACTCCATTCAAAACCCGATCAGTCTTTCCTTTAGAATGGTTTTTCCAGTGTCCCATGCTGCCCTTGAAGCCTGTTATTTGAGAGCAATATATCTCTTTTTTCATCATAGCATCTATTTACTTATTCAAAGACTACTGTGATATCTTCTCCCCTTTTTTTCCCCAAGACTTAACAACCTCAAATGCCTTCCTCAGCAGCCATAATTTACCAGACCTATGGCCAGTTTCATTGCTTTTCTCTGGACTCTGTAATTGCTTTATGTCTTTCCTGAAGCTTGATGGAGTACTTGAGCTGAAACCTTACTTCTGCATTAAGCAGGATAGAAGAATTACTCCTACAGGTTATATTCCTGTTGACAAATCCCAGTAGGATATTTGCCTTGTTTGCAGCAGCTTAATAACATTGAGTCACTCAGAATTTGCCATCCACTCTGAATCTAAGATCTTTTCCTGCAGAATTTCTACCTACATAGTTGTTTACTTTCTTGCACTAAATAGATGATGAGTCCTGCAAACATGCAGAGCTTTACATTCCTCTTAGCTGAACTGTATCCACTACATCCATAAGATTTATTGACAAGAAGTATACACTTCTGAATCCAGTGTCTATATATGCTCATTGGGGAGTAATAACAAAACATTATAATAAAATCCTATCATGGAAGCTCAGCTTTCAATTTCATTGCTTATGCTGATACCAATAAAGCTTTTAGCTGTTGAAAGAAAAAAAAGGGAAAATCAGTTGATATATCTGGAAGGGAACACCATTAGGGTTAGAAGGCCTGGTGTTGAGATTTTCTTTTAATTTCACAAAAATTTGCTGAAGTGACAGCCTTGGGCAGCTAAGTCTTCTTATTCATCTGCAGAAAAATTCTGCCTGAACAGTGGGAACATACACTTCTCTACTAATGTGTTTTGAATCTTGACCCCAGAGAAACAGCTCTTTGTAGTACGAAGTCAATTCATTTTCCATATGCACTCAGTTCCTGGTCAGTCTGTCAGGACTGCCTATGGCAAGGATTTTGGAATATGGACAATGGTTCTGTAAGGACCATGTTAAATGAAGAAGACTATACTTAATTTTTAGGGCTGGTGTGCACAGAAACCTTACACTATTTTAACTATACTGATGCAGCTGAACTGTTGTGACTTTTTAGTATGGACTCGGTGTATGTTTACCATCAATAGAGCCAAAATGCAAGGCAGCAGGGACACTTTCTTGATTTAATTCTACATTATTATGTTCCATACTTGCATGGTCAATACAGTTTAAGGGGTTTCAACTCCCCTGCCTCTGTGAATTCCCCCAGCCCTGCTCACTTTTCACTTCCCCACTCTCCTTTATCGTGATGTAACCTTTTTGGGACTGCATTGCAAAGTACATCAGTGCTAAAATTAGAGGAGGTGCTAGCACCAGGTTTTGGAGGGCTCCACTTCTCCTATTTGCAGCCCAGCCATGCAAGAGTTGCCAAGAACAAACTGAAAGGGGGTAACTTGGAATGCCTGGTGAGAAAACATTGGTAAAGAGGCAAGTAGTGATAACCTTCTAAAACACATTCCCTGCTGCAAAACTTTTAATATCATGCTGCTGACTGACTCTCTAATCCACCTGTTAAACTGCACAGCTGGGGGGATGGAAATCAGGATCAAAGTTTTACTTCAATGAATAGTTAATTGTGCAAGAAGAAACAGCAATAAAAATGACAGGGACTGAAAAAAGATGACTCCACAGAACTGAATAGTTTAGCTGCCTGGTGGCTGCAAACCTGTTTGAAATCACACCAGTGAACCATTTGAAAACTGCTATCTTCTACCACTGGGTACAACAGGTGGGAACTATCTCTTTCCCAGGAAAGACGTGATCTGGCTTTCAGGCATAATCCAAAAGCCCTGAGCAGAGTCACGTGCCTTACTCTGACCTTCAAAGGGCAGAGTTTATCCCCACATCCTTCCATGGTGTTTTTTACAGAGTGCTTCAATCAGCTCCTTACTCAGAACCACGTTGAGTTTCATCAGGCCCGTTGTCAGTATCTGGCTTTACTGCAGAGTCTGACAGTGCTGTGTGAAGATATCAAAGTCCATTTGAAATCCTTCCTACTGCAGGGAGCCTATATTCTCAAGGTACATTAGTCTGCACAACATGCTGCACAGTGGACTGTTTTAGTACCCTACCTAGGTATTTCTACTCTGGAAATCTGAAGGACAAAAACATAACATAAACATAACATAAACATACCTTTCCCCCAGGTGCCTCTCCCCTGTGAGGCAGTGAACAGGCACTCTAGATATCTAATTCAGTTGAAATGATCTGATTCTGTTAACCAGTTGGATACCTAAAAATGCAAAATTACACCAACTTTTTTGCTCAATTAAACTTTCTTTTTATGGAACACAGGAGTATATAAGAATTTAAGTCCTATGCCTGCTGTCGCTGTGAGGCATAGAATGAGGAGAGGAGACTCAGAATTCCAAAGAATCAGAAGGCAACTTTATTGTAAAATCCATACCCTTTTATAGTGTCTTTCACTAACAGCTATGTGATTGGCTAAAAGGCACAACCATTGGATGAGGTGAGAGAGCATATTTTGAGAACACATACAAAGATTAGAGTAAACTACAGTGAAACAACAGCACCTGTTATTTTGAGAACACGAGATTCTTACAAAACTTTTATCAGTCCTTTCCTGAGAACATGAAATTCTTCACAGAGCCGTCCTTGGAAAGGAAAATGGCTTTGCCCTGAGAAAGCCAAGGCTTGCTGCTGAATTTTGCTAAGTCCCAGTGAAAGTCAGCCCCACACTATGCTTTTCACTAAGATTTAGCATCCTAGAACTGTGATACTTAAAGATAGATGGCGAATTTCTACTGAACGAGTGAGAGACTAATGCTCTAACAGAGCTATACCTTTGAGATCTGGGTTTTATAGATGACATTGAAATAAGGGCATAGGCATCTAAAGTGGGACACAACCAGGATTTAGGAGCTGAAATTCAAAACACAGATGCCTGAAATAGCTAATTTGCTGCTGTCTACTTGTGTCTGAAATCTGCAGAGTGCTATGTTTCCCAAATCAAAGCTCTCATGGCACCTGAAGTTCTACTTCGGGAGTTACAAACGAGTGAAGAACTGATCTTAGTCTAAGTCCTATCAGGCTTCACAAAATAGACTATTCTTTACTATGCAGAAAGGCCTCAATCTCCTAAAACTCTACCAGAGCAGACCTATTGTACTCTGTTTTTCTAATGAAGCTGATATGCAGAGTTGGATATGAAGAGTTAAAGCACTCAGTCACAAAAGAGGTTACAGAAGCTTTCCTTCCCACACCTGTCAGAAGGAATTTTAACTCTTACCTTCTATAAAGGCATTTTATACAATAGCCATACATCAATGGGTGGTCAGGGTGGGAGGTGGGGAGAGAAAAAAAAGGAATAATCCCATTACTGATGAGGCTATTCCACTTTGCATATAGTAAGTTATGAGTCCAGAACACAGTATCACCATAACTCTTATACAATGGCTTAAAAAACAGATCTTGCAAAACAGTAAAATATCAAAATATTTAGATGAGGGAAATGAAGCTCTCCTATATCCCAAGCTAGCCAGTAACTATTAGAACACTCCATACACTACTGAAACCATCTATATTCAGCTTTTTTTGTAAAATTTATTTTACAGTTAAAGACTGCTTTTAATAAATAGTTCAATATTCATTTAAAAAATATTAATTCTTAGAGTATGGGCTCCATAGCTTCCTATAATAAAAGAATCTGTTATCTGCTAAGACAAAAGGCATAATTTTAAAGCAATCTGGACAATAATTAAAAATATGTTAAAAGTTACAAAGAAGTTCCACTTCCTGCTCTCACTTTGCTGGTGCCTTCACCTCCAGCTGTGCTCCATCCACAGTTCCTGGTGGAGTTAATGGAAGAACTGAGTGTGTTCTGCACGGAGGGTGAGGAATCTGGTGAGAGGGCACCTTCCCCTTTTCTGACTGCCAGTGATATCTGGTCAGTAGTAGGAAAACCAAATTTTATTACAGTGCTCAAGCACATGATTATTTGTTGTGAAAGAGGCTAGGATTGAAACATGCCTGAAACTAACTACATTAAGTATGTTTCTGAATACGCCATGTTGACACCTGGCATTTGATAACCAGGTCTGTAAAAACCAGTTTTAAACAGCAAATCTCCTTAGAGGTCTAATGTTTCAATTGGCAAAGTTAATTATTTTCTCTCACATGATAATCATTCAAGGGGAAGGGTGAGATGCCATATTAGAGAAGTTAATGATCATTTGCATTGCTGTGCAGCCTGTTGCAGGAACCAATACAAGTATTCCATTTCCAGTGCTGTCTATATCACAGCTTGCCTTGATGCTAAACATACTTGAAATAAATCATGCCTTCATATATATTACAGAATTATTTTTTTCTTCATTGACATTCACTGTGGTATGAATGAAAACTGACAATTACCACCCCCCTCTGCCCAATTTCTAAAGAATTCTCTTAGTCTGTCATTTTGAAGAGTTAAGAATAGTTTGTTTGGCTCATTAGTTCCAATTATAAAACACTGCTGCTGCAAATACAATGACAAACCCTTAAGCATTTGTGCACTGTAAGGTGAAATTCAACTTTAATGAAGCAGACAGGTTTCTAAGAAATAGTGAGCTCTGCTGGAAACACGGCTGCATGCTTCCTCTTTTTTTACTTAGCTACATTTAAATAAAAACATTAAAAAATTGCAAGTTAGTTACAGTGCCCAGAAAACAAGAAGAAACAGTGACAAACCAGTGATCAAGAAAGTGATAGTAAAGTGATAGCAAGCCATCCAAATAGCAAACTGCTTAAAAGCCATGGATTTGAACTCTTTTTTAGTTGAGACTTTTCTTAACATATGAAGTAATTTACTAAGCAGACATCCCAGTGATGAAGAAATGTCTGATCAACGAATCAAGTATGTTGACACTTTAACCTGTATGGACTAGCACAATATATTACTTTTTTATTACTCTTGAAACAAGAGTAGGAATCATCTGATTAAATGTGGATTACCTATACAAAGTCGATATTTATAAATGAGCTACTCAACTAGACTAATTTTGAAATCAGTGAAGAGAAACATGCACTTTTAGGGTCTGATTCACCTCGTGATTCATTTGGTGTTGAGGAAAGCAAACCACATATCATCCATAAAACCTGCTGGAGGCCTTAAGTGTGCTATGCTAAATTCTAGCACATAGACAACTGACATATGTTATAGATTATTATGTTTACATAGATGTATATGTCACTGTTTTACTGAAAGCATATTAGACAATAATAATATTTACAGTGTCACATAGCTTTTCCTACTGTTACTGTAATTCTGTAAACAGCAAGATGTGTTAAAACCATTAGCAAGGAAGGAACAATTTTTCTAACCTATTAGCTATTGAGTACAAAGAGAAATACCAACTTCATTTGTTTGGATACCTTTTTTTTTCTGTTGGATATTTTCTGTGAATCACCTGTAGTTTACAGATGACTATAAACAATACACTTTTCAAATAAACTATTAGGAAAAAAAACACCAACCAAACAAGACACCAATTTAGTCTTACATAAATCAAATTGAGTCTGCTGCAGATTAATTACCATTTTATCCAAAATTAATTTTCTATGCTTTGCAATTATACAGCGCTCTAAGGAACTTCAAAATAATCACTATAAGAAACTACACAGTATTTTAGCATTTAAAAAGTCCCTAGGAGTTTTCCCAAACTTTGTGATGATACATGGATTATGCTACAGTTTTAATGACTGTATTAAGATAATATGTTAATAGAATTGCAATAATTTTACAGAGAAGCTTCCTGCCATTCTCTTATTTACATGCTAGGCTGTCTGGCTCCCCAGATTAAATCCATAAGTCCTTCAGTGGTTTCTCTGACACCCACCCTCACTGACTTTGCTGCCCCAATGTTCTGTGGATGAGCACAGCCTTTAGCAGCCAAAGTTGGAAGAACTACATTGCATGCAGAGTAACACTCTGAAGGACCAGGTTGTTTACCTAGAACGTGAGTTACCCTTTACCTACATAAAAAGAGTCAGATGATGTTATAAATACAAATTTGCTGTCCTTCCTTTCTCTTTGCTACATGAAACTTCATACTTTAAATTTTGCCGTCTTCAGAAATACAATCATCTTTTGCATTGCTAAGTAGTACCAGAAATATTGCCAGTATTCATAAAAAAGGATGTGACAGTAAAATCTGGAGCAGCATTTGGTATTGAAAAATCCAGTCTGTGTAAAAATGAGATTTTAAGGGCTAAACTGAAAAATACATAGAACATTTAGCAGATGAAAATGCTTAATAAGCGATGATTTGAATGCACATTTCCATCATAAATATTATCTCTCCAGCAGAAGTGACTACAGCAGAGAAAACCTGCCCCATGCTCACTGCTGCTGCACTATTCACAGGACAACAGAAAATAAACCAGTTACGGATTAGTCTGGCTGCTACATTACAGAGCTTACCAGCAGCTACTCACTCATGGATAAGAAGTGTCTTCATGCAAATTGGAGACCTACCACAAAATATTAGTGACAGTCTAGTGAGTATGTCCAAGGTTCTGTGAAGCAGCATGCAAACATTTATGGAAATATGGATTTCTTCATCATTACATTTTGTTAATGCACTACAAATTTTAATCCTGATGACTTTGTTCACTCTTTCCCACACAGAACTGAACAGTGAGAGCAAAACACCCCACCAAGATTGTCACTTTATATTCCACTCACACTTGGGGACATGGCTTCCCAGTCCTGGCATTTCAGCCTGTTGAGTCTAAAGAAGTAACTGTTATTATTGTGCACTCAAAGCCAACATTTTCCACTTGAGACACAATTCCAAAAAAATTAGTGTCAGATGAGAAAAGCATTAATTCGTTTTCCAAGTAAATTGGTTATCTAATTTTTGACAACTTGTATTGTTTCTGTGTGCAATGCTGCAGGCAAGAGAACTCTTAAAAGACAAAAAAATAAAAGGGGGGAGGAGAGATATTCTGCTACTGAAATATGCACAGAAAGCATCATGGGCAGAGTGGCTACCTGAAAAAGAAGTCACAGTTCCTCTTTCGGCACTGGCCCTAGCACAAGTGGATTATACCTGATTTTCAGATTTTATTAAAAAAAAAAACATCAGTACCTCTAAGTTATGAGGAATGCTTAAATACATTTATTTAACTCAATTGAAAAGTAATTCCTGATAGGTATTGTGTGGTTCTTTCATGAACCATATGACAAATTAATTTTTTTCTCTCATAAAACATTACCCCAAACTACAGCAAAACTTGAGAAACAATGGATACAGAGACCAGATCTGAAATGAATTCTAGCTTCATCACTTCACCTAAGTAATTTTATATGTATACATTTCCTTCCACATAATCCAAATATCACTTGCAACTTTTTACTGAGTGTCTTTATAAAGGATTTCTTTTGTTTGATTGTTTTAAAAGTTTTCTTTTGTTGATTGTTTAGAGTAATGACTACCATAATAAATCAAATTATTTATTTTGTCTCTCATATGAATATGACTATTCTACATGTCACACAAATAAGACATTATTTAAAAAAAAAACCCCCAAAAAAACAAAACAAAACAAAAAACCCCAAAAAACCAACAAAACTGGCAATTAAGAGGTCTTCACTGCTGGTTTACAATCCCAGCTATGTTTCAAATACCTAATACAGAAGGAGGAAAATTTCAATTAGGATATCCATTATAAAAGTGCCAACTATAAAGTTAGCATTTAGCAATACCTTCCTGAGCTGGAAACATAAGGCTATCTGAAAAGTAAAATCATAGTGCTCCCACGAGAAGATATAGTTATGAAACCAGTGAATTTACCAAGTTATTCACTTTAAAAAGTCTCTCCCAAGCCCCCCCCCCAAAAAAAACCCCAAAAACCTGAACCTTGACACCCCCTCAAAACCACAAAACAAAACCAGCTAAACCAAAACCCTTACAGTTATACTATTGAATTTCAGCAAATTCAGTGAAAAAATCAGGATGACACAAGACCTAGCTGAAGATCTCTATCTGAAGTAGCCTATGCAATCTAAATAAATTTTTTATACAAATTGTTTTCATCTACATTTTCTCATTGTGTGTTACGAACAAAGCAGCTTCAGTGCTAGGATATGAAGAAAAAGAAATGCATTCACATTTTTATCTGTGGATTCATACTTAATAATACACCTAGACATCAGAATTGTATATCATATGTGAAATGCGTATGTGTTAAGTGAAATGAAGCCAAGTTATAGGAAAACAAATGTCCTTTATTACAATTCCATATGCATTTTTCACAGGAATAGAAGTGTTATTCATGGAGTCTTGACTAAACTCTAATATGGGAACATCTGCAAATCTAAATTTGTCCTGTAATTTGAATAATGCAATTTTTATTTCTCTGAAGGAATTATTAAACTGTTGGAAATGGGCACAGGAGAATCCATACTTACATTTCAGCATTGGCTAATTAATCACATCTCTAAACATTCCCATAAAGTGACTATTCCAGTCTTTGGATACAGAAACTGATACAAAGGGGTAATTGACTTATTTGAAGAGATCAAATATTTTAATAGCAATAAAACACTAATATAATTAAAAACTGAGCTTCCAGGTTCTCAAATGGAAAAAAAGCTGCTAGTTATAGCCCTTTACTAAAAGGACATTGCTGGAATCATGTCAGAAGCAAAGTTCAATCTGAACTGTATGCTAGTGAGAGCCAATATTTTAACAGTTTGCAGAAAGAAGAAAACAACCTTTGTTATTCCCTGAAATGTAGGAAACTACCTCCCATTATATCAGCAATTACCAACCTGGCCAGCTCACAGGCAGCTCATTGACACATGCTGCAAGCAAAATCATAATTTACTCTTCCATTTAATTTCCTGTGAATCTGATAGTGTAGGAGGGTTTCATGGACAATATCTTTCATGTGAGTTGTGTGTCAGGTTTATTAGATGAGTAATACAGCATTTCTTTTTTTTTTTAGTTTATGGCCACTGTAGCATATACTCTATGTAGGCTTCCACTTTTGGAGTACCAGGTCACAAAGACATTTTGCAAGCCCCAAACTGTGGCAAGTTATTGTTTCCAGCTGATCCAACATGAGAGACTACTGAGTGCAGACAGATAAATTCTGTGCATTTTTCCCACTTGTCATATCTCTATTGACTTCACTAGCCATGTTCCAGCTAAATGTTGGGATGAGACACCAGAACACACCAATGATCCTGCTCTCCTAGGCTCTCTCAGGAAGGGAGAAACAAACTTAGAAGAAAATGACAGAAACTGCCTGACCTGAATAACCAAGAGCTCAGGATTACAGGGATTGTAAAAAAACCCTTCCCTGATATGTGGATATATCCACAGATGCTATCAGGGAGAGAAATATATTATTTAAAATAATTTCAATAACTTTAGTCTAGAAAGAACTGAAACGGTTTCTTTTCCAAGTGCTATGAAGCATAACAACACTTGGTAATGTAGGCCTTGCATCAAATAAGAAAAGCCCTATTCTTTAAAAAGAACACTAAAAAAAATCAGTTTTTGACATGATATATACCTTTGGCAAGATTCCAAGGCAGACTTGTTTCCTCCAAAACTGAAATATATGTATAAGCTCAGTTCTTGAGGTAAATGAACCTTTCAAGATCTGCTACATTCCAGAGCCTCTTCCCAAGCACAGCATTCAAGTCAATTTCATATTTGATGACCAGCAGAATATATGAATGCCTGGGGGCAACTGTGGCCCATCCATGCTCCTCCAGCTGGCTCATAATGGATTTTCAGTCTAGTAAACACCATTGTTCAGCCTCAGTTCTGCAGAACTTCACTGAAAAAATACCATCCTGTTTTTGTCTTGGAGAACACAAGAAATGAGAAAATTAAGACTGAAAATTACACTGTGCATCTGATTCCTCACTTTCTAAGTAATGCAATTCTAGTCCTGCATTCCTCTGTTCCTGGTGATGAACACATCTCATGCAGGTGCATGTTTTTCTTTTAAATCTGAAACTCTGAATTTTAGTTTATAGAGAATTGAAATAACTGATCAAAAGGTCTTATAGCTTGATTTTAGAAGATCACAAGTAGC
Organism: Irena cyanogastra; assembly: GCA_013397155.1. Taxonomy (NCBI): domain Eukaryota; kingdom Metazoa; phylum Chordata; class Aves; order Passeriformes; family Irenidae; genus Irena; species Irena cyanogastra. The sequence continues at coordinate 287,175 of VWZV01011764.1, read as the reverse complement.
ATTAACACTTAGTTTACCTGTAGGAATTGGTACATTTATCTAGGGCAGTGATGAGCTATATGAATTAATTATAAAGAAAAGATGGCCACGATTATTCACTGCAGTGGGACTATACATTATTAATGAGGCTGATATGCAAATTAATCAGTCAGTAAAAAAAATATATGAACTCTTTGCCAAAAACTTGATGCAAATCAACATCTGGTTCAGTCATGGAGGAGAGGCAGTCCCATCTGGCTGAAAGTAAACCATCAGATTTTTAAAAACTTAAAAATCAGAAAGGAACCTTTAATTCCAATCTTTCCTATAAGGCAAACGGTCCTGAGGACCAAAAAATTATGATGTTAAGGCTTGAACTACTCAAACTGAAAGACTGTTATTAAAAAAAAAATGGGGAGAAAAAAGAAAAAAGAAACTAGTATAACATTGGGCCTGCTGGAAATGTTGTTTAAACTACTGAAGTTGAAAAACTCAGCTGTGCTTCCATGGATAGGTTCATTTTGACGAGTTTCTTGATCCCTGCATTGAAAACCTTTACAGCTGATGCAAGACATGTGGATGGAAAAAAAGCAATTAGAGGGCACCCTTGCTAGAAAGGGTTAATTTTTAAAAGCATTCTGTGATTCCCAGTCCGTCTTTCCTTTTCTCAAGAACCAGGTATTTGCCCAATCTGAACCCCTGACTAGCCCATGTTTTCACAACAGGATTCCTTTTCACCTCACTTCCAGTTAAACAGCTCACACAAACGTTTTTGTCGCCTCCTGAGCTTGATTATGGTCCTGAGCAGACATTTAACTTTCATCAATAATGTTAGACAGAAATCCATAGTATTTTCTTCTCAGATTCCCCACAGGTTTCAATGATTCCCTTCTCATTTACTGGGGAGACAAATCGGAGACCTGGGCTCTGGTGCTCTCAATATTCTCCTATTGATGGGCTGGGGGATGTCTAGACAGTTGTTGTGCATCTGCACTGCATTACAACACAGACAAGAGGCATCTTGTATATGTAGATGGAAAGTGACTCATTTAGCTGAATCTTGACTCTTCTGAAGAGAAAAGTGAATCATGAAGAAATTTCTCTATGTTAATTTACTTAACTCTAATGTGCTTCCTATATATGAATTCTTACTTTTAATTTCAAAAATGCAGCACTAAGGGGAAGTCATATATTGTAATAATTTTGCCAAGAGGCATCTGCTGATTATTTAGAATAATTTTTATTATAAACTTGTATTCTCAGTTGCAATTTCAGAAAGGTTTTTATTTATGTCTTCAAAGATGCATAACCTTAATATGTTTCTATTTTAAAAATAGCTTCTGGGAAAAAAAATGGTATTCCACAAGCAAAAAAAATCAAATTAGGAAGATAGGAAATAATATAGAATTATATAATAGTGTAGAGTGACAAAATTTCTTTTGAAAAATCATTCTTCTAATAATTTCTGTGTCTAAACAATCTGCTTTCAGATAAGAGACTGGTTTCATATGTCAAGATTGCAGATTGTGGCACAAACGATGCTGTCAAACAGGGAGTGGCTTTTCCAACAAAACTACAATATTACTTTTAGCTATTGTGCAAATTACTTAAGAGAAATTATCTATTTCACATAGCAAGGCTATAATCCTAGCCTATATACAGAGATAACTTTCATTTGCTAAGTCAGAATCAGTGTTCATGCTCCTGGTGCTAGCACATCAAATACATTCCTGTGTTACATGGATTGTTAACCTTTAGTGTTGGAGGCCTACAGCAAGTAAAAATTCTCTCCCTAACAATACCCCTTAAGCAAAACTAAATGCCTAAAGTAACTAAACACTGTACAAATATGAATGCTTCCAGATTTGTTGCAGAATTTATTATCACATTTTAAATATGGTAGTGAAAAACACCATAACCAATTAAGTAACTTTCAGACAAAATAAATTAATTTATATAATTTTCTATAGCACTGCCTTTAAAGTCTGAGCACAAAGTGGTTATATGGTTAAACAAAGAATATAACTCAAGCCTATGACTGAATGGCTTAGAAAGCATTGGTACACAGCTGTATCAGACCAACTGCACTGATCCCACAGTTGTTCTAGGATTTAAGTACCAAATTAGCAGCATGAATTTATTTTTCTCCACTAGCCCTTCCAGAAGAATACTATCAGCAAAACAGAAATGAGAAGGCCTTGATGAAAAATGGATGACAAATTCCGCTTCAAAATGGATAGAGGCAATTTCCTGTACAGGTAGATCCAGACCTAAACACTTCAGCTCTGCCTGATATTTCAAAAGAACATCTCATGTTGATTAGCTGTAGCAATTGTTTAAGAATTGAAAACAATCAGTTAAAATTCAAGTAATTTATGCAGGAAATATATTGAATGTGTGAGCTGTGCAAATCTATCTGCTTCTGTAAAAGTCTGTGTAGTGAAGATTATTTTTCCTTCTGCTACGGGGAATTTGCATTATGTTTTAGCTAAACGTAAACATTTCCTACTCTATAGTAGTGTCACTATAATATTTTCAACATCACATATGAAAGGTAGGTTATTACCATACTTTACAATCAGTTCTCATAACATGGAGTGATTTTTATAGGGGCATATTTAACTCATTGTCTTATCTCCAAGGCATTTACATTGGCTTTGCCCTGGACACATGAATGAATAATTTCTGATATGAAAAATTTATTTCAGAAAAGAGAAAAGAGCCAATCCAAAGTAGAAAGGCTTACCTTCTCAGCCCCTTAATTTGACATGTAATCACAAGTTTAAAGACTTCTCAGACTGTAGTATCTTTCCATTTCAAGGAAGGAGAGAGAATCCTCATAAAATATTAGAGGATGATGGGAAAATGAATAAACTATCCCATGTGGATACATTACAAACACCTATTATTTTCAGATGGACCTCTCTTTCAGTGCATATTCTTTTTCTAGCATCACACAAATACATATTCTATTGGTTATATAACTTTATGACCTAGGAATTGACATTTTTCTCTGGTATTGTTTTCTCCTAATCCACCTAAAGTGTACAATCCCGTGTTTTTCTGATTAACTACTCACCTACCTGATGTCATCACCTCTTCTCTAGTTTTGCTAAAGGCTACTTATGTTTAATATATCTTCCCTCTATGAATTTAATTATTCTCAGTAAAAAGAAGTCTAATCAAAGCATCACTTAAATTATTTGAATACTGATATGTCCTTAGGATAACTACATTTACATTCAGTAAATATTTTTAACCAGTAAGTTTAACTGTCTTTTGAAACTACTGTGGAAAAAGCAGTGGTTCAGCCACATTCAGAACAGGATTTTAATTTTAATTGCTTGCTATAAATTATGAGTAAAGAGAACAAAAAGAAAGTAAGTATGTTGTTGTAGTTCTGGATTGAATCTATCTACTGGATACTTATTTTGTATACATGCAATATGCATTATATTAAACAAGCTGTACAAATAGATATATCTTTATTATTATTGAAAGGCCATTGTTTCCAGTCAGCTTGAGCTCTCAGTCAAGGCAAATTCATAGTCCTTAATCCTGTCACCATGCCTCTGCTTACACTCAAAGATGTGAGCAACCTCACTCAAGTGCCAAGTGTGCAGGGCCACAGGTCCACGTTTTTGTGTTTTCCAAGTTGAGATGCAATTCCAGTGGAAGATTTATTTCCCTCCTGTTATTTCAAGCATGTATATAATTTATTTTAAGAATACAGTGATATTACTTCTGTGAATCTAATTGCTTAAAAATAAGTGAAACATTAATAAAACAAAGTTAATTATAGGATATCTTTAACTCATTGTCTTGGCTCCCAAGCATTTATATTTACTTTGCCCTGGACCCATGAATGAGTAATTTCTGATATGAAAAATTACTTTCAGAAAAGAAGAAATAAGACAATTCAAATAGAAAGGTTTACCTTCTTAACCCCTTAATTTGACATGTAATTACAACAAGATTAAAGACACCTTAGAGCATGACAGATTTCTAATGTTTATATCATGAAGCAGAATCTGGCAATGGTGGCTGTTCTGACATTCTTCTCCTGGGTTTAGTCTTTCATAAGACATCTGGAAAAGATATCTGCTTTTCCAATTTTCAAGTTGGAACACTTCAAATTAATTTGATTGAGAATTTTTTATGTGATGGTCTATATTACTGTCTGTTCTACTTCAGTGGAAAGACACTAGTAGGAAAGCTACTAGAACCAAAATTACAAACCTGAACACTTTGGAAACTGCAGGGTGGAAAGTCCAGGTACCCCACCCTGCCTGTAACCAGGCTTGATCCACAAGCCCGATGGAAATAAAGGGGAAACTCATGACCATGTTGTGCATTAGAGAACTTCCATGAGAACCACGGTATTAGAGACTTGTTGGGCTTGTGAAAAACCTTTAAGAACAAGAATCTTTTTGCAACTGCAAAATCCCACAAAGGATTCCCAGGAAAGCAGAAGCATGAGAATCTCACTCCAGCACCGGAAAGCAAGAATATAGCAATACTTTCTAAGTTTCAAGGAAGGAATAGGCAGAAGTCTGTCAAAAGCAGATAACTCTGTTTGTAAGGAAAATAGGTGGAGCAAGAAAGCCTTGTCTTCCTCTGCATCCTAAGAGCTACACAGTGAAGATTCTGTGATGAATAAAAGTGCAAACAAAAGAGGCTTTTAATAGTCTCTTCAAAAAAACCATATAAGGAAATCTCCATCTGCTGTCAGCTCTCAGATTTGTAGCAGTTCAGCATGAAGCACTTCCTTTAAAGTATCAGTGTAACCCTTTACATATCATTACTACAAAAGGGACCTGCTGTTCTACTCTTTACCTTTCTTTAGGAGTCTCTGTACTTGGAACACATTGCCTACTATGCTGCTTCTTGAAGAGGATTTTATTTAAAAATAAATAAATGTACTTCTTTATTATTCACCCAAACTGTGTTCAAAAATTGAAAACTGGAATAAAATTAACGTTTATAATAAGACCAAAGTTGATCATATAAGAGTCACCTACAGATTTGTCTATGCAGCAACAGAAGATCTGCCTCAATTACTGTGTACCTATTACACCTTGCACATACACTATGCACTCTGTTTACATGAACCATAACTCCACAGCAAATCTAGACCACATTTAAAAATACCTCTTTTTAATATGTATACATTACATATCTATTTGTGCATGTGTACACAAGGTTGCCAAGAAAGTGTGAGTCCAGATATTGCACCTAAACCACTGTAAAATGCAACAAAATACCAATGTAAAATGCAACAAAATACCTGCAAAACATCTGTTTTATGTCTCAGCCTTGTAACCATTTTCTTACTGCCAATGTTAAGTACCTTGGTAAAACATTTGTTCTTTGTTAGTAATTTTGAAAACAGAGGTTTTGTAGCTTTAACCTCGGCTACAGTAATGGTTATGCTGAGTGCCAAAGACTAGAACAAGTGCCAGGAATCAAAGTTCTCCTATTAGGAAACCTTCAGCAGTCAGGATGCTTATCCATAGGGTGCTGATGTGAAGTCGTATCAGAACAGACCAGCTCAGCTTCCTAAATTACTGTTTTTTACATGTTTTTTGTTCCATAGTATTTGTAGTCATTTTACAATGACTTCACTCAGTGTGCTGATGCTACATTAAATGGAAGAAAAGAGCACATTTTCCTAACTGGACAGTGGCTGGAGATGGTCCACATTTTAGGGAAAGATTGTAAGTGACAGTAAAAGAAAACAGAACGGAACCATGGATGTTAATTTTTATTTGCTCCATTTTGTTTAATTTGTGCCATCTTTCTTTAAAACACAGGTATACATTATTTTACAGATCTGTGAAAATAACTTGTTTTAATAATTTAATTTATTTTTTTTTTAAATTGTGGTTACTATACTGTATGAGATGTCTGTAAATTTCAGCTGTGTCCTCGGTTCATAGGTAGGTGTATGCTGATGGAGCTTCATCTTATTCACTATAGGAATCATTGATACAAATGTCCACCAGAGAAATCTGCTAGTTCAATCAGGTCATATTTTGGAGGAATGTGCCACATCAAGTTGCATAGTTTCCAAAATTGCATATTGTCTATATAAACATCTTTTCATAATTCAATACCATCATCCTTAAGATACAGGAAATGCAAAATTCATTTTACATAGAGAAGGCTGTAGAGATCAACAAGTGCAAAAACGAGTACTCTGTCTGGAAATTATTTATTACTCATCCTTTGTGACCAGATATTCAGATGATAATAAGATATGGCATCATCAGATTCCCAGCGTAAGGGAGTCCTGCACCTAGCAGAAGCCAGCTGGTTTTCAGGGAAGATATGCGTTTGGCAGATACTAGAGCTGAGCTTGCCCAGAATGCACAATTTCCTATTCCTTAATGGTGAAAGCAGTATAATCATATTTAGGAATAAACAGATTGACCTGTCAATGAATGGAAACTATTATGTATGGTAGGTGGAATATGGAAGAAAAAGTTGAAGAAGGAGGAATATGGGATTTTCTGTGATAATGATACAGTGGTCTGAATTCTGAACCCTTCTAAATCCTTTCAGATACAGCTTGGAAAGGGATGGTAAGAGTAATTCAATTTTACTTTTAAATTATTGTAATTTCTGTCAGTAATTATGTTCATCTGGCAAACTGAACAGCTAGAAACAGGGAGAACAATAAACAGAAATGACTAGCAGCATCCTTCTGAAAGAGAAGTTCTGAGCAACTGAGAAAAGAACGTATGTGGTTTCCTGGCTGTATTTATTTTATGTGAGCTTGTGCTCGCTGAAACAGTCTGCTGATCAGCAAGCCATTCAGAAGGTAGTTCACATATTTTACTTTGAAAATGAATGATGATTTCATGCCACCTCTACAGTGCAAAATCCACCTAACATGTCCATTAGACCAGCTGTTCCATGTCTCTTCTTGTCACTTTGTCTGACAAGGGTGGTCCCTTATACACTACTTCAGTTCAAACCATTCTTATCTAGCAACAGAATTTAGAGGGATAAAGTAATAAAAGGAAGGGAATTTTGTGTCTTTGTGCAAGAAAGGACAAGTAGTTCTGTCTTCAGAAATTTAAAGTTTGATAGAATGATTGGTCCCCTATCCACCAGGTTTGTACCCAGCTCCCAGACAGTCTTGAACCCAGACCAGCTCCTTTTTCAAGATTAGAAAAGCTTCCCAATTGAGGTGTCAGGGAATATGCCTGAAGCCCAAGAGCCATTTGGAGAAGCCTTAAATGTTGCAAGACTCTGGGAACATGGCTTAAAGAGACATTGGACTTGGCAGTGAAGTTTGACAAACATTCATGTTTCATTCATATTCATGTTTCTGCATCACATCCTGCCCCAATCTTCTTTTTGTGCTCCAGTGATTAAAGTTTCCTCTTCCACATTCGTACAGTTCCTTCTGGAGCCATGCCACAACCTGCATCACTAGAATGATACAGTCTACAATCAGCTTATTTATGGGAGAGAAACCTTTACAGTAGCTTTTGTCTAATTACACTTTTCTTTTTTCCTCTAGAAGTAGACAAGAGATTGGGAAAGACATGACTGTCTCTGGGGTTAATTTGTAATTTATGCTGTCTGGAGAGGTCTCTGTATATTTGAGTGATGCTATGTTCTACACAGGCCTGACAATTCTTTTTGTGTAATGTCATCATGTGAAATATAAAGGAAATGAGAACTGAAGTTGCAATTTACCACTGTGAAGAGTTCTGCTCGTTGTGATAAAGTATTTACCATGAGAGAAGATAAAGACATATCTTTGTTTCTGCAGTCTGTTAAGACATATTGCAGGGATTTCTTAGCTAGAATTTAACAGATTCTATATTCAATTTCCAATACAAATTTTCCTCCAAGTGACCATTTCTTCCTTTCCTTTCTCATTAAAAGTCCAGGATGTTCTGAAAAATTTCTACACAAGTTAACAGATAAATAATGGATTTGAACACCAATGATGAGTATGAAATCTTTCTCCACAGCATCTCTTTTGATGCCACAGCAGAGATTACTGTGATTTGGCCAGGAAAACATAGTGTGTTTTCTCAGGACAGAGAAAATTTTGTTAATTAACCTATGAATGTTATTACATGTATTTTTGGTATTTTCTAGCTTCTTAAGACAAAAAATTATTCCTTTTAATATTCTCTTTCTCTCTCCAGCAAAATCACCTCTGACAACCCAATCTAGTAATTGTACCATATTTGTTAATGGAGTTGCAAGAACCAGTATGGTACAAGACTCTGCTCACATTTATGGCTTTGGAAATACAGAAGTAGCAGCAAGCAGATGAAGAAGAAAGAATTTATCACATCTTTGTCATAAGTAAATGGTTATAACTTTGCAATACTCAGGCTGTATCCATCTTTTGTAGTACAAATTACCCATATTAAGAGTCTAGCCAAAGAAAGGCAGAGAAGCACAGTTCTATTCAATTTATCAGCTGAGGTACTCAATTACTGCTTACATGAAAAGAGAAAGGTACAGATCCCTCAGCTTTCATTACTGCCTTTTTGTCTGAGTGGGCAGAGCAACCTGAACTCTAACTTTTGTATTTCACTTTTTACATTTTTACTGTCATCCAATTGGGGAAAAGTGTGACTGGACTAAAAACCGGGAGCTGGCAGACTTAAAAAGAGACACCTGCCTTGACCTGTATAAAACCAAGGGAGGGTAGAAACTCTGAAGAACTAAGCATGTCCCATTTTAGAAATCAAAACGATCAGCTGCACTTTGCATGTGGCACACAGTCACAGACCTGAACTGCAATGCAGAGAAAAATGTATGCTAAAGTCCTTTGGTTGAGTGACCTCAGTTTACGGAACTGTACAGACAGATCTGGTCTCTACATGGAACGTCGGTGTGCATCGCTGTGGTTATAACACCAAAATGATAAAAACTGTCACAACTTCACCCCAGACAACAACTGAGAACCACACAACTGTTCACTCACCTCCCCCATCCCAGTGGAATTGGGAGACGAATCAAAAAATTTTTAGGTAGGATAAGAACAGTTAAAAAATTGACACATAAGTAAAACTAATAATAAGAGTAAATAATAGGAATGATAATGAAAAAAGAAAACAAAATCAAGGGAAAAAAGGTGATGCACAGCACAATTGCTCAACACCTGCTGACCGATGCCAGATCCTGTCCTTGCATCCCCATCAGCCTCCCTTCTGTGTTACTCCCCCACTTTTTATCCTGGGCATGATGTTCTATGGTAGGGAATATCTCTTTAGCCAGTTTGGGTCACCTGTCCTGGCTTTGCTCCCTGATGGCTTTTTTTTTCATCTCCTCACTGGCAGAGCATGAGGCAGAAAAAAGTCCTTGAGTTAGGATAAACACTACTTAGCAGCAACCAAAACATCAGTGTGTTATCAGCATTATGCTCATACTGAATCCAAAGCACAGTAGTGTACAAGCTACTGAAAATAAATTAACTCTATCTCAGCCAAACCCAGGACAGAATTGCAGTGCTCATAACACCAAATAATGAAAAAAAAAAACCCCTGCTTTAAGAGGAAGTACATTCAAAGTTAATCCATTTGTTTATTAAATAACTTATCACACATACTTTTCCTTTGGTATTTTGTTCTTCCAAAGGCAGCAAAGGGCAAGGTCTTTTCTTTATGTGATGAAACTAGGCTAAGTCTAGAAATGTCAGAAGTAATATTTGTCAGTGAAGGCTGCTAACTGATGCTGATTATGATAATGCATCGGATTCATAAAAAGATGAAGCCTTTTGTTTTAAATAAAAGCATCATCTGCCACTATTCTTTCTGAAGGTCAGCATTTTAGTGCTTTCAAACACAGCTATTTCTTCGGTGTGCTTCTTGGCACTGACTGTAGTGCTTATTTCTTGACCTTCTGCAAAGTAAATTTTTTTCCTGTGTTTTTTATTCTTTGGACAAAGTATAATAGAACTTTTATGTTCCATTCTAAGTAAAAACATGGAACAGTACTACTTCCAACACATTTTTGCCTCAGCTTTCACTTATGGTCAATTTTGTAAGGAGGTTCTGTCTTTTTTTTAAAATAAAATCTGTTTCATCAACCACTAATTACAATTGATCATACAAAAGAGATATGAAGGACAGCATGAATCCTTTTACAATAGATTCTTTCTGCAGGTCCAGCCTAAAATTGTGCACATTACTTCCCACAGAAAGCAAAGAGGATCACAAATGCAAATTTCTGCTCTAAGGAGGGGAAGAAAAACCCAACCCCAAAAACCTCTCTTGACATTCTGAACTTGCCTTCAGTAACATTGACACATATATATGAATATATTATTATATATATTTCAGATGTATATGTATATATGACACAAAACCATTAAAAATAGCATTGGATATTCTACAGAAATACCAAGTTAGAATGTATTCAACACACAATAAACTATTGGAAGATGTTAACAATACAATGTATCTGGCATAGGAATTTTCATATAAAATGTAAATCAAGAAAAGAGATACTCAGCTACACTTTATGCCTTAATTTCACTGAAATTTTATTACAAGGGTAAATTGTTCAATGAAATTTTGGCTGTTTCTGAAAATTAAAGTACGCTAAAACTTTTCTCATAACTTTTCTTCAACCTGTTTACACAGAAACTGCTTGCATGAGTTTTACTGCCTGAGTCTAGAAGGTAGTGTGGAATGCTTTATAAAATTATAGCTGGTTTTTTATTCATTAGCACTATTTGACATTAATACCATATTAAGGAGGAAAAATTAGGTGGGTTTTTTTATGCTTTCTCTTTAAAAAACCTTAAAAGAGAGAAATTTAACATCATGTTCTCTTTGAAAGCAGTGTTTTTTTAATTACCTGCCTTATTCTAGTAAAGATAAATATAAACAAATCATCTTATTTCATGGGTATGAATATTATTCTCTGTGTTTTAAGTGTATTACAATGAATTTTTTTCCCTATGAAAATGTTTATTTTTTTCAATTAAAAACAAAGTGTATCATAACTATTTTTTTTCTATATCTGAGTACCTCATTCTCCTATTTAGTCCATTTAAGGATATTTAGAGACAGAATTTGCCTCCCTTGGTGCACAAAGATCTATATTAGCATCTGAATAACTGTGAGTTATTCCAGGGTCTGACATATATCTGGAGAGCCTTAAGACAGATGGATCAGAGATGCTGTAGAACAGCATTCTTCAGTTCTTGAAGAATGTGGAAAGTTGACAGGATAAGACCCTGAACAACCTGATGTAGCTTTGAAGCTGGCCTTGCTTGGAGATAGCAATTGAATTTGACAGTCTCAGGGTTCCTTCCAACCCTTTGTTCACACAGTAATCATCCTCCCTTCAACAGATTAGCTACTTTTTGCTCATCCTGTATTTATGATTTGGGATTTCTGGGTGAACACACACTCTAAAAAGCAGGGGTTAAAGCTATTGGCTAGGGCTGTATATGAGTTCTGAACCCATCTAATGGTTTTGAAAAAGTGTACTAAGGTTCAGAAACAGCAAAGTAAGACATTATCTGCCTAGATTATACATTCTGTTCAGAAAACAATTCTATTAAGCACTGGTTTTGGTCCTCAGACGTATGGACAAAGACCTAAGAAATTTCTTTCTACCTCAGAAAATCACTGTATTGAAAAAAAAATAAGCATATCACTGTACAAGTGCTTCTCTGCAGCCCAGTAGGAATTTTGATCATGACAATACCACATACCAGCCAGACAAACAGTGCTTTGATTCCACAGTAGCAATCCATACTTGAGAAGCATGCACAAAAGGGTACTGTGAGAAGTTATCACTTAGGCTGTAATACAGCTTTGTACTGCCAGACCAATGATGGATACATTCATTTTTAAGAGAATGAGGATAGCCTTTCAGATGAAATGTATTAAGTCTTCTTATGACATCCATAATATTAATTTATAATTACAGTGTTCTGAAACAGGAGTTGGACAACTAATACTGTAAGGAATTGCTTCCATATCACTGCTGCACTGGTTTGGAAGGATAAAAAAGCACTGAAAAAAAGAGGAAGATAGTCATTTTCAGTTGTCCCAGCTAAAAGCTCTATGTGCAATGGAATCCATGTCTACACCAATAACTTAATCAGGGCTCAAACTCTGTAATACAGAGTTTTTACATCTCTAGCACACCCTCTGGCACAGATGTAGCTTGGGTCATCTAGAAGACCTCTTCAGTCCAGAGCAAGGCTTGAGAGTCACCCTGGGATAAAGTTCATCTCCAACAGGCAGTTTAGATGTGATCCCTCCATTTTGGGTGGTAAAACCAACTGTAGAGATTTAAGCTGTGCTTTACCAGCCAGTCAGAGAGTGGTCTCTTGCCCATTTCATTTACTGGCACACACACAGTCAAGGAAATGAAACTACTTAAATGACCCACTATTCTTAGACCAGTTCTTTTCCTCAATAATATTAGCAAATAATAAAGTGCACAAGGACAAAGCATTTTCAATTGTCCACTTAAAATATATATTTGATTAGTTATTTTCTCCAAGTAGATCTTGGAATTGCTGGAATTTCTTGCTGGATCAGAAAATGTGGGCTTTTTAGTTTGTTATGTTTTGTCTTGTTCTGTAATTACTGAGAAAATCTCAACTGATATAAAAGTGTTGTTGTTATTTTTAGGTACAAATTAAGCAAACAATAAAAATGCCCCCAAAATACTATTTTTTCCATAGTTAGAGGTAAGTTGCTGCAATTTCATTAAGGAACCTAAGGGTACTGCTAGCATGTCAGCTCCAGGAGGACCACAAGAGAAAGGTTAAGGAAGCAGAAGAAACTCACAATTTGCTGGCAGATCAGGCTGATAAATAAACAGCTATCAGTTTCAAAATTTAGAAAATCACTTAGTGAATCAAGCATTTGAAATAAAGAATACATGAGAGGTTTGGAAAAATAGTTACATCCTCGGAGAGCAGGAATTCTAGTACAGATTAGCAATGGCATTTATAGATTAAAAACATATTAAATGAAATTTCTCAGCATTTTTCATTGACTTTACTGAGTGGGCCTTCAATACATCTGATTTATAGTATATAATACACAATTTACTCCATCTGGTTTTAGCCTTTACCCTTCTCTCCCTCTCCAGTCCCATCACTTTTTAAATTCCATAATCAGAGAATTCATACTTTGGCACCTAAGAAATGGCAACACAGAGAACAAAGTGCTCAGAAACCTGAATGTTAAGAATTACCTCAGACCAGATAAGAGGTCCTTGTAAATGGATAGTTTGCAGCTGACAGTAGCCATTATCAGATAAGCTTTTAGAGTAGTGTCTCCAACTTTTGTGAAGAAAAATACTTGCACTTACAGACTGGAGGCAACATCATACTTCCCTTTTCATGTCAACCTCTGTTTTAACTTTCACATCTCCAGCAGCCACAAGCAAATATCTGTGATTATATACCAATAAAGCACCAACTCTTCTCTTAACACTGCAGAAAATAACTTAAAACTCTATTAGCCCTTTCCTTGACCCCATGTCCCTTGGCTTCACTTTTACCAGTATGACTTGAATCTTGGTTTAAAAAAAGGCATTTTGGAAGAAGTCGTTTCATTAAAAAAAGATTGAGCACTAGTGCTGCAGAAAACCTTAACAATGCAGACTGCTGTCTGCAAAGCAGGGGCTTCAGCAGGAACAGTGGAAAGCAGGAGGCAATGGGAATTGAGGAAGAGGAGCCACAGAGGACCTAGTTGAAAGTGTGGAAACATTTACTGAAAACAAACAGTAATTCAAAAAATATATGAAACTGATAAAAACATACAGAATAAAGGGACTGAAAAAGAAGGAAAAACAGTGAAGCACTTCTGCCAGAGGTTTAAAGATTTTTTTTTTCAAATTGGGGTAATTATCAGAGAGCAAAAATACATTTTTTTATTAATTTAAAAATTGGCTTATACATATTCCAGTTATTTTGCTTACACTTTATTCTTTGATGTAACTACAGGTATGTCAGTCCATTTCGCTCGGATCTGATCCTACTCTCCATGAATTATAGCTGTTTAATTTCAGCTACCACATTGTAATCTGACTACTGTAAGATGATGAAAAAAGTTGTCAAACTTCACAGCTGCTGCAATAATAAAATAGTTTCTATATTTTTCTAAACAATTTATTGACTGAAACTTGAAGAATGATACTTAAAATTTAATTACAATTTTATTTCAAAGTTCTTGCCATAATCCTTTTTTTTATGAGTCATTAAAATTACTAGGATATTAAAAAAGTGTAGGTTTCTTTTCCTGTATAAGTGTATCAGCATAGGCCTCAGAGGAAACAACTGGACAAGAGAATTGAGTTCAGCACTTCGGTTATGCAACTGTGCAATAGCATTTCAAACTGGAAATAGGCCACAGAGCATCTATCCTCCAATTTGCTACTCATTGCAGGTCTCAAATCTCCTCCAAACACTTTCAAACTATTTTTAGATTTGCAGGGTAAAATAATTCCCAATAACACAACAGCTATCTTAGAGAAGGTAAGCAAAAGAAATAACAAACTTTGGCGAGGACAAAAGATGAACGCAGTCCAGAAAAACAAAAGGGCATATCAAAAAGAATACCAACCAGAAAAAAATTAATTAGTGGCCAAACACACCCCATGCTAGCACTACTAAGAGCAATACAAAATGCAGTTATCTTTGAAACAACATTCAGCTTGATAACCTAAGTACCAAAAGAGGTCTTCCCAATGCAACACAATGTCTGTTCTAAATTATTATGCTCTGATCAGAAGTGAGACCACTTGCAGAACTAGAACTGGTCAAAATTACCTCAGACAGTGCAACCCCCGGAGCCAGTACCACCATCACCACTGGGGTTCTGACACAGCAACTATATACAAACATTAATAAAATATATACAAACATAAAAAAAAAAACTATGTAAAGGACAGACATGTGAATGGTTGCACTCAACTCAAAAGATATTACCTGAAGAATCAGCCTTCCATTTAACAATTACTTTGCTAAAATTTAGCTTTAGTCCAGATGACGGAAGTCATGTATGATTTAGGTTGGAAAGGACCCCTGGAGGTCAACCCGGTCCGACCTCAGAGATCAAAGAGTTGCCCAGGACCATCTCCAGATGGCCCACAAGGAGGGAGAAGCCACAGCCTCTTTGGACAGCCTGTGCCAGTGCCACCCTCCTAGAGAAAAAGTGTTCCTGATTTTCACAGGGAACCTCCTGTGTTTCAGTTTGTACCCATTGATTCTGGTCCTGTCACCAGTCAGCCCTGAACAATCCTGGGCTCTGTCTTCTTTGCACCCTCCTTTTAGGAATATTTATAAGTTGGTAAAGTGCTCCCTGAGCCTTCTTATCTTCAGACTGAACAGTTCCAGATGTCTCAGCCTTCCCTCTTAGGCGAGGTACTTCAAGCCCTAAGTTATCTTTGTGGCCTCTCCCCGGACTAGGTACACATCTCTAATCTAGACCAAATGTGTTCTGTGGAGGTGATGCAGTCGTTAGGTACTGCAGATGGGCAGCACAGTGGGGGGTTCCTGTGCAAGAGAAGGGCTTTTTCTGTACCTCCTGTGCTCCCACCTTCTACCTTCATACATAGAGAGAATCTACATGCATGTATTCTCACACAGAGATGTGTGTGGAAGGTACACAGACTTTTATGTGTGTGGTTGTGCACACTTATCTCTGTCACACTTCTAATCTCATTAATAGATAATGCAATGCAGTGTCACACAAGCAGTGATTTTGCTAATGGAAGAATAAATGAGGATTTGATTATGGAAAGCAATTATTCTTTTTAGGTGTTATATCTAGCACCTAAAAACTTCAGCTTTGGGGAACATACAAATGTACTACATTAGCTGATTCATGCTATTGTAGCTTACACAGTCAGTAAGCTGTATTAGTAAACTGGATGAAGCTGTACTCTGAGAACTCCCTGCTGCAGACTACTGTGGGTAGTTCATACCCAACCTACTTCAGAACATCTGACATCTATGAATGGCAACTGCTACTACCTTTTTTTTGAGGTATACTTTGAACTCTGTG
Source organism: Irena cyanogastra (assembly GCA_013397155.1). Classification (NCBI taxonomy): domain Eukaryota; kingdom Metazoa; phylum Chordata; class Aves; order Passeriformes; family Irenidae; genus Irena; species Irena cyanogastra. The sequence continues at coordinate 271,174 of VWZV01011764.1, read as the reverse complement.
GTGCAAGTTATGCTAAAATCTGCCAAAAGTAAACAACTTTGCTACTGCTAGTACCATTCTGTTTGAGACAGTTTGTGTGATTTTCTGTCTGGGGCGTGATCAGCTTGGAAATGAAAGTGCCCTTGTGAAGAAGGGAAATATGGTTGTACACTAGAAACAGATTCTTAAAAGTACCAAGGACGAAGTTCTCCATAAGAGCTGACGCCAGCAGGCTAGAAACATGTTCAAAAGCTCACAAGAAGACATGACACAACAATCACACTTTATCTGGTCTACTCTATTTTTTCTGGGCTTCCTTCTTCTTGCTGAGCAATTTGCATTAAAACTAGATTTAACGGCTACCTCTTTACAGAAGCAAGGGAGCCAAACAGCCTGGGACTATGGAGATAGTAGGTTTAAATCTCAGGGGCTTTTAGAAAAAATTGGACAAAGTGTTTCTAAGCAGCCAAAATTAGCTTGAGGCAGCTGTGTCTCAGTGCAAATCTGTAGAGCCTGGAAACAACTCCTCTCTTTCCTATCAAAGAAAGCAGAGACGAACGAAACATCTGATCTGTGCACCTCTCAAACACAGAAGTGAGAACAAAAAGTCTGCTGCCAAATAGCACAGAAACACAGAGAGGATTCACGCTTAGATATCAGAAGAGTGTTTCAAATTTAAACACAAATGTTTATTTGAGAGGGAAATCTTTCATGTGAGGATTATACCTACCTCTGTACTTGAAGAACAACTTATTCCAGTGAGAACTTGTGAAGATTAGACTTTTGTGCACTATAGTAATACAGATAAGTAACTTTTACAGGAAAGACTGTATTGAAATGACTTCAGTTAATGAACAGGTGTTAAAACACATTTTACAAAATGAAGTGCATGTAAATTCATCATGGGGCAAAGACCTCGGGATGTTCTACAGCTATTTTCTCTGTACAGCTGCAACTAAGCAACCCTAAAGTGAGAATTTATTGGTGGTCCTGGAAGACGACAAGGGCATCTGTGCACATCCCTTGAAATTCATGGGGCCTGAGAAAAACTATGTAAGCTAATAAGGGACTTAAAAAACATAGCGGTGTCTTGAAGTGCCTCTTAAATATCTGTCCTCTTCTGTGTGCTGTCATCCCTCCAGCTGCAGCTAAGGAGGTGCAACAGCACTAATTAAGCCCTCCCTAATCCACAGGAATGGAGATCTTTCCCACTCCTTTCTTAAATGCTCTTTCTCCAACCCTTATGGAAAACTTGGCAAACAGGTAGGGCTTTGCAGCATATCCTGAAGGTCAGCAGCGAAGAGGGAAAAAAAAAGTAAAACTTGGCTTTAAAACAGCTAAATAAAGGACTGACATCTTGCCACTATTATCTATTTCCATGAGAGGTAAATGAGGTCATGCCTAACTGCATTTATATCAAGCTAAGTAGCCCAAAAGAACAGCTCAAAAAACCCTTTAGGCTTGCCAAGGTCCTAAACGGTCATTATCTTACATAGGACAAATTAAGGGACATTTATTGAGGGACTAGGAGAATCTTTAATTAAGGTGAAGAATAAATCCTGACTTGCAATCCTTATACTTGTTTGGTTCCAAATTGGAGTGTAAGTATAACGGGTAGGTTAAAAGAAGAAGAAAATAATTTCTTACATAGGAACCTGCATGTCTGTGAAGCTCAGAAAGACATAAAACCAGCGAAACCTTCCAAAATAACTACATTGATTTCTTAAACCAAACAAATAGAGGAGAAGAATGTCTTCTTTTTAATGTTGTCCTAATTAATTCTGTAAGCATTATTCTGGTGCTCCTGTGGAGTTAATTACAAATCAGTTTAGTATAATTAGATATTAATATCCTCAGCAATATTTTCTAATAACTCTTAACAGTATCATTGCTCGATAGAGATGTTTTATAAGGGTAGGCCAGGTCCTGCAATCCTGCAATGACCATCTGATTGCTTGCTGAAGATATTAGACAGAATTGCAGAATCCGGACTTAACATTTAAACTTTTAAAATTACAACAGGATTTAATACATTGTTGTTTGGAAGCTGTCTGAAGAAGTCAGCTGCACAGTATTCACGTAGAATAATGCCAATCTTTTTTTTCCAAATTCAGAGCAGAGTATCCATTTTTATCTCAGCATTTACAAATACATTGGAAAAGACTAAACTGTTGTTATCTAAAGCAGTATTACTGACCAGTTACTAGAGTTCATTGTGATGTATGATTGATAGGTAGATTTGTCCCAGCCCTTATGGCCCTCTCTGGGGGTATACACACCCTTGAAGCAAAGTATGGCCACTACCACTTCAGTTTCCTCTTAGATGCAGGATGTAAGAGAGAAATTCTAACCAGAACTCTACAAGAATGGGAGGAAGATTATGAGAAGTTAATCAACACACAAACAATGTATCTTGCAGTATAGCAGGTGAATACAATGCCTTTTCTGTCTTTTGGCCACCACTGTCCCACAGCTCTTTGAAATTCCCAGCAGTACTTCCCATATGTTCAGTAACTATGAAGTTTCTTACTCCATAATTACTCCTTTCTTCTAATTCTTTATGTAAGTCACAGCTACAGGATCAATTTATCAAGTGCTGCATCAGCTCTATATACCATAGACAGACACAACTCAAGGTTAAGAGAGCTCTGAGTATCTACTAGACAAATACCAGTCTTCAAAACAAGTTTAGGAAAGCCATAGCCATAGTTGGAAATACAAAGAGATAACTAAATTATTTGCTTACTCTATACATTTCATTATAGACTTCAGTCCATACTTGGTCTATAAACATTATACAGACATCAATAATCACTTTACTTTGAGAACATTTTAGCTGAATGAGTTCAATGAAAAAAAAAACAAAACAGGTATGTTGACATATTGCTTAATATAGAATTCCAAAATCCCCTTCATGAAAAATTTTGGATGATTTTTAAAGAATTTCTTGTCTTTAAGGAACTGTTTTCAGCAAGGTTCAGGCACAGGATTGGTATTTCTGCCATCTTTTTAGCAGCAGTAACTACAAGCAGAAAGGACACCATCAATGGGAAGACTAACAAGCACCAAATACCAGCAACCCAAAAAGGGAGATGCTGGGAGCTCTGGAGGCAGATGCTGCCTGAAAACACAGCTGCTATTGGGACAACAAGTAAACCAGTACTTTTTGACACTTCAGGATAGAAATTATAACTACAGGCTTATGACAGGTGGATATATGGAACCTTGTAAAGGGAAGAAAATCCACATTATGCTAGTGGAGAATACCAGTAACTTAAGGCTGATGGGAAAGCAGAGTGTGGGAAGATAAGGCAAAGAACATGGCTTATTTAGCCCAGTAAATGTATGACTCTGGCTGAGGCTAACAGGCACCTTTCTGCAAGAGATTGATATTCTCCCTTAGTAAGATCCATCTATATATCTACATCTGTCCTGTGCTATAGAACAAGATTAATTTGGATAATGAAGTAGCCTGCATTAGAAGATGTGGGAAATTGAGCTGAGTCCCTTGACTCCTGATTGATTGTCAATGGCTCAGATAGAAAAATTCTTTCAGCTACAGAGGACTGTCTGTGCCATTTGCTGACATTGTTGACCAGGGCCTTGCGACCCAGAGGTGTCAAAGGGAAATTAGAATTGTTTGCTTCATCACAAAGCCAGGATCACATCTGACAGGGGCTCTCAGCACTATTTTGTGTTTGAATGGCCACTAGGGTCTGAGAAAATCTCAGGTTATTTTCAAGTGCTATTTTTTAGGGCTCTACAGCTTTATCTTATGATTCTCTTATTTGAAGACAGGGTACACTGCAGAGAAATCTGGACAAAAAAATAAAAAAAAAGGCTGTAGCAGTGGATAATAAAAAAAGAACAGAAGAACAGAAGAACAAAAGAAAAACAAGAGGAAAGAAGAATAGCAAAGAACTGTATGACAAGATTTTTTATGTGAAAAAGCAATTCTACCATGAAATATTTTTTGGGTCCCCACAAGGACTGATCATGCAGAACTCTGCTTCAGCCAAGTGGTTGATAGGATCTGTCGTTGCACTTTGTGTGTTTGGCTTAAATTGTTCCGGCTGCAAGCTGGAGGAAGTAAGGGATCTTCAACATTTGTCAGAGTTAAAATAAAAAATTTTTCATTTGCATGACAAGGCAAATGAGCAGCCACTCTGTGAATGTGTATGTGAACTTCCATGGCAGAAAAATATCAGAATTTGTCACAGCTCTAAACTGAAAAAATATCTGGGATGAAATATGATAAAATATCAGTTTCTCAAATTTTCATTCTAAATCATACAGAAAGTTGCCAGAATCCTTCATGGAGTGCAAACAGTGTTATCCATGACCCAATACAATCATAAAAACATTTATCTAATTCAGAAGGCATGAAAGAATTGAGTCATTCTCCAAAGCAAGCACAAATTTTAGTTACGCCAGAAAGACAGAGATATCCTTGATCAGAAACACAAAAAAAGGACAAAATATATGGACACACAAAGTGGAGGTAGACCAGTTAGATGTCTGGACAAACATTCATAAGAATATTAACAATGAATATAATCATTATGGAAAAACACTGTAAATAAATCATGCAACATATAAAATAATAAAATACTTGAGTGTTCATAAGTAAGTAATTCCAAGAAAATACTCAAATAAGTGATAATCACCAACCCTGCCACCCTCCAGCCTTTTACCTTTATCTTAATATCAGACACAACCAGTCAGAATAACAGAATTGAAATGGAAATCTCCTAGAGTAATTTAGACTTTTACACAACACATTTCTAGTTCATAAATTTTGCATCGGTGGAAAACATTCTACTACAGAAGTAAACACTATCAAGCTCAGCATCTCAGTGAATTGTTTTAGAAATAAATTGTGTTATTGGTAAAGACTCCAAGTGATGAATTTGCTACTTTATTCAATAAACTATTACAATGATTAATTACTCTCACTCTAAGAAGGTGTGATTTATTACTAATTTCACTTCAACTAAACTCTGTCATCAGACATTAGAACTCATGCTTCATTCATGCAGCTCCATCTACCATGACCAAATTTCTGCTTCTTCTCTGTAATTTTTCACAATGGTTTTTTCCATTTGGTACACATGACTTTTATTGTGTTCAAAAATCCTGTAGCAGCTTTCCAAAGTTAAAATAGCCATCAGCACCTTCTTTCTCACAATATAATTTAAAAATTTCACACTTCACATTGCATAGCACAGCTGTGTATTCTTGAAAAATATTTTGCTTCACCATAATCCTTAAAGTGAAGCAGTCCTTTCGCACATAGGCAGCATATAAAGTATCCAGAGAAACATGAAAGTAAGTGAAAATTTGAAATACTATTTTATTTTACATACTATATTTGAAAAACAATGTAAAATTTCTGCAAAATCTAACAAAAATATTCATCATCTAACTTAAAAAGTTGTTCTACTTTTTTTTCACTCTTTTTAAACTGAATTATGTCTACTGCTCTTCTGATTTACATCACACAGAGAGCTACAATACACTTCAGCATTTTTATCTTTTTACAGGTTTGTACATAATTTACTCTTTTACATTTAATATCATTAAGCATGGACTCCAAGTACTGTCTGAGATTCTACCTTGAAGGTATTTTACTACATCAATGTTTAAGCAGGAAAGTTGCTCAGGGCATTTTTTCTGCCACTAAGTTCAATATAAATATTAATATCTTACTAGCTTTATTTTTAGATTTTAATTTTTAGCTTGCAGATATCCACTCTTAAACTTTATTACTATAGCCAAGTAAAAGTCACTGTGCTATTTATCATAATGTATTTTATGATGTTTTTATCACAATTGCAGAATCTTGAATTTCAGAGATCTGAATACTGCATTATTTCTACTTCAATCTTTTTATGGCTTAGCCACAGATATATTGGAGGAGTCTCATATATGTTTATGAAATGACATTTAATCTGCTCCTACTTTAAAAAACACACTCTGACATCTGAAAGGGAATTCAATTTAAAATAAAGACATAACCTTTGTAACTTTTTAATAAAAAGTCAAAAATTCAAGCATCATTTTTCAGTGAAGGGTAGAGATTCTTCACAGTCAATTATTTTTTCACATTATTATTTTTCAGCTCAGCTTTTAAGTATCTCTTTGTCCAGGAAGGAACAGAAATATTGTTCAGTTTGTCAAATATTTTGGGTTTATACAATGGGAGTGACACCTAAACTATAAAATGTGGATTTAGGGGGTTTTACAATACAATTCTGTTGTGGCATGTAGAAATGTGAGTTTTTATTTCAGTGTGTTGTTCCTGCTAGCAAAAATGCCAGTAATTCTAGAGATAGTTGCCTATGACTTTCCAAAACATGGTAAGGAGGCTGCTGAAGCCAATCTCATTTTGGTGCCAGGGAGAAAATGCCAAAAAATTGATGCATAGGCTGGACATCAGGAGGTAACACACAGCCCCACGTGCGCACATTTACACAGAAATGTGTGGAGCAGACAGCCCAGAAAGGCTGTGGAACCTTCATCTTTGGTGGTTTCCAAGCCTTAGGGAGATAAAGCCGTAACTGATCTGCCCTAGTGCGGGGACGCTCCTGCTCGGAGCAGATACGTAAGGAGATCTTCAGGGGCCCCTTCCAAACAGCTTTTCCATGACAGTGGTTCCACAGTTCCATAGTGCCCTCATAATATGCTGTGTTGTCCCCTCAGTCTTTAAAGTAGAAGGTACATGAGCTACGAAATGGGCCCAGAAATGAGAAGGAATGGGACATCATCAGAGACTTTGTCAAGAAGACAGCAGTGATTAATCTGATGCTTTAGATGCCGGCATGCAAATGCAGAATAATTAAGGTAATGATTTAATGAAATAACAGATGCTTAAAAAAACCAGATGAAAATAGAACATGAATAAATGAAAGTTTAATAGGAAAGAGACAAAAAATAAGGTAGCTGTATGGGTAGATTTAAAGCTGACAAGATAACCATATTCACTAAGCATCAGTGGTCTGTTATGGATCATAGCCTTGCTGAGATGCTTTGGTGCCAATTTAGGTCTACTTTTAAAAATATTATCATTAACAACATTTATGATGGGAAATTGAAAGTTCTTATTAAGATAGCAGATGGAAACCAGGTGCACAGATATTTCAGATACACTGGAAGACAGGATTAGACCTCAAGAGCATATTGAAAGTTTGAGGAATTTTTTAATAGAGAGGAATGCATTCAAAAGAGAGCAATGCAAGATGAGCTACATGGAAAAAATCTACGTCACCACAAGACACAGTAAAATAAATTGCTAAGAAGGTCTTCTGCTGGGTAAAAAATACCACACTTCTGTGAAGAATGCATACACCATACTGGTTTGGTTAGACAGGAATGCATCTTGCATACCACATGAATTCATCTTGTTGATAGTCTCAAGATGGGTAAGACCTAAAATGCAGGACAGTTTTACACACAGCAATTCAAGAAAAAGATAGGTACCAGATAAAGGAGGATAACAAGAATGATCAGACCAAATGTCTTATCTGCTTACTGAGTCTGAAACAACTGAATTTGCTCTGCTGCAGAAAGAGGAAGATAGGATAGTAATGCTCAATGATGCAAAAATTCTTGCCAAAAATAAGGAAATATTTTTACTAAGCCCATAGGCGATAGAAGAGGGAACAGCTACAATAATAAGAAATTGAGTAGCAGTAAGGATTCAAACAAAAACTATTAAAACAAATTAGACTTATGTAGCATTGAAATATATTGCCCATGAACACTTAAGAAGGGATTGTGGTGGTGATGGTGTTGTCATAAAGGACAAGTTCAGGAAACACCTGTCAAGACAAGTGTCATACCAGACTCTAGCCTGATGACTAGATGGGATGACTAGTCATCTAGGACTAGATGACTTTGTATGGTCTGTTCCAGCTGTCATATTATGTGTAGAGGATGTTAATTTGTTAATTCTTTTTGGTTTGGGAGGATTTTTCTTTTTCCTTATGTACAAAACTTCAAAGAATTCAAGGATTTTTTTTTTTTCTCCCAAAGATTTGTTTTTAAAGTTTGCTGGTAGGCTAAAATTGTCAATTGAATTCTTCAGCTGCAACTAAAAATAACTTCCCAGATCTAGTATGCATGCCTGTTTAGAATTTCAACACTTACTTTTGTAAGTTTTCTCTACTTATGTAGAGAAAATAAAAATGTAATTTTTAATTTCATGTGTTTTTATAAAAGCAATAAGTTGAAATGTGGCTAAGACTGTTTCCTGTTGGAAACAATAGAAAGGACAGACATTTTCTCTGCAATCCTTCAGTGATCCGTTGCTTCATTCACCTTCTCCGCTTCTTCTAGAAAGACTTACAGTGCTTTTACAACAGACTTTAAAATTTCTAAACAATTTAAAAACACTATAAAATGTAATTGCCAATACACTTGGCTAATATAAGTTGCAAGAAAATACATGAATATTGACAGAGAGAATAATGGAAGAAAAGTTGTGCCACTAAAAAAACCCATGTTGAATGGCAAAAGTCTTGAAAATAATGTCTGGAAGGAAGTGAAATCTCTTATGGCATGTGTTAATGATGACCAGACAAAATGCCCATATTCAAATGCTTCAGGCACACTACTATAAAAGAACTGAACTTTTCACTAAATAATTTATGCTAAAATATGTATTTTCTGACATTAGTTTTCACTGCTTAGAAAAAATTGACCTGATTTACATAATATTCTTGTGCTGAGGATCTGACTTTAAAAAAGTCCTAGCTTAATAAAATGTTTTTTAACACAATTTGGCATTGCATATATCAAGTTAAGTTTCATCCTAGAGTATTCTTCATCAACCAATAACTATGGACATAAGTATTAAATGATGAAAACCCAGACAAATGCCAGAATTATGACAGTAATTTGAGATAATTAATACTAATATAATAAAAAACAATTCTTTTTTTCCAAATGAATTTATCAACATTTCAAACAAGAGAATCAGAAGAACAGCTTGGATTTTACTGACAGACTTTCAACAACTCAGTAGCAATTATTGTTTGGCTGAGATAGGAAAGACTAAGGAAAAACTCCACCCAAGTGAACAAAAACATTTCTACATTTCAGAAGTCTACATTGCAGCACTTTACTTAAAACAATATTCTTAGAAAGTGCTTGCCCCAGTCTCATTTTCATGACGTGAAACCATGCTTGATACCTATCTGCCCTTCTATGGCAGATCCAATCTATAGACATTAAATTACTGTAGCAAATGTTTTCCAAAATTATTCTCATTTTTTAAGGATGGGAAGCTGAAATATTCAGTAGTTCAGTTCTACATCTAAAGTACCCATGTGAATAAGAGATGAAGGCAGAAATAGAAATAGAGCTTCCTGGATATTAATCCAGTGTATTTGATGACACATACTAAACACTGTTTGGAAGCTGAACAATCCACATACTATTAAGATGTATTTTTAAAGTGTATATAGAAAGGGTTATGTAGTATCATAAAATCAAGGGCTTTATCTGACTCCTTGATATAGGGTCTGTAGGCACTGGACTGACAAGACACAAGCTAGCAGCACATAAAATAGATTATGCTTCTGCTTGGTATCCACTGACAAGTTGATGGATGATAGTATCTGGATGTTCTCTGGTTCACAATTTAATTATGCTTTTGATACATTTAGAGTATCTGAAAACCTGAGAAAGAAATCTAAGGAATAAGAAACACTAATGTTTAGTCATTTCCATATAGACCCTAAAAAGAAAATCAGATCAACTTCAGATTTCAAAGTTGTACATAAACCTTGATAAACTTATTATATTTACGCCCATTTTTGAAAAAAAGAAAAAGTATTGAGAAGAACAATTGGGATAAAATGACAGCAGTATAAAAATCTTAGAAGCCTGCCAGTATTCTCTCAAGTGCCTTTCTTTGTTGATCTTCAAAGAGACTTTCTAACATCTTCCCCCAGTTGCCTGTGTATTTTGTCTGGACTGAAAAGGTCTGATTGCCAAGGTGTCGAAGTATACAACTTTTTCAAGTATAAAAGTCAGAAATCAGTTCTGTTGAATGAAATCTTTGTCAATACAGACAAAAGGTCAGTGCAATTTTATCTACTGTATAGGCTAAGGTTGACCCATGAAGAAATGCTTTGTTGCTTTATCGGCTGCAAAACATGGTCTTTTGACACATTAATTCCTTTCTCAGCCTTTTATCTGAAAAGACATTGGTGGATGTTATAAAAATAAGGCATTCAGTGTTATGTACCCTTTCTCTTAGGAAAGCTCAGTACCATCATTTATATTCTTATTGACTGGTTAACTTTCAGTTGGACATTCTCCATCTCATAATCATCGCTATTTCACACATCTATATTAAAATTGTAAGCTGTAAAAAGGTAGGTAGTATTACAAAATAGGAGTTAAAATTTCAAATGCTTGCAATCACTTAACAAGCAAAGTGAAGCTTTCAGGAATATTTAAACATATAAATGGCCCTATGGAACACAGAAGACTAAGGTCCATGTGTGAAGATTTTTGACAAAACAATTTTTACTTTCCCCTGCATCTAAAGCAATACATGCAATGATAACTGCAGTCACTTATCTAAGCAAAGTTGCTATCAAATTGCCTACATACAAAAAATATGACTTGCTGTAGGTAGGCATGTCTGAAAACACTTGCCTAAAGCAGTCTCATAAATAATAGGTGACTAAGTGAGACTGTATTAGATCTGTAAGTACTCCTTCCTTTTCCAAATGAGATAAGTATTTTTCAAACACATAGCTGAAGGCAAGGGAATATAAACATCATACATGTATACCTCCCCGTACACACTGAGATTTACAATTGCACTTCAAAGATGTTATTCTTTGTGTCATGTGAAACAGAATTTTAAATGATAAAAAAAGAAGTTGAGAAAAATTTTAGAAGAAAACAGATTATAGCAAATTAATTTGTGCTTAACATGCAAGAAAGGTAGCCAAAGCTTTAGTACACAGCCACCTTCTAAATCAGTCTTTAGGTTATCCATTTGCAGTACCTAAAGCAATAATTTAATGGCAGTCAAGGGAAAAAATTCTAAATTACATAATCTATGTGTGAATTATTTTTAAATGTACAGCACTTAATAGATGTAAAGGTTTTATAGGTTTGGAGAGCATTTTGAAATTAAAGAAAGAGGAGGCTACACTAAACCCATGCCTTAGCACTAAACAGTGTACACTAACCAGAACTATCAATGAGAAATTAGACACACAGCTTCTATTATTGTTAATGGAATTTTCGTGTTTCATTCTCTATGTGCCAAGTAAAGATATAACCCTTAAAACATTGTTTAAAGAAGGGGCTGCCAAATCGTACACTGCAGAAGAAGATACAACTTTTGAGAGGTCAGGTGTGTTCAACATCAGCAGCTTATCTCATGTGCTGTTACTTTAATGAACTTTAAAGAAGTTGCATATATTTCATACATCTTTAAACTCCTTGTGCAGTTCTTGGGTTATCTCAGCTTGTAATTTAGCATCTGGAAAGCACTGCTGCATTTAGAAGGCCTTTGTGGACATTTTTTTCCTGGTGACTTTTACTGTATGAATAGAGGAGAGATTCTTTCTTACTCGCAAGCTGAGATACTACAGTGCTTACTTTAGGCTCCTAAATCACTTATGGAGATCTCCCCTCTTCCTTTTCCAAACGCTCCTCAAAACCAAGATCCTAGATAATAGTCACCCTCTTAAATTCACTGAGGGACCATTTGATCTGTCCTACAGCTACAACCCACAGTGCTGATCTGTCACTCCATTGTCACTCATTCCCCACTGTAAAGGCTGAGGTGTTACTAACAGCTACTGCAGCTCCTCACTAGCTGGCATGTGCTCTTTGGGCTTCTACCTGTCACCTCCATGAAACCTATGCAAATTTCAGGCCTTCAGCAGTCACATTTGCTGCACAGCCTTAAACAGATTTAACATCTCTCTGTAGTTCTGTGCTACAGCATTTAGCTACATTGGCACTCAGAGAAAAATCACCTTGGCAATTAATCCCAGTCTTCCTATAAGCTTTGGCCATAGAAGGGGAAAAGTAAGGTTTCTTTCACCTGAGAGTCATGTTTTGGGGCTTTTTTTACCTATGCAACACTTGTTGTTTGTTTTTTTTTTCATTTTGTCTCAAATATCATACTGTAACACTGATTATTTTCATAGCTATACCCATATTCTGGCCATTAATCCAGCTCATAATGGATTTTTGCAGTATGTATTAATGATAGACATATCAGTGCCATGGCCAGTTTCCCTGTACCACAAAGTAGTAAGTACTGGAAAAAAAACAAATTGGATTTTACATGAAAATTCATTTGTCTTTGGTAATTGCACTAACCATATATTTCATTTATCCTAAACACAGAAAGATCCTAATCCCTTTTCTTGTGTTTTGAAGTGTATTGAGGCACATGTGCAACCATAATTTTAAAAAAATATATAATTTGTTCAGACATTAAATATAAACTGTCCAAATACAGCCAAATCTTTCAGTGAAACATTTTCACAGCTGGCAAGCCAGGTGATTTAACTCCATAGCTTCTGTGCAATACACTGCCAAACCATGCATTTAAAGACAGTGCTCCTGAAAAAAAGCAGGCTTAGCACACTACAACTACCATCTCAGCAAAGAAAAGGGGTTTTGCTGACTTTATGCAGGATTTTTTCTCATACAAGCTGCTTAAGTGGGTCACTATATCTTATTAGTTTACAGGCCCAAGAGCAATTTAAAAATTTGACTGAATTTTATCGGTGTATATACTGCTTTAATCTTATTCCCACATATCTATGTTAGTCACAGAGGCAAGCTGAATAATTTCTTTGTGATTAGAAACTATTGAAATTCATGAGGAAATCAATGTACCCCTGAGAGCTCCAGCATTGAGGGTAACTCTTACCAATGGCAGATGCACTTTGTAGGAGAGCTCTCATTGCCTCATTGGATCATGTTTTTCCATGTGTTTTTTTTCCTCCTTCATTCTTTCCAATTACTTCTGATAATTTAACAGCAGCCATTTAGTCAGCAGTGTCATTACAGCAGCAAGTTAACTAACTCCTTCTCAATCAATATGAGCTTTTCTGTACTTTTTCATGACAGCAGGATCAGATCACAAAAACGAACAGGACAAACAGACCCTCTGGCCAGCTGACACACCATTATAAATATGTAACTTTACAAAAGCCTCTGTTTCCTGAAACTACAGCTGCCAGGAACAATTTGCTTTTGTCTTTCTTCTACAGAGTAAAAAGGAATAAATGCAGGATATATTTCTATCTCCAGTGTGGTGATGTGACCAACAAATGCTCTCATGCTCAAAAATGGGAACAGGGATCTGCATGAAAAGTGCAATTCTTGTCAGGAGAAGTAAAAATCCAGTGAAGTCAGTTTTAAATGACACTAAAGAATTTTTGGATTAAATGAAAAGTGTAGTGGCATACATGTAATTAAAACGGTAGCAATTACCTAACATAAACATGTAACACCTGATGTGTGACAAAATTATTTTTGTGCTTTTACTTAAAAATGAACTGACACATCTGTACTGTAAGGGCAGACCAAATTTCTCCTGAAACTGTAAGGTACCTGTAAACAGACTGCACCTGCTTGCATTTAGCAATGAGAGGACAGTTTTCTAATCTTAGGTAATATGCACACATAGATTTTTGTGTTTGAAGAATAAGACAGCAACAGAAAGCCATCAGACTCATTTATTGAATTAAAGAGCAATACTGCATGAGAGAGAAAGAAGAGTGGGGCTGAATTTGAGCTACAGTGCTGTCTGAGAATCTATTTGTCCGTGTATCTGAACTAAAGTAGATCCTTCCCTAAATTAGTGCAGAGGAAGAGCACAGTGTTGGAGTTTCAACCATAAAATTTTTAATAACAGAAAGAACAGAGTGCACTTTTTTTTTTAAATTAGGAACAAATACTTACTAAATGTAATCTAGGTTCTACCATTAAAATGCCACTGCTGAAAGCTGTTAGCATTTACTTATCTTTCTCAGAAATTATACTGATAAATAAAGACCAAATAAGAACTAGTCACCAAGATAAAGCAATGTAAAGCTTCAAAACTCAAGTATTTCTACTCAGAAATAAATGTTGAAAACTATCCTATTCATAACAAGAGGATTAGCAGATGGAGAGGAAAATGAAAAGCACAAAATTTTTGCATAGCAACATATATTGTTTGAATTGAGTGAAAAAAATGAAACAAGATACAGTGAAGATGATAGTGAAATAATGAAATATGTTAGAGATGATCACATCAAGGCCTGCATTATTACTACATGAAGGTAGCTATTTCACTTTGTGCTTGGATATTTTTAAATTGCAAGATCACCCAGTAGAGCAAGCTAAGCCCTTGTTATAGCCTCCATTCAATCTCCAAAAACAGATACTGGGATTTAGTTGTGAATTGCAACCTTTCTAAGACTTATTGAGCAAAATGTCCAAATACATTACATGCTAGGAATACACTTCAGACAGAACGTTAAATGCAAGTTCTATCTTCTTTCACCCATCAGGAACTAAATGATAATGTGCAAACTTAAAGGTGTCAGCTACATCTTCAAGAAATTTGTACGTGTTACCTGTTATCCTTTCTCACTATGCTTCAATGTGGAACTGGCATTAAATGACATATAACCCAAGCAGGTGTCAAGGGCTTGCATTAAAAGTAACACAGATCAATTCCAAAATCTCTAGCACCAAACACTCAGCAAAGGAAATACAATTATATAAAAATGGAACAGAATTTTTGATTGAAAGCCTAAGGTTCCCACCTCTTCTATTCACTCTGAAACAAACCTGTGGGCTTATGTAATAGCACTGATTCTCTTAGGATGGAATTCATCAGGCTAAATTTAGATATCTCTAGCAGTTTAAGATGGAAAATATCTCCATAAGATTCAAATACAGCAGTATTATGAAGTTCCTCTGGCTGATTGAAAAGTCCAATCATTGTGAATAGAATCCCTAATTGCTCAGATAGAGAAATGTTGCACACTCCTAGGAAGTGTATTAGAAATTGGCAGTTTATGGAGGTACTCTTGATTCTAATCAATCTGTCCAAGAAACAGTTTCAAAATAAATACTTCTAGAAGTCTTGAAAGAGGCCAGTTAGGTTTCATAATTGAAGCTTGATGCAGATGCTATTCCATGCATGTGATATATAACTCTAATTTAGGATTTTCTCAAGTTGTAGACAAAATTCCTGCAATCAGAAACCAACTTGCTTCTCATACCACTGAATATTTCAATCAGTTCAAAATTCATGAACCTAATGAATACAATCTTCCAATTTTCCAGGAACTTAAGAGCTTGATTTCCAGCCTTCTGTCTAGATTTAAGCAATTTGCGTGTTCCTGTTTTAACATTTTAAAAATCTTGCATGAAGCAAGAGCTATTGCGCTGCTCTTGAAGAATAAAACATTACTCATTTCTTATATGCAGGTGGCTTTGAAACAAATTGAAAATAATTTTATCTATAGGTGATAAAAAACATCTGCATTTCAGGAAGGATAAAGGATGAATGAAAACTATAAAATTGATGATTTCCCCATGTATTTGACACGAATAAAACACTTCAGAAGTCATGTTGCCTGATTCTTAGTCAGGTAACAGTTTGCAGCACCCTTTTGGTCTAGATGTAAAGGGATTTTTGACTTCTGGAAAATGAATATTCGAGATAACTCATAAATATGCTGTTAAAATATAGAAAACGTGTACATACATGCACTAGAATCTTCTGCTTTCAGTCTTCTGCTAATAATTTTTGCTTTTGCATTCTTTTATAATGAAGTGTCATGGTTTAACTCCAGCTGGCAACTACGTCTCATGCAGCTGCTTGCTCACCCCCTGCCCTCACCAGTGGGATGGGGATGAAAACTGGAAAAAAAACCCCAGACACATGGTTTGACATGAGAACAATTTAATAATTGAAATAAGCTATAATAATAATAATAATAATAACAATAATGTATAGTGATAATGAAAAGGGAAACAACAAAGAGAAAGAAAGAAAGAAATAAAGCCCAAGAAGGACAAGTGATGCACAGAACAACTGCTCATTGCCCTCTGACTGATGCCCAGCCCATTCCCAAGCAGTGGCCAGTGCCCCCTGGCCAGCTCCCCCCAGTTTATACACTGGGCATGACATTCTAAGCTATTCAACATCCCTTGGGCTGGTTTGGTCTGCTGTCCAATCTCCCTCCCAGCCTCTTAAGCACTGACTTGCATGGGAGATGGAAAAGTCCTTGACTTAGAGCAAGAACGACTCAGCAACAACTGAAACATCAGTGTGTTATCAACATTATTGTCACTGAATCCAAACCACAGCTCTGTACCAGCTCCTAGGCAGAATATTAATGCTGTCCCAGACAAAACTGGGACATCAGGGGAAAAAGCTGCAATTCATAGAGTCATATATTACACATTTCTATTTTGTCATATTTTAAAAGGAATAATGGGTGAAAATCAAGGATTGATGGCAGGATAGATAAAGGGGAGGAAAGCACCCAAGGATGCCATCTTCAAACAGACATAATCAAGAATTTTAGAGATCTATGAATCTGCTTGTGAAGACACTTAAAATGTGTCATGTAGAATGTTTCCTATATTTGACAGATGTCCTATCTGCAACATTTTCATGCAAAAAGGCAGCATATTTTTTCTGCATGTCCACCTGTACACACTGTATTTGCCTTATATCATTAGAAGGAAAACCTTACCTTTGTCTGCTATGACTTTGAATGAAAATATCTACTGTGTCTCTTAGTTTTCCTTCTGTGGTGTCTTACACGTGGTGGAGAAAGGAAGAAGAAATACTAAATTTCCAAGGCAATAGACAAGCAGACAAAACACTTTTAGGTAACAGCTGCTTTCCCCCTGATACTGCACTCCTGACATTTTAGCTTTCTTTTTTTTTTTTTTTTTTGCCAAGGCTATGGTTTACTGATTTTTACTGATTTACTGCTGGTTTCTTCCCAGTTTTAACACAGAACTGAAGCTCGGGAAAAACACTCTGTTTTTGAAGTGGCCTCTCTCATTATAAGATGAATACTTGATAAATGTGGATGCCAATTTGAATTTTTTTCTTTTTACTTTCAATTTTATCTCTCTGAGGAATTGTTTCAGTAATCATTCATACAGATTTTTGACTTACAAGATTTGATCTCTTTTTTATGTTTTGTGCAATTCAGAAATAAGTATTCTTAAAAACCCCATCAAATATTCTACCTAGGGATGGTCACTTCCCGGATTTTACTTAATCAGAAGTTACAGCTTGTTATCTCAGATGGCTGGTGAGAGAGACAGCAACTGGATGTGCTCAACATTTCTATTTTCTATCATTCCACACAACAGAGCTGGAGGGAATGATTTTGCTTTAATTTTGCTATTTTTTGCTTTTATTTTTGCTATTTAATACTTAATCTTTTTATCTCTTAAAAGTATTTTTTTAAGCCTGAGTACTCCTCCAATCAGCTTCTAGAATTTTACTATAGCATTTCACTATACCATAGTGACCTGATATTCAAGATAAGAAACTTGGATAGGTAGGTAAATAAAGGTACCAGCTCATTCTTAGAACTACCATGTTAATTAAAAAAAAGAAAGATGAAGTAACAGAAATAAATGACAAATCCAATCTAATTGCCTAACAACACAGGATTCTGATCATGTCTTCCAATCCCTTCCTTCCTCATCTAAAGCTGTATAATCATACAAAATCCTTGTGGGAGGGTTTACAGCTACAGGTGGTAATTTTTTCACATGTTAAATCTATTCTTTAGAAAAACTTGAATTATAACTTTTGAAACATGTAAGCAATTGTGGAAACAAGTCAAAACAGTGCAATGTTATTGTCAAAATTAATGGCACTGAGTCACTAAATTCAAGAACAGTTTTTGTTTCACATATTTTTGTTATGCTTCATTGTGTTTGTAACTACATCAATATGAGCACAAATTAAATACAAATACAGGGTATAATAAATAAGTAATAACTTTTTCAGGATGTCTTATTCGACCATTTATACTCCAGCACAAGGGTGCAAAAAACTATAGCAATGCCAAGCATTTAAAACTTTTTCCTAAAAAATACGCATATATTAGAAATCAAAATTCCATTTTGACCAAGATAATAAACATAAAAATATAGCATACCAATATTTTTTCTATCATGCAGCCTTTCAGGACTTACAGGAGGTCTATAAGACAGATGGGGAAAAATGTTGGAATAGGACAAAGGATAATGGCTTTAAACTAGAAGAGAGTAGATTTAGGTGAGCTGTATGAAGAAATGTTTCACAATGAAGATGATGAAACATGGGAACAGGTTGCCCAGAGAGGTGGTTTATATGGCCCCATCCCCAGAAATATTCAAGGTCAGGCTGGACAGGGCTCTGAGCAACTGACTGAATTGATGACACCCCTGCTCGTGGCATGGGGGTTGTACTAGCTGGCTTTTAAAGGCCCCTTCCATCCCAAACTATTCAATGATTCTACAATATGTTGCTTTCCTTATTTACTTTTCAGTTTAGTATTTTTGTGTTGCAAAGAAAAAACTGCCGTATTTCTGTGATTTATTAATCACATTATTCATAAATCTGAAGATCCAGTGATACCTGTGGGAATACAGTGCACTTAGGCATTTTCTCCAGAACTGTTTATATGTGCATAAAAAATACTGAGAAGGGAGAAGAAAAAACCTGAAGGTCTCTCCCTTGTTAAAGACAAACAAGTGAGTCTGCTAAAACTGAACCTACATTTGTCAGCTTCCTTTTTTTTCCTTATTTTGTACAATGAACCCCATTTGGACGATGACCCAAATTCACCATCTTTCCCTTTCTCCCTCTCATCCCATCTCTCAGTTTTTGCACCATCCTACATGTCTGAGGTTTAGCTGTTTAGCTGACTGCAAACAAGAGTGCACAAGTTTGTCTTAACAAGAAAATCACTTGCTGAGAAAGTGGCTAACTGGCAGTGGGAACAATTCAGCTTACCCTTCTGCCCTTCCCTAAGAACAATGCAAAAGTTAAAGAAAGGACAGAGATCTACAGTTGGTGGGGTATACAGACATTTTCTTTATTATCTGTTCATAGACATCTAATGCTTTGACAGTCTTCCAAATATGCATATGTAATACTGGGAACCACTTTTCTTGTAAAAAAGAAGCATTTGCTGGCACAAGTTTCAGACTTAGTTGAAAAAATCAGCAACCAAAGCTCAGCCCCGTCCCCACAATCACAGATAAAGTGGTCTTTGTTAAACTGGCAGAGCTGAAAGGAAGAATTGAAACTTGCTCTCTCCTCCCCTTGGCTTTGCTTACATCAGAAATCCCTTATTAGACTTCATTTTCATTCTTCACGTCTTCTTTTCTGAATTATGAGCTTTTTCACTTTAATGATATTAGTTTGATTAATTTTGTGCCTAAAACAAAAACAAAAACTAAAGCTTCACTCAGATCTCCCAGATTTGACTGGACTGATGGTTTAGTGAGTAATAATCAAAAGTTGTTGCTTATTAGAAAGCAGTTCAGTTGTGAACTCAGACTGTGGTCTCATGGCCCAGGAAGCAGGTTTTCACAAATCACATGCAAATCCTCTGCAAGTGGTACTTGTCAGCTTCTTTCAGTTGAGGGGGTGAATGGATATGGAGATGATCAGGCTGAGGCAACACAGTCCTGTGCAAAGTTCATACATTTATAAATATCAGACAGCTAGTGACCCAAAAATGGTCTTCCAGCCTGCCATATAGTTTCTCTGATATCAAGCTAAACAAAACACAATGACTGTAGATCCATGAGTCATATGGATTATTAGTGATTTTTTAATCAGGTTTTCTGTTGCTTTTTTGCATCAATTATTCTTAATTCAAATTACTCCCTAATCTAATATAAATAACATTGCCTGTCCCTGGAGTCCTCCAAACATGATAATTGTCTTTGAGAAAAGTACCTCAGGCAAAGAGTGGTTTCAGGTACCAAAGGTGACAAATGAAGAGGTCAGCTGCATAAATATATGCTCAGCTCTTTAACTGCATTTAAGTTTAATTGAGGCTTGCTTTTAAAACAGAACTGGCACCAGAACTAGAATGTACAATCACATTAGTTCCACTTACTGTTACCTTGGCCATGGTGAAGAGCAGCCCATGGCCAGCACCCTGTTGCAAACAGCAGTTTCTGCCTGGACTGCTGAATCAGTCCTTCCTCATGTTGCCTGCTCTCTCTTTAGTTTGGACTAAATTAGTACACAGCCTCATAGAGGGCTAGCAAAGGGAAGGCCCTGACTTAGGTGTTAGGCCACTGAAATGTCACCAGCTGGGATAATGAGGAAGCCTGAGCCAGGGGGAGCTGGCTGGTGAGTGCAGGGGTTGCCTGGTGACAGGCATCTGTCAGGTGCCCATTATCATTTGATGAAAGCTGATCGGGGAGTCGTGCTGAAGGAGATTGGATCCTTGTAAAAGAACAGTAATTTGCCCTTATGCCTCAGGTTGGGGGATCTGATGCAGCAAGTGTCTACAGAGATAAGAGGCAACTTTTTTATTTTTTTCCTCAGTGTAGAGGGAGAAATTATCTTTTTATCTCACCTTGCAGGGAAAAGACTGAGCTAGAGCACTCTGGAGGGCTGTGCTGATCCTCCAAGGGGCTGTCTGGGTGCCTCCTGGGCTGCTCTAGGCACTACATTGAGGCACATTCAGTTTTCTGCTACTGAGTTCTCTTCTGCTTTTTTCTCAGGCAAAAGCAATCATGATTTCAGAAGCTCTACACCATACCTAAGATGCTCAAATTAATGATAAAGCACTACTTAAAAGGCTCTGAGCTTCACTGCAGTTCTAAGGACAGGGTTTAAAAGTGTGGGAGATGCTAGGCTGAGCTTTATACACCTAAAACAGTATGTTCCTGTACCCAGAGATCCAACTGAGTATTTCAGAATTAAAGGCAATCTTGTTCACACAGGAAACTCCCAGGTGACCAGTGAGTAGGTCCCCCAGCAGCTATTTAACAGACAGGGTGCAGGAACTGCTCAGTCAGTTGCTAACACAAAATTCCATGTTCTAGGCTAGGGGATGTCTTCTATACATTGGGAACTGCTCTCTCACCTTGCAATGGCCTCTGCAGGATTTACATTTTGGTATTCTATAATTCAGGGGAGCTATAAATAGAGCAAAGGGTAAGACCCAAATAGTGGGTGCAGCTAAATTTAAATGTAGGCAGAATGCTTAAGAAAATTATTAAAAAAAAAAAGTACTGCAACCTGGAAATCTATGTATTCCCTAAAACTTGTCAAGGTTGTACAAGCAGGTATTCCTGTGCCTGGTTAAAGAGTTGATTTGCTCAATTAAATCAAGACCACAGCTGCTCTATCCTTTTCTTTTGCTGTATTTCAAGAGAAGAATAAAACTGATACAGTAACTAAGCCCTGGACAGGTTTTGACAAAAACGAGTGGACGCAGCCCTGACAGGGAAACTCCAGCAGTGGAAGACAGCATTGTGTCTCCCTGACTCACTTTGGCTGTTCCCAGCACACACCAGCTTCTATCTCCATTCCTCCTGCTCCGCTCCTGGTCGTGCTGCCAGACCTCCTCCTCACACTAGCCTTGGTTTTCACTAAAGTCCATCATTTGCTACTTCAACTCATTGAATTCAAGGAAAACTGTCGTTCTTTTCTTGCTGGTTTAGTTTTCTTCCAGAATAGTGAACAAAATTAGCTCCAGAGGAGCTTGAAGAGCTACAGAGCAGATGGAAAGTGCGTGTCAAGAGCGGAGAAAAGACCAGGAAAAAAGAGAAGTTTCTCTTTTGCCAGAAATGCAAGGTTTTGACTGCCTTACCTCATGTCAGGTAATTTTATTTGAAATATTTTCGCTAACAGGTCAACTCCTCAAGATGAGTTTATCCAACTTCTACTTTAAGTCCTCCTTAATCAGTACTGATTTCCATTCAAAAGACAGATGCTTAACTTCTAAGCATATCACTCCTTGCATGAACGAACCTTTACTATAGCTTAGAATGAATACCAGAAAGCCCCCAACAAAAATTCCTTGAGATATTCACTCATGGAATTCTGCAGTGTAGTTCAAATTTTGAGCAAATGAATTTTGGTTATAGAGATGTCAAAGAAATCACATTAGACTTGGAACTTGAGTTGTTGCACTGAATGGTGATATATTTCATATAAGACAGAAAGCAACTTGATGACAGGGTTACCAAGAGTCCTTGATGCAGAGGAACTTAAACGAGACAGTCAAGGCTCTGCCAACACCTTCGCAGTAAGAACCACTCACCCCCACAGAATACTTTGTGTGAATGCCAAGACAGAAAATTAATTTCGAAGTTTTCATCTAGCCAATAACTCTTGTGGCAGGTTAGTTTTTCCTGAGAATGTGACTTTGGGAAAGACTTCTACATTAAAAATGGAAGAATTTAAGTTGTGCTTTTTTCCCTGAAAGTATATTTATTCCATCTTATGATGCTCTTCAAAGAATTTCAAAGACCCAGTGTGTCGTTCTACCTAATTTGAGGCGTATATCTTACTTAAATTTGAGAAAAGTATTGATTTGTCTGCTTTCTGTGAGCCAAGGGAGAGATTAAATTTTATTTGAAATATTCTTCTCATATTATTCTGTCTCTAAAAATCTTTCATTTCAGTGACTGGAATGTGTCTAGTGGGTACTTAGTAACGTCTGGAGCAGAAATCTTCCTAAATTTCTATTTTATTAACACAATAGCTTTACTTTTTCTGGAATTGGTTTTCAAAGTTATTGAGGCATTTGAAAATGAAGATCAACCACAATAGGATTCAAATGTCCTTGAACATTCTGAATTTCTACACTGCTGCTGAGAAACGTCTGACAAACATGTTTATCTGAATCCTCAAGCATCTGATGCAAGGAAAGGAGTTGAACTTACTGATCCTGATGTGTCCCTTCCAACGCGGCATATTTTGTGATTCTGTGGCTTCTTTATATTTCTGTAAACTAGCCCTCTCTTTTGGACTTAAAGCACATTTTAAATGTATTTTGCCTCTTGTGTTTCTCAGGTAGCTGGGCAGTGGTGTGCCCAGTGGATGTACCAGAGTACATTTTACAAGTCTCCTTGTAAATGGCCCAAGCAACAGAAACAAAGGAGCTTATGTTGACCATAGCTTTTACAGGCAGTTGGGTTCTCTTTTTGTCCAGTTTCTGTACATTTTTTAATAGAAATCAATGACAATAATAAAACCAAACTATAGTTGATGGTTCTTTACTTGGATATTCCACCAAAAAAAAAAAAAAGGGAATTTAAACTGTTGATAACATTTATGCGGATAAACTATTCCTTTTAGGATGGAATAAGAATTCAAACATACTTTTTTGTGCTCACAGCTACAAGTTTAGGATCACATTTTCCTATAAATCTTCTGATATTAAGTGGGTACAGATGATGAACTGGTCAGCATGATCAGCTGATTTAACTATTTGTTGCTTCTTCAAGAAAAATCTATTTGGAAGTCTTCTTTGGAAGGATGTTTTCTGTAATGAGGTCTGACTTTCCATACCCCACAGACAACCCTACCATATCCCAGGAATACCAGCCTCATAGGTTTCAAGAGTTTCTTAAAGTGCTGTGTTCTTCAGCCACTCCTCAAGACAAGTCTCTATACACGTAGCTAGGAAAAAGGGGCATATTCTCTATTTTTGTCATGAGAGCTCTGTCACACTCTGAAAAACTGTCGGCTGAGTTCTGCGGCAGAACCTAAAGGTTTAGGCAGGTTGTTAATCAAGCTTCTCTCTTGTGTTTAAAACTGAGATGTGCTCCTTGCCTTTGTTTGCAGTATCCAAAAGATGAGCAAAACGACTACTGCCAACAGAAGTTTGTGCATATGTTCTGTGTGCTTCTCTGTTTGTGTAAAAGGCATCACTTCATGTGAAACTGAAGCTGAAAAGAGCTAAGGCCACAAACAGTATGCACAGTTAGTAAGCTTATAGCTGGTACACTGTTTGCTACTCTGAGGTCTGATCTGCTGAAAAATAATGAAAGATCAGTCAGGGTTTAGAGAAATGTCACAAAATGACTTCAGATGAAAATACTGAGGAATGCCACCTAAAAGATTACTCAATCATACTCTATAAAAGGATAAAGCAGAAGTCTCTGTGTTCTTTGAAGATCATGAAAGACAAACTTTTTCTAGAAATCTGAAATTTCTACCTGAAATAGAGGTTGTAGTTTGTAACCTCACCATGTGATGAAGCGGGTTTTTTATATCCTGAGGGATTATTAAATTAGTAAATGAAGATGCATTTGTTTAGGTTGTTTTGTTTGCTTTGTTTTGTTTTTTTTTCCCTTCCAAAGCATACTCTAGTTATGCAGTCAATTATTAGATTCTGTGGAGGAGCAACAAGTAAATACTATTCCCTTTACTCTACAAAAGTTATGCAAGATGAACATGCAGATCCCTTCTGAATTTCTATTAAACACTAAGAAAACTTTAGGTCAACATCAGGGCATGGTGAATGTATTATTATTAACTATAAAGAATATTGTATGTTGTTATCTTTGCAATAACAGAGAGACAAATTCTGTGATGGTTTGTCAACATTCTTTTGAAAAAGAAATCCATTTGTCCACTTTAAATTCAATGAATCAATTTTTTCTATCCAGTGGCAAAAGAATTCCAGTTTCTTTAGTATTTTATAACTTTTTCACGTTAGAATGGCTATAAATATGCTATTTTTAATCAATAATGGTGGGATTTTGATTTCCATACCTTTAAGTCTGAGACAACTAATTTTTCTATTTTTCACAGTTTATTGGCTGTATACTGAAATATACAGGTAAAGTTATCCAATGTGCATTAAAAAAAAGCTAAAATGCTTTACAGTACAAAGAAAATTAACGGGAGAATTGGAATAGGAGAAATCCCCCCAAGAAACCTCATCACATATGTCTCATATGCTATCAAAATAGCTACACAACTTCCTCAAGGATCTTTAGATCCACAGGCAGCTGTGACTTAGGGTCTTCATGAAATACAGTTTTGAATTACCCTCTCAAGGCATGCACTCATGTATTGGCCCAGCCCTCATTTTTGGTGTCCAAACAAATGCCTTGAACTTTATTACTCAGGCGGTGGAATCAAAAGCAGACACGTGAGATATGTTCTTCTCTGAGTAGACAGAGGAGAGCTGAAATAATTCCAAGCCTCAGCATCCTCCTCTGCCTGTTTAGCAATACTGTATCATAAAGCTGTGTGCTGTAAAGCCAGTCCTATTTTCTGCTAAGAGAGGTGGCTGCATTTCAGCCATGCATGAAGTAATTCATCTACATAGCTTATAAAGCACTTAGAGCTCCTTTGGGATAAAAAGCACTTAAAAATGTAAGGTATTAGTATTTCTTATGTGTTTAAGTTGTCAAATCTTCTTACTTTCTTATCACTCAAATCAGCTTTAAAATTCACTTTTGCAGAAAAACGTACAAATGCTAATTCACTTCAATTAAAAATCTATTGCCTGCACTTCATTTTTAATGGAGGCAGGGGATATATCCCCTCAAATCTTACTCGTTATAGGCTATAGAAGGCCAGCTTTCCCTGGCATTTCTATCCACATGCAAGAGCAAGCAGTTCTTCTGACTGTCTATGATCTAAAAATCCTTTTGCTGGGGTCAAAAAATCATTGGGATTTGTCTACTTTCCTTTTTTGGGATTTGCTACTGGAATGGTAAGGAACATATGCAAGGGTTTGCTACACGCATAGTTTCTTCCCCCTGTTCCTCTTCACTCTCCTCCCACTCTACAAGGTTTCACTAAGCATAGGATGCCACAAATGCCAGTTTCTAATCCCTCACCCAAATGTCATTTCAGTAATTCTTACATTGCTGAAGAAAGCTTGTACAAGATTTTCTAGTTAAGTGCTTCAGTGGATGGGACTGTGGCTGACATTTACATCGGCACTTACAGTGATTTAAAAGAGGGCAGAAGTGATTTGGCTGGGGGGTCACTAGCATATATGCCTTCACTGCAGCTCCATTGATGAAGTTGGAATGGGGCTGGGTATGGGTAGAGGTTGGAGCACCACAATGAAGATTATTTAATATACACAATATTGTATGATTTTTGTGAAATATTGTTCACTTTAAATTGTTCTGCGAAGTCAAACTGAAAGAAGCTTATTTAAAAAAAGCCAAAACAAATTAAAATAATTAATTTTTAAATTTAGAAATTTGTGACATTCAAAGCAATATGCTTTAGAAAACAAGTATTACAGCCTAATAGCTCTTTTGACTGCTAAAACTGCAAGTCACTGTGCCTTGGAAACCAGCTGTAACAGTACGATCTGAAGAAACATTTCTCAGATCCAGCCAATAATTTGCATGTAAAGCATCCTAAGAATGTGAAACCATTTGGTCAATAATGTATATTCTTTAAGATTTATTTCTCTTTTAATTATTACTGAAGCTTCAGTGCTAGAAAAGGAATGCCTAATGATGTACTCTGAGTCTTCTTAATGGAGGACCATCATGGGCATTACCCCAGCATAAAAAAGTGAGCTGGCATTAGAGATTTAGCTTCAACTCTGAATTTCCTGAGTTTTTCAAGCTCAAACAAGACCCTTAATGTTGCTTTAATGTAGTTTTTGGTGGTATAATTCTTCTTAATTCTGTCCATTGCAGTCCTTTGATACTTTATGAATTACTTATCTCACATTAATAAGGCTTAACATGGAGTATTAACCTCCTATACATTCCTAATTAGTTTTTAATGAATTTTAGTTTCCTTGTTAGAAAAAGAGCTAGCTAGCTAACTACCACAAATTCAATCTCCATTACTGGAGCATAAGACAACCACCCCTGGGGATGCATGTCCTTGAGATTTTCACGTTAAACAAGAAGCTTTACAGAAGAGTCAAAGAAGCTTAATATGTGTGTCTTGGCTTACTCCTCAGCTTTGATGGTGTAACAAGTCTTGGACTATTTATAACTAGTGACACAATACACTATATAAACTTTCAGAGATTTCTCTAATATGTTATGATACTACAAAAAATTTAACAGGCTAAATTGCTAGTCACCTGACAGCTGGAGTAGGAGGAGAAGAGAAGGTGAATTAGTGTATTTTCTTTTTATTTAGTTCAACAATAGCAACAGTCATGATATGATATGTAATGGAAAATGGAATTTTCTTTTTTTGACATGATGATCACATTTTTTTCCCCCTGAATAGTTTTTTTAATGGGGATGAATTTTACAAAATGCATGTATGAGCTGTTATTTTTTGTACGTAGTACAAAGAAATATGTTTTAAGTAATTATTTTGCAAGGGAGCCAGCGGAGTACGAGTTACCAAAGCCTTTTTTCTGTTTCTGCAGTGCTTTAAATAAATATAATTGTGGATAAAATTTATTAACTAGTACATTGGGATTAGTAGAACAAAAAAGAACAGCACCTCGTTATGAACTGCAGCAGTAGGTCAGGAATGAATTACAGGAGTTTTCACTGGCAGTGTGCAGGATGCTGCTGAAGCAGCACTCAGTGCTGGCATGGAGTCAGAGAAGCACAAACCCTCTATATCCTTTGGCTCTCTTGGGAGGGTGCTACAAGGAGGATGCTCTTCATCCCGCTTCTTCCATCTGGGGATTTGATTTCCTTGTTGATTTACCAAAGCCCTGCAATTTTGCACTCAGAATATACTGCAGGAGCTTTATGTCAGTCCTCCATGCACAGCCTGGGGGACTGGAAGAAGGTGTGGCTCTCTGGAGTTGGTGCAGGAGGTCTGCAGTGGAGAGTTCAGTTTCTCACACACTTGTCTGCTCTGACATTGTTCTATCAACTACACAGGCATTCTTGTATGTATAATATTTTGGAACAGGAAGGCAGCTGAAGAGATATAATTGAGTGAACATCTATGTTAAAGTAGGCTGCATTTGCATGTGTTGGACAAGTAGATATTTCCTTTCACTAACACAAATTATATCTGATTGACTTCTTTTTGTCAGCAGTCAGAAGTAAAAAAGATATGATACTGTCCCAGACAGTGAAAACATATACATGTAAAAATACACATTAATAAAACATTTTA
Source organism: Irena cyanogastra (assembly GCA_013397155.1). Lineage (NCBI taxonomy): Eukaryota > Metazoa > Chordata > Aves > Passeriformes > Irenidae > Irena > Irena cyanogastra. The sequence continues at coordinate 243,117 of VWZV01011764.1, read as the reverse complement.
AATGCAGAAATCTAGTATGAAATGTAGAAATCCAGTATGAAATGCAAGTCAAAATAATTTAAACAGTATTTTTCTGAATCCTGGAGTCCTTTCCATAATATTATTCCATATTTTCAATTGGAGAAAGTTTATAAATATGTAATGCTCATCATTGACTATGGGGGATAATCACCATGCTAGGAAAAAACAGATAGCCAAGTGTTTTAACAGCTGAATTTCCAGGCCAAAAGCATAGATGCTTGAAACTCTGCATATGCCATAGATCTTACAGATCTTACAGACTGAGGCCTGGCACTGTTTTTCTGCATCACTACTGAATTTCACTCATTAATCTTTTACTTACAAATAACGGTAATAAATACATGGTTATCATGCATTCATTAATTAGATGGTGCATTGCAAGTTTCATGTTGAGACCCATCACTGTGTAGCAGCTGATGGGAAACAGAACAGCTGAAAATGAAAGGCTCTCCAAATCTATGAAATGCTAGAGGCAACTTAATCACTGAGCCTGACACACAAAGTACAGGCACCATATCCAGATGTGGTTTAGCTGAGTTCACAACCTTATTAACTTAATTCTAGGGGTTAGCAAGCAATAACTTGTGCAGAGCAAATCATCAATCCTCTGCATTAAAGACTGTCAACAGCCCACGACCCATCCACAACTGGCCTCAAATAGCATAAGCCTTTCTTGCTCTCACTTTGGGTAGTGGTTCAGGGGAAAGGGAGTTGCCTCTTCATTACACACAAAAAACACAGCAGCTATTGTAAAGTGCTTCATTTGCCTAAATCCAGCATCAGGTGATCAGAGTGTAAGAAGCAAGCCAGTGCTTGCTTCTTCTGCTGTTGGACAGAACTATTCACTTACCTGCCTTCATCAACCCTGCAGTTTTCTGGAGAGTTAAACCAGACATATCTATATGCTTCCCAGTTTGAGAGAAACATCACTTTTTCCTCACACAATTCTGAAGATTAATGTAGAACTTGGACTATCAGAAGGGCTTACGGGCCCTTCCTTCTGTTATGCAGAGAATTGTTACTGCTCCCTCTCTCCTCTTTTCTCCCAGACTATATTCCTCTTCACTTGAAAAAAACATTGCTGACATAAAAAAAATATTTTCACTCCAGTCAGTAATACTTCTTCCAATATTTTTTTAAATACTCAATTTCCTGCCTCAGAATACTCATGTCTTCTGTTAAAGACAGAAGATACAGACCTACCTAGGATAAAGGTGGAAGCCATGAACTTTTCAAACTCTCCTTTGCAAAGCCTGTTGCTCATCTCTGGTCTGTGCTGGTAGGCACAAACAATATTTACAATATTTTCAATTACAGTAACAATATATGGGGCAAAATCTTAACCTCTTCAAAGACAATTTCTGTAAAAGAAACATATATACACCAAGGCTAGCTTTAAATACACCCAAATACAATGGACTGAGCAGCATACAAATTTTTTTGACAGGAAGAATGGGAACTGCAAAAATTCTTTTCTGCAGCTACACAGGTAGATGTCTATCCCACATTCCTGTTGCTGATCACTTTAAGGGAATTTCTCCTGGAGCTGACCGCCAGCTTGATCAGTGGATGAACATCTTGGGTTTCAGTCACTATGAATATTGTATTTGTATAGTAACTTTCAATCTGCAAGCACATCATTCTACTGAGAGAAACCAGGTTGATGCACCACTCAGTTTAATGTAACACCATTGTGTTTACTCATGGCTCTCATGTATATGCTTTATTACATTTCAAATCATTCTTGGCAGGAGTTTTGACTAGTCGTAAAAACGCTACTTCTGTAAAGCACACAGAAGCTTCCACAAAAGACCATGTTACCTTCTTGCAATGATTCCTACAGTGAAATCTGATACTTCTGTAATACTACTTCTTTCCTTGACTATCACAGCTGAATTGACCAAAGGCACAATCTTATAATCTTATAATCTTAAGTTATATCACATGCTCATTCTAAAAGACTAACCCAGCACAACAGCTCTTTACAAATTTGGGTACAACAGCACCAATAAAAATGTAAAAATGAAAAATGGAATTTTTAAAAAATGGTAATAATAGCCTTAAGTGTTAAAATTGACACTGCAGATTTTTGCAAGTCTTTCAGCAAATATTGATCTTTTAAGATTTTTACAAGCTTTGAAATATGTGACAAAATCTTCTGAATTCAGACCAATCAAACTTTATTCCATTTAATAATTTTTTTACTGAACAACTTGAGAAAATTGTCTAATAACTTATATGAAATTATAAGAAGCAAAAAAAACATTAAGTGCACATTGCCACATGGATACTCATGCCTTTTAAACATCATAACACAATTTCCTATGAGACAGGAAGGTTCAGGGTACTGCTATAGTCACTAGGTGTGGACTATCCATCAAAGATAATTTTTGAGGACAGACTTATTAGAACTTGAAGTATTGGAGCAGGAGTGTGTGTGTGTGTGTGTGTGTGTGTGTGTGTGTGTAATGGACAACCTTCACAGGTGCTTTTTGACCAAAATAATTCCATGTTTGTGAAACACTTCAAAGAGGAAGATGAAAGGAATAAGGAAGAAGAGAAGAAAAAGTAGAATATGTAAGTAGCTGGTTTGGAGCAACAAGCTTCTCCATCAGAATGAATAGGCAGTTGGGAGGTGATAAGTGTGTTCAAGGGGAAAGAATAAAAAGAAAATAGCTTGACATCAATGATTTCCAAGGTGTGTATAGCTCCTTCAGTGTCTGCTTCTGTTAGTGGAGCTTCAGCTTCAACCTTGCTTCCCACCCTAAATTTCTTTCTTCTTTGAGCTCTCAGAGTCTTCAGGGAATTTTTCTCTCATTGAGATGATTGCTGTTGTTTGCAGATTCTTCCCACCACAGTTTTAGGATGACAGGAACTATATAATGTTTTGAATGTTATTCAAATGAGTTCTTGACATGACACTGAGGCCTCAGGAGATTTTTGAGGTGAAGGCTAGTGATTCGATGCTAAAATCAGCAACGTGGATTCTCTCCTTCACACTATCTGAAGATATGATTTTACCTTTTGACAAGTTTGTGGGTTTTTTCTCTCTGCAGCATGTTACTCCTTGACTTTCCCTGTTTGGTANATAACTTTAGACTTTTTGGACTCTGAATACAAAGTTGCCTCCAGCTAATTAAACTGTATAAAAACCCACTGCTCTGAGACAGCAGCGTGAACAGTGCTATCCGGACACTCTGTCAGTTAGCCTGTCACCCAGCTGCCGACACCCGGGCTCGGAGCTGTATCCCTGCATTGTGGCTTATTGTCCAGAATCTACGTCAAATTTTCTGTCAAATAAATTTGTTATATTTTAATTGGAAAATTGGCTCCTCATATTTATAATAGTATTTTTCTCATCTTGATCCATACAATCCTGTGCTGAGTTTAGCTGCATATTTGTGATTATGGCCAGACTTGTGTTCTTTGGTAAATTTTTAATCACTCAAAGGTGCCATGCCCATTTTTGCTTTGTTCTGTCACAATCGCAAACACATAATTTCTGAACCACAAGTAAGAAAGATTGTTGATTTATGAGAAAGGTCACGGCATATCCAAGATACATAAATGCTGATGTTGAGCCCAGGGGTGGAATAGATAGGTGCATACTTCCAATGGTGCTTAATCTACTTCCCTATTTGCAGTCTTCACAGTACTAACATTATTATTTAACAGATTGGAGACAGACTTCACACTGCTGAATATTCCAGTGATCTGTTTCCAAAAGTGATGAATGGAATGGGATGGTTGCAAAGGCATCTGTGCACAATCCCATTGTGTACACTGCTCAGTTTTTTGCCAGTTTTGCCAGTAGGCTCCTAAACTTTTACATCTAAAATGTTTAAGGAAGATCTCAATTCATGTTTATTCATGTGTCATTTTCAAGTGGTTTTGGATAGCATGGTCTGAAATCATAGACTCAAAACAAATTTGGATGCAGAAGTTTAGAACTTCTGGACTTTGGTTTGGATTGGTTTATTTCATATAGATAAAAAATAAGAAAACACTAGAAATGCAAAAGCAGAACATGTGCCTAAAGAAAACAGTGTGTAGATCTGTTACTAAAGCTTAATATTTCAGTGATTGAAACCATACAAAGATGCTTTTCTATTGAAAAAATCTTCTTAAAATAAAAGTTCCCACTCATTTCAGAATTAAACTGGAGGCCAACAACATTATCAAAAAGGAGAAAGAGAGGAAGAAAGAGAGGGACCAGTATGGAAAACAATGAAAATTAATCAATAAAAGTGCATTTAAAAAACCCCTACAAAACCAAGACACAGAAAAACAACAGCAACAACAACAATAACAGAACAAACCATCTGAAAGAATCAGGAAAAGGCTTGCCTTTTTATTTAGTGTATCCAGCTTCCTGGAAAATTATTTATACAATAAACTGCATTTTAAATACAGAAAACAGAGAAGCATCTTCCTACATTGCTATAAAGATTTCCTAAATAGAGAGACAGTTTTCCTCCTCCCCACCTTGACCAAATAAGCAAATTAAAGTATGCTCATTGTCCATGGAAACATCTTTATACTGGAAAACTACTGGACAATATATAATTGTTGCAGAGGCTACAAAGAGTTATTTGGTTACTGAGATATTTAATATTCTAATTTACTTGAAATCTTGTCATATGAGAAAAGGCTCTGACAATTTGTAGAGCAGAGCAATTTATGAATAAACTGATAGTGACAGTAATATCTGGGAATCTGATCCATATGTCGTAAATCACAGGACAAGTCTGCATGTTCCATACATCTTTTTTTTCAGCAAACAAGAAGGGTAATGGATCTGTAAAATGCAATATTTTAGCCAGTAACAACACAAAAAACATGGGACATTAAATTCTTATTAAAGTCTATGGGTTGCTCTCTATATATTGTAAAGAATTCTCATGAATATGTATCTCTTGCCTAGTTAAAGTTACTACCTGTAGTAGTTATTCTCAGAGAGACCAGGACTCTAAGTAAGACAAAAGGAATGCTCCACATGACTCACTGCTTTGATTAATTTTTTTTCAGCTAGTGGTCTCCACTTACTGAGATACACTCAAATTAGCCTAAAAAGCTTCTTCCCCTTAAAAAATGTTTAAGTTCTTTACAAACTGTTGCCATTATACCACAACTTGTACTGATTTTTTTCCTGTTCAGCTGTAGGACAGAGTATATTTTAAGTATAACAGGCAAAGTTTAAGGTCTGTTCCATCCCCATATTTATGGGATTTTCAGATCTTTAGTGAAAAGCTAGTTCTACATGAAGTTGACCTATTGAGTCAAACTGTCAGTATGATTTTTCAAAGGAAGGAAAAAGAAAGACTAGCTCAAAGCAAGTGATTTCTATTCCATGAGATCTCATTAACACAGCTTTTTCTACCAAGGGTGTCAGGCAGTACTGTAGTGCAGACCACTGCAGCTATTAAAACTTTCCTTAATTGCTCAATTGCAGGGTAATTTAAAGGTAAACCAATATGGGCTGCATGGACTGCATAACCTAGACACTCCCTTTAAAATCATTACTTGAACAAATGCTCAGTCAGGCAAGAACTGTTTTTCTCACCATTTGAAATTCAGGAGAAACTGAATTACTGAATTTCACATTAAACTATAATAATTTTAAACTGTTTTGGAATCCAAAAATTTGCCTGTCTTAATATAGTAATGTCAACCTTAGGGACCAAATCTTACATTCTTCTTTTGAAACATTCCCTGAAAAAATTACGTGGTATCTAATTTAGCTGGCATTTCAGCTATCTCTTGTATTATTTGACTTGGAGTTACAAAACAAGGTATTCTGTTTACCTCATCCAATGGTCTAAATCTAGGTAATCAGAGAACAAATCCAAAAACTTTACAACTGTAGATTTTACTTGGGTGCTATTCGTCCATCTCCACAGATAAACTCATCCCACTGAAGCGAGGGGCAAGATTACTCAAGCATATAAATAATCAACAGGAGGTTTTCCAGCCTTCTGAAGCCAAATCTGTCTGATCCAAGCCTGACTTATGGATATAGATGCCCTGGGGTCTGTCTATAATTGCAGATTAAGCAGACATCTTTATTTTTTATTAAGTACCTAACACAAACCCATGGTAAAACACAAGCTGGCTGCATCTTAATCTAGTGGAAAAAGTAATCACCAAGGGAGCACACAATGTATCTTTTATTCTCGGGAATGTTATACATTTTGCAACATTAAATACAAAACGAAAACAGGCCTGGGAGAAGCTTTTTTTCAGGGAATGGATGTATCAATCAAATCTAGGGCTCCATACAACTCATAGCCCTGATATCTTGGATTTTGAAGTTGTCAGCAGTTTTTTGGTAGGTTGCAAGTCAGCTAATGTTAATTCAAGCTGCAGGACTAGACTGTAATTCAAGATCATATATTCACATTAATATCACAGATTTTTTTTTTTAATACCAAAACAAACATTTTATCTTCTGTGTTTCAGGCAATGAAAAAAACTACGTGCTGTGCAAAGGGAACCTGATGGAAGAATTGAGATACGAATAATAGAAAGATTAGAGAGTAATATCATATCTTTAGCTGACTAGAAAGCCAAAAGAACAGGGGGGAAGTGTTTAGATTTCAAGCCATGGAGAAGGAGATTAGTAAAGGGAGTAATTCTTGACTTTCATTCATAAGTAATGTTCCTTTTTTGAGGAAGAAAACTCCATACAGTACTTGTAACCATAAAAAAAGGAAGCTAATGCTGTTATTTTCTGCACCTATGGTCAGCATGTACCAATAAAGCATGAAAGACTGAATAAGACCATCTATTGAGCATCTATTTAATACCTGTATGGTAGTGAATAGCTGAGTTTTAGATCTATGTCCCAAGCAGAATAAAATTTTAAAAAGCACAACAAAGAAGTTAGCCTATCACTGCAAGTAGACTTAATTTTCATTATTTATAAACTTTTTTTTAAGAGAAAAATTTAAATCCTATTGTATAAGAAAATAATACTACTAAGGGCAACTATGTAAACAAGTATTTTTGTATTTGAACCAATTAAAAACATAGCATACAGTCAACCCACAATTACATATCTGGTTAATGATGCATGGTAAGACCACAATTTTTTCCATGTGATTTAAGAAGAAGCTTATCTAGTTGACATGATATAGCTTACACTGACATGAATCCATATTCATTACTTCCATTATTCAGGATAAGACCATGGCAACAAAAGCAAGTCTTGAGCCTGACTGTCTAATACAGTAGAAGAAAGAAAATCTGTGCTTTGAACTTGATACTTGTTGGGTTTAATACTGTCAGTAGCAATGATTTCTCTTTAATTTGAAAGAGGCTAATCACAATAAAAAAGGTGCCACAAGTCAGCAGAGGAGTGGCCACTGCTACGTAAAGAACTGGGGCTACTTTGGACTCCCAGAGAGAATCTAAAATAATGAACTAAACAGAACAATCAGAAAAAGGTACCATTTGAAAAACCACATCTCCATGATTATCCACACTGTCACGATCATCCATACTGTCCTACTGACAGCACCAGGCCTGGTAGTGTTTCAGTTCAAGCCAAAGAACAGTCTGTCTTGAGCGAGCAAGCATTCTCATTGCATAGTGTGGATGAATCCAGCATGTTTTGCAGAGGAAGAGATTTACATGAACACGGGCAGTGCCCTACCAGTCAGCCTTGGGGTCAGAGAATGGCCCCTGCTACGCTTGATGGAACAGAAACAGCCCCAGGAAGGAACTGTGCCTCAAAGTTCGTGCAACAAGAACCCAAACAAGTGTTACAAAGATGAACAAGGAGGCAGCACGATGCATGGTTAGTAGAGTGTGCTCTGCATCTGCTGACCTTGGTAACTTTGCTCCTCAAATAAAGCAACACCTGGTGCACCATCTCGCACTTCAGGAGTTATCTTTAAGTTACACAAAGCACCAAATTCAGATATATGCAATATAAAGGAAAAAGCATTTGCCTCCATCCGTCATGCTATAAAAATAGCACAGGAACCTCAGATAGCCACAGAAATCTAACAAAAAGCTGTAACTCCTCTAGCTTGTCTTTCAGGATACTTTTGCACAGCCATGATCTGCTCGCTGTCTGTGATCACATCACAGTTGAGTTGAACACGCTGTGGTGGAATAGCAGCTTTGCTTCTTCAATTGGATACTAAGCATCCATTTAAATTGAAATTAGTATAAAGAAGAAATTTTAAGTCAGAAGATAACATTAAAATAAAAACAATAAAGAAATAATAACAATAATCCCTTTTTACAGCTTTTTATGTTTTCAGTCTTTCTTGTCTTTAAATGCTGTAAATTGTTAAACAAATTTTTAAAAAATTATTTTAATTTACATACTTATCTTCTATTTTTAGCTACCAACTTCTTTTAAATTTGGAGGGGATTTTCAAAAGTACTGTTGTAAAAAATCCAATATATAAAAATATTGTTATTCATATGAGCACGTCAAAGTATAAACAAGCACATAGTATTTTTAATTTGGGGTATTTTCAGTTAAGCTAAAACCTTGAGTAGTTATTTCTCTGAAGTTGTTTCTGTAAATCTATCTCATAATTTAATCTGAGGAAAAATCCAATGAAGCAACGGATTTTTAACATCAGAGGCTCAGATGGATTGATTTCTTTACTGTTTAAGCATTTTCAAGAGTAAACATCTGAACTTATGCTCTGGACTAATTATCTTTTCTAGCATCTTGATTTGATTTGGACTGACAGTAATTTGAAAAACATTCCTTATTTCCTTATCTTTTACATTGGACATTTATTTTTCTCTTTAATTGGTTTTAAAAAAATGTTCTACTACATAGTTCAAATATTATTATCAATGTCTTTAAACTGCTCTTTATTTTAAGTTACTTTTGTTTCCACTGAATTTACTTCATTCTTTAAACATCCTAAGAGAAATTATTATCTGTGACACCATCCTTTACACCTCTGTTGGTCCAGGTGATGGGAACCATCAGTAATGTAGTTGTGACACATCAAATTAACCAAGTCACACCTGAAGAACTCTGAATGAGATAGCAACCTGCTTTATACTTGTTATGATGTCACTCAGCTTGTTAGTCATGCTTTAATAATTGTATTTATGTGCTCTAGAATAATAAAAGTTATATCTTCTTTTTAATATGTATTGGGCATTTTAGTAGGCTAAAAATATTCTTTCTAAATAATACATTGAGAGAATTTGGTAGATTCTAGCTGAAACAAACTTAGGAATCCAGAAGGAAGTATATTAAAAAAGGAAGACCTATTTCAGAAAACAGGAACGTGGGAACAGGTAGAAGAAGAAACTATTCTTTGTAGCTAACAAAAAGAATATTCATAGAACAATGACTCCACATAGGCCCAATATAAATCTGAGTATTTCATTCACCCAAACCTCATGAGTAAGTGGTTTGCATCTCAACTCTCCAACCTGGGCCTTCTTTACAACCAAGGAAAAGAATCAGGCTGTTCTAAAGTGCAGTTCATCTTAGCTACAGAATTAATGGCACTTTAGAATAAAAGGTTGGAGCAGATGATCTTTCTATGTCCTTTCCAACCTGGGTTGTTCTATGGTTCTATGAATTTACTTTTCTTCTGTAAGCCATTGACAATAAACAGGGTTCAGAAGATCAAGTCAGATCTTTGAACTGAAGAGATGAATCTCATTCTGCATCCTTAAATTCCATATAATCAAAAAATGCTTTGGCTTTCTTTCTTTCATGCATTCTTTCCAATACTTAGAAGTAGCCATGCTAGAGAAAGCCCACATTAATATGTCCAAACATCCATCATAATTTTTGGAAATTGTGATGACAAGCAGTTGCTATGCTTTGATGAAAATTACTATTTACTAAAAATCTAGTCCCTTCATCATTCAGTGCTTTCTCAGGAGGGAGGCTGTGAGGTTTTGTTTGGAGCATTTTGTTTATTTTGTGTTTCGGGTTTGTTTTTCTAGGTTTTTCTAAACAACTTAGAAATCTCTTCACATCTTTGGTACATTTCTGTATTTTTTGTTTACATGAAGATAGATATAACACGCAGCCTAAAATTAACCACACATCTGCTTTTTCACTCCCCCTCAACCTCACTGCAGAGGGACAGGAGAGAAGTTAGAAGACCAAAAGCAAGAAGATTCAATGGTCAAGATAGTTTAACAGATGAAGAAATAAAAAGGAAGAAAAAGCAAAAGAAAATAAAGGATGTGTTGCATCACCATCACCCCCAAATAGAATTACCAGACACTCTCTGGGCAATGGCTGTCTTCCTTAAAAAACCCTCCCTCCCTTCAGGTTTTTTTGATGAATGTAAGATGGAATATCACACTGGCCAGTTCAGGTCATTTCTCCTGGCTATGTCCCCTCCAAACTTTCTGTGCACTGCCAGCCAACTTGCTGGGGATATAGAGTGGGAAAAGAAAAATCCTTGATGCTGCATAAGCACTACTCAGCAATAGCCAAAACACTGGTGTGCTACCAATGCTGATTGAGTCACAAATCCAAATTACAGCAATATGGGCCTGCTATGAAGAAAACTTACTCTGTCCAAGCCAGACCCAGTAAAATCTATGAAGTTATAATCATTACCAACGAGACAATTACTCACCTACCTACTCATGCCTGTAATTTATTCCCAGCAAACACATGTATTTGCATGAAATTAAGTTTAAAGGTGTCAGTAATTTAGAAAGAAAAAAAAAGTTGCAATCCCAATACCAGCCATTACGAAGCAGAATAATGATTACCCTTACAGAAATCTAAACATATCAATATACAGAAACGCATCTGAAAGACTAAAATCATTTTAATCCTGAGTCATAGTATTGTGCAGAAAATACAAGACAGCATCTGAGAAAATTTCATATTTGTATTCAGATTAAATTGCATGTATTAAAAGAAAATTGCCTTTCATAATACTTGTTCTTTTGTGATTGAAAGAAAAAATCTTTCCTTTATTTGAAAGACACCAGAAAAACTGTGGATATAGCTATAATAAATACTGACTAACACAATTATGAAATATTTTTCTTCTTTGAAAGTATGGGGAAAGAAAGAGAAAAAGTAATGTTTTGGGGAAAAGAACAGTTTAAAGATTTTACAGTTCATGGACCTTCAGCTGAAGAGTTATACACAGAAAAGAACCAATGATACTACATAAATACTCAGAGTTCTAAGTGGTGGGTTACATCTTAATGATTTTCTCGGGAATGAGTTCCAGAGCCAACCACTTAACATGACCACAGAAAAGCAACAAAACTTCATCTGCATAATGAAAGTTCTTCCCCTTAGAATTTGCTAAGTTGTTTTATTTCCACTGAAAAGATTCTTAACAACAAACACAGAATTATAGAATCACAGAACAGTTTGGGATGGAAGAGATCTTCAAGGGTCAGCTAGTCCAACCCCCGCCTCTAAACAAGGACATCTTCAACTAGATCAGGCTCCTGAGCCCCATCTAGGATAAGCTTGAATGTTTCCAGGGAATATGTTTGATGAAATATAAATAATGCAGTTACAAATGTATATGCATCATAGTTCAATGTTATGTGCTATATATTTGCACTGTCATTATTGTCCTTTATTCTCATAATCCAGATTCTTGAGAACTCAAATCAAACATCATCATTTCTAAACACTACCAAGTTTGACCTTTTCTTTTGAAAGCCACAACTAGCCACGTCACACTTATTTTTGAGGCATCCCTGATGCCTTTATTGCAACTCTTGTATTTTTGAAGCCCCTTGTGCTTGTCAGCGTGGACTGACACTGCTGTCAAACTGCTACAAATGACACAAAAAAGCTAAATCAAATAAACGTAACTCTGTCTATTCAGGTGTGCCTCTCAACCAGACAAAAGCAATCTTATCCATTAAATTGTATTGATAAAACACAGTAAGACATTTTGTTTTTTCTTGTTACTTCAAATGACTGTATTTGACAATTACTTGAGCTGTGGCAAAAGACCCAGACTAGCTCATACAAGGCCAGAGGATTCAAGAGCCTTTCAAAATCAGATGTGCCTTTTCTGTGCCCCCAAGTCACAAAAGCTCATCTGGCCAATGCTAGCTCAATATCTGGTTCTGGACCAATGTACAGCCTTTCATACAGAATTCCATTCAATTTCTTTACCCTACTCTGAGATGGTAGAACAACTTTTTCGTGCTTAAAATTTCTTCTAGCTCAATATTAGGGTGTCATACTTGAGTGGCAATGGATCAGGGGTAGCTGATCCATTTGTCTACCTTGAAAATGCTTTAAGTGATGAAGAATAGATTTTGTCATAACCAGCTGAATTTTCTAATCTTCCTTTTAAGAAAATAAAAATGTCAATAACTAAATTTTTCTTTCCTAGTTTAAGCTATTAAGGCTTTAATTCCTTCTTCAAAAACATTTCCTTTGTTCATCCATTCCATCTCTAATAAATTAAAGCTTTGAAATGAATTATTAGGTATCTAGATAAATATGTTTGCTAGAAAGTTAGATAGAGAATGCTGTCAGCCTGGACAACAGGAAGACGAAATGGAATGTGTCTCCTATCATCCCTAACAGGAGCAGCCTGTAAGTAAAATGAAAGAAAATCCTTCCATGCATCATTTGTTTAACGGAGATTAGTGTATAAACATGAGTGAAATTAGACAATTAATGACAGATCTTTACTCTGAGGCATATGTCTTCACAGTGTATTTATACTCAAACAAACAAACAACAAAGGTACAGTGCAGCTGCTGACAGTGAGGCAAAAGAAAAATAAGGCCAGTAAAAGCAAGCCTTTATTTTTCCATATTGAAATGTTTGCTCAAAGTAAAGCCAGAATTTTTCCTTTTTAAATAGTGAATTATGGCCACTTCACTGTGCACATCTTAAGCTTAATTTTTATTTTAGTCTTGAAAGGGGTCTTCTAGAATGTCACAGGAGGAGAAGCCCCACTTAATTCTTTCTTTTTCCATCTTGGCCAGGAGTGTAATGGACCATGCATTTAGGAAAATGCTGTTTTCATGAATTATACTAACACAAGCATTAGCATTTTTCATTCCTGTTCCAGCAGCCATATATAAGGTAAAAGGCTTGGGTAGATGTAAAAAGGCTTTCCAGATTTCAGGACTTTGGCCCACAGATGACTCTGATGATGCACCACTGAACACTAACCTCTGAATGGCACACTGCCACACCCACACTGTGAGTGAAGGGTGCACAACGCAAGGAAAGATAAAGTATCCCAGTGGTAAATCTGTCACCATGTGGTGGCACTGATAACCTGGTAGGTAGGCAGCCTTCACTAGTTTTATCATGTAAATCCTTCTGAGGTTGTTGAACTGGTTTTACACCACTACAGTTTTACTAGCAGGACCCAAAAATACATTAAGGCATATAACTCAGCCTCCCTGACTCCTCCCTTCCTGTACTGTTATTTTACTGTTCTCTAATTTTAATTAGACAACTACATCTCTGAGAATTGAGCAGTATTAATTATTAAATATTAGGGCATAGAAAGCAGGACAGTGGCATCAGACATATCTAGACAGAGATGGAGTACCTTTTCTAGGACAACTAAGAAAGCTCTGGTTTCAAATGAAGCTTTTGACTGAGGCTAGTAGTTCTAAACTCATCAATACATATTCTACAAAACCACATTGCTACAGCACTGCTTCAGTGGAACCTCCCAGAAAAAATACCTACTAATTTATATTATTCAAAATGCTACTGTACTTCTGCATACAGAGGCCAGCCAGGGAGCTGCTGTAATCTGATGCATTCGAATCATGCAAACAGCTATGGCCATCAAGATTTCAGTATTTCCATATTATGAGGTTCCAGAGCAATCTGTTGAGAGATGACAATGGCTTCAAATCACATTAATATAAAGGTAGCAATAATAACTGGTACTGTCACAATTTACTAATGAATAGTGAAGTACAAATAACTGGAAATAGGATGGAGAAAGGAAAGAAATCTAGGCTAGTGGAAAGAAGACTATTACACTTTAAAGCACTGCAATGAATTTATCATTACTGACTTCAACCTCAGATCATTTTATTCTGAATGTTGTTTATTATGTCTCTGTTACTAGGGAGCTTACCCAATTTGAACCTCTGACATTCTCATCTCTGGAAACTGCTGGAGAATTTTTGCATTCATTAACCTTAATATGCTTTTATCGGTCTCAGAACTAAAAACAAACAAACAAAAAAGCAGCCATATCCTGAACAGTAAGAGGTTCAGCTGCAAAAACCAGTCACTGAAACCAGAACAAAAGTGACAGTAAAAACTGGCTGATGAACTAGCTAGTGAAAGAAGACTTGAGTAGAAAGGACTGAGACTGGAATAGAGTAATCAACTACCAATGGCCAATGGGCATTTGATATTTGAAAAGAAGAGATTTTCTTTTTTAGCTGTTGGTTTTTTTCCCCATATATACAGAACATACTTTCTTATATGAATTACTGTTTTCATTTTAAGGAGAAAAACCAAACTATCACAAAACAAGCAAACAAACAAACAAAAAAACTTCATAAGAAAAACACTATGGACAGCTGTTTTGTACTGGATAGCTTTCAAAAGGTAAAGATTCTCAACAGGAAATATTATATATTTCAAACTTGTAAGCAAAAATTTGGTTATTTCTTGCCTGATGGGGAATTCTGAGACATTAAATTCTGAGTAACATTTTTGCAATGTTTTTTGCAGCCATGAAGCTTCATTTAGAACCCAAAGTAAAACAATTCTGTTCATTTGAAAATCACAATGGGCAAATTGTTACTAATTTCTAAAAGTTTTAAAAATATTTGAAATGAAAGTTGACATTATGAATACACAACAGACTTATAAAATGGTTACTGAACCTCAGAAGGTCTATGAAATGACTCAGTAAGTCTCTGTTAGGTGTCTCCCTACTGAGAAGTTAGTCTTACACTTCTGCAGTGGGGATTTAATGTTGCTGTCACTCACACTACATAGATTCTTACTTGTTTGCACATTCTGATCTGGGACAATTATTTTCTGTGGAAAAGTCTAGGTGACAGCATTCATGCCACTACATGGATACAATCTAGGACGTCAAACTTGGTCCAAGCACCCTTCCTGTCATTGGTAACTAGTACATTTCAGTCCTAATGTAACCTACTTTGAAATTTCATTTTATTGTAGCATCTGTCTGCCTGCTGAGTAAGACAAGCATGCCAGAACTAAGAGGAGGAGGAAAGAGGAACAGGAAAGGCTGGTTTACAATTGAGACGCCCTTCTGCTTACTTTTTGAGAGTATCAGGCATATGATAACAGATGTAAACCCTATTTTACAAAGTAATATTCATTTGCACTTGATTTTTCACTGAGAGAGCTCTCCATGATTCTAATTTATGAGCTGTTTAAGACATCAATTTTGGAACAGCGCAGATGAGGCAACTGTGAGTTAAAGAAATAACATAAATAGATACATGAATTATCAAAACTTTCATGATGTGTGGCACATCAGAATAAATGCAAGATGCCTTATCATCATAAACATTTCTCACTAAAAGACCAATTATCACACCCAAAACTCCTTTAGGAACTCAGTTCTGATCTTCATTTTCCTTCTGCATGCAAGATTGAAATTATGAAAAGTATACTATAAAAAGAAGGTTTTGTGTGCTTTGAGCTTTTAATATTTCATTATCAGTTTTGCAGTTGAGGAAAGTGTGCTTTTATTCCTTTATATGCATTCTACCTGGCACTACATGTTTAGGCCACAGAAACAGCTCTAACAAATAACCTCAGAAGACAAAATTTTTCAAATGTTCTCCTTTAGGCAGAATTAAAATTATAAAACAATTTAAACATTCATATTTTATCTTTTATTATAAATAATGTAGATAAAAATACTAAAAGCAACTGAAGTTTGATTTTTCACTGCAAACACATTTACTTCAGTCTGTATTCAAAAAGGTGTCAGGCCTCCAAGCTCAATGTATTGAGACTTTTAAGGTCTAAGAAGAAGCAGTTTCAAAGATATCTGAATCAAAAGACAACCTGCAGAGGTTTTCTACCACCCCTTTCCAATCAATGCCAGTTATTCGTATACTGCAAATAAAGGAGTACAGGCTCCCTGGGAGAGTTCTGTAATTTTACCTGCACCCTAAAATCTGAAATTTCAGTACTCACACCATATCACAGGATAAAATAATGACACTTGACTTCAGAGAGCTCTTTCAGTCTGTTATGTATTTCTTCATTTAAGGATTATCCAGTTAAGTTCTCCAGTTTGTGGAAGAAATCTTTATGCTGACCCTGTCTCTAAAAACACAGTTAAATCTAATGAAAGGTTCCTGAATGTTTGAAATTGCAAAATCACTCAGACACTGAAACTGTGAAGTGTGTTTGAGCTTCCAGAGCCACCTGCTGAGCATCTCCACAAGTGGTAAGGGAGAGCTAACAGCTTCACAAGGGTTTATTAAAAAAAAAAAACACAGTGGAGAAGACTCTTCTGCACCAGCCAGAAAAAGTGCTGACTGTAGGTGTTTGATCTCCTGCTTGTATTCCTCCTTGTTTGTGTTATTAAACTAGTGCTGAGAACTCAGAGTCAGACTCCTGAGTCTACTCAGGAGTAAATCCATTGCACTGACTTTGCACCAAGCGATTCTAAGGTTACAGGGATACAAGAGCCTTCTTTTGTTACTTCTTTTTTTTTGTTTTTGTTTGTTTGTTTGTTTTGTTTTGTTTTGTTTTTAGGGATTTTTGTTTGTTTGTTCAGGGGTAACCTCCTTTTTTGGAGTTGTTTTTTTTTTTGTTAAACCTGTAGCAACATGGTGACAGGAATATGAGATTTGTGGCAGTAAAAAGGGAGACAAGGAAATGAAGTCTGCAGCCTTGTGCAGTATTGTGACAATCTGTCATATATATACACCATTGGTCTTGAAGAAATCAGAAGACACTCCATAAAACTACTGCAAAGAATAAAACAAATGACATCTAAGCACAAATTCCCATTAACTGGCACAGGTCACTGCCTGCACTTGGCTTTGATTATTACAATTACAACTACTCACATGTAAGCAGAAATAAAAGTGGGATTTGCTAAACAAATACTTGCAGACATCAAAAGTAGCAGAAGACAAAATGGTCTGTGGATATTTCCAAACACATCCTAAATCAACAGGCACACAGTCTTGTGCTTGCTCTTGTCCTCCTCCTTTCAGCAATGCTGGAGTCACTCTGAAAAGCGGCCTTGCTCTCCAGGGTGGGAGGAAATCACAGCAGAAGCAGCTCCTTGCTGCCAAGATCAGATTTCTTCTGGGATGTTTCTTCAGCCCTGGAGTACTTCAATCACTGTACATTTTATCCTTTTGCTTCAGCACAGGCATAGTTAACTCTCCTTTCTCTCTGAATCTACTTGCAACATGAAACCAGCTGCAGGTGAATTTTAAGAGGAGTCCCATCATGTTGGGAGGCCAAGGAGAACAGCTCATCCCTGGAGCCTGGTGAACCTGAGGTGGGAGGAGAATGTGTGTCTGTGCCTGGCACTGGTGTTTCACCAGGAGCAGAGCTGCTGCAGACCAGCTGCGGGGGACTTTTATGGCCAAGCAGAAAGGCACGTAATGACTTCTAAGCACTACCCAGGTTAGGCAGCTGCTGAGCAGGGGGTGCTTGGATTGCCTAGATACAGCCTTAAACCTAGAGTAACTGGCTTCTAATGTGAAAGCTAATTCTCTGTGATGTCTCAATGTGCCATTTATGCTGTGCCACCAGGGAACTCAGGCATGCTGCACTTGCCTACCTGATATGAATTCTCCTTTGATAGTTACTAGATTGCCTATTAGTTAAAGCAGTATAAATGTAATACATGTGGTTTCTATACTACCTGCATATTCAAAGTTCTGCCATGAATTTAGATTCATAAAATGGAATAAAACTTTTACAAACATTGATTTTATGGCAAGCTGCCTCTGGGGAAAATCACATCTTTTGTTACGGCAACAGCCTTCTGCCAAATGGAAATCATGTCACCGAAAATCCCCTTCTGCATTGTCCATTTAATCTCGCTTGTAATTTTTGCAGGGTTTGTTTTTTGTTTGGTTTTTTAACCTTCTCTATAAACAATAATGCTATCAGCATCAAAAGATAATGCTGGAATACATCCAGAAATGGGGTATATACAAAACAAGAAATATTAAATACCGTTGTTTTTTTCCTATTCTATGTGTCTGCCCTATATGTGGCATAAGTTAAACAACCAGTCTTGAAAAATAAATTTGGGATTATCTATTGCAAACCACTGCAGTGTTTAGTATTACAGCTTGTAGGATTTTCATTTACAAATAATACTTTTATAAGGATATGTGTAAAATAAGATGGCAAAATTACCTGATAGTGTCTTAGCAATGCTGATCAGTAACATTAAAATTACAATCAACAACTAATGTATAGAACATAACTTACTTGTCCCTAAATTTTAATTTAACTGAATGTTGTATAAGAAAAAGGATAAAAAAGGGTTGCTGCAGTTTTTCCTGAACATAAATTCCCTTCCTCAAGTTCAACTGCAAAATATCTTCTGTTGCTTTCTCTCCTGAAAGCAGGAGCCATACACAGAATATGGACAAAAGCAACTGACAAATTTATGGTTTACAAGATCAATTGATTGTAAAAACTTTTAGATTACTGTTCTTCCATAGAGACAGCCCTGACTCTGAACCCCACATTGCTGCCTCTAAGAGCTGGGGGAAAAAAAAGGCAGTAAAAACTTCTTCCTCAGCTAGACATGATTAGTATGTTCAGTCTTGAGACAGTGGGAACAGTCTATAGTAAGTGACTTTTTCCTTGACTTTTTCTCCAGTCTTAGCTACTCAAGGTAGAGGGGCATCACTAGGATTATAGAAATTAAAGAAAGAGGTTGAACTTCACAGCATCCTTCTTTTCCCCCTTCTATGCAGAAAGAGAGTATGCAACTGAAAAGCTACATAGGAAAATAAGTATTGCAAATGGTGAGCAAAGTATCCAGTCATCAATAAACTCTCAGCCTGCACCCTGCAAGAGCACTTTTAATCTATCAGGTATTACATTGCTGTTGGTATGCAATATTTTAATTCAGTGTGACCAATGGAAACAGTATTCAGTACTAAAGAGCCAGTAAAGCAGCAGGTCCAAACTATCTGCATCTCATTTCAGATTTAATTATTGCAATAACAACTCATTTGCTTCAAGGTATTATAATTATCTTCTCATTTGAAATGGAGTGGTATTTTAATATGAATGTAAGTTAATGAGGCAATAGGTTGAAAATGTCCATAACATTGGGCTTTAAAGTAGAACAAACTGTTTTAAAAACTGGTCACTGAAAGTTAAGTGCATTTTCATTCTGCCAAATGCAGAGTATACACTCAAGTGATTTATTATAATTTTTACAAATTGAAGTGGAATTTAGTTAAAAATTGCTAATAAATGCAGGCATTAATTAAGAGTGCTTCTGCTGCATTTGTCCATTTAGACTGTATCAGGCCATGATTTAAAATGTAAATGCTCATTTAATTTGAGGACAAAGAAAGAAGAAAAGTCTATCACAGCAAGCTTTCAGTTCTCTTGTACATTAATAAAATATTCTGGCACAGTTGTAATTTATCTAGATGGCTGATGGCAAAAAACATTCCTTCAATAATGCTGTGTACAAACATTAGCATTTTATGTCTTAATTGATATCTACTGGATTATGTAGCTTCAACATATATTATTTAAAAAAAATATGTTTTAAATTCTCTATAATTTATTTTAAATTATAAAGTGTTCTCTGGAAACCTTAAAATACATTATTAGGATGATGATGATGATGATGATT
>VWZV01011764.1:175651-223248 GCA_013397155.1 Irena cyanogastra | reverse complement strand
TCTGCATAACTACGTTATAGTCCTGAAACACCCATATCCATAACCTAGGATAAGACTTTCCCTAAGAGAATAAATTCTTTTTTTTGTGTGACTGACAACATTTTGTCATTATTAAGCAACCAGTGACAAACACCTCAGCGTACACTAGTTATTTCCATACAGACGTTGAAACTGATGGCTACCATTTGCCAAACCCTTTCTGCTGCCTGTAAAAGCCTGAAATATTTGCTAGTTTGCAAGTTGACAATTTCTATTTGGCCATTAGAAACTGTGAATATTTAAAATATTTAAAGTTTTTGTTGTTTTCGGTTTTCTTTGTTAACCACATGTAAGATGATCGCATACTCAACACAGAATTTAAGATGACTCAGGACTACAGCAAAAGTGCTTTTGCTCCTTGAGCTTCAGGAAACAGTCACAAGTGAATGATCCTAAGACGTCCCCCCCAACCCAAAAATATGGCCAAGTTATCATTAAATTACTACATTATTTTTGTTCCTGTTTTACTTACACTTTGATTTTCAACCTTCATCCAAATACTTCCCCTTCAGAAACTTGAGGGTTTTTCATCTGACTTCGTAACTGGCATCCATTCCCCATGTTCTGTTTTCAACCCAATAAAGAAAATGCAAGCCAAATAACGTTTACGATTTTTTTTTCCTTCAGTTTTTTACTTTTATGTGAATTTCTGCTGTACTATTTCTGACTGCATGCAACATTGCTATTTAGTAACATTTCATTCTCTTCCGAACTTGCAGAATTTACATCAAAATTAATTTATGAGGACAGAAGCAATACCACCTCTGACCCTAAAAAAACCAAATCTTGGCAGATTGCTTGCCCTCACTTCTATGTTTCTATTGGTTATTCCCCAGATCTGGTGTGCAGTTTCCTAAAACATTTAGCTGTAGCAGATCCCTTTGAATCTCTAATACATTTTTCCTTTCCTGGTTTTCCCTTCTCCAACTCAACTACCATAAAGCTTTCTTCTTCTTTTTTTTTTTTTTTTAAATCTATGAAAAACTGTTGCACACATTCATCCTAACCTTCTTGAATCTTTTAGCAAATCCCAATGCTTTTGCAGTAGCTCCTGATTAAGATGTCCTAGAGGTTCAGCTCTGTGTTCCAAAAATATAATACATTTTTTGTATATTCTGCTCTACATGACTTACGCCTGCTGTGCTAATCAGTCATGTCACTCAATAGCTATTTTGAGTTCTTACTGCTTATTTTTTAAAATTGAAAAATTGATTAAATCAGGATAATGCACAGTAACCATTTTAGCAGTTTACCATTGTCCAGAAATGCTCAGGCTGTGGAGCAACTATCACAAAGACACAGGTTACCATGATATTCTATGGTTCTTTGATTCTAAACCTCTCAGCACTGAGATACAGCAACACACTATGTCAACAGTTCAGAGGCTTTGCCCATAGTTCTCACTAATGAACATTTGTAATTTGAGAGTTCAGTTTTAACAGCAGGATGACCACTGCTAAGCTGGTAGTACCACTTCATCCTGCATGATTAAGCCAAAAGCTCTTTCTATATATGGGTACAGCTACAGAAGAATTGAGAGCCGTGAAAAAGTACACTCCCACAAACATCTGGCTATTCTTTTAACCTTGCATCTTTTCACCTGCCTAGGAGCTCAGAGCAGGAATATAATGGGATCACCCACATATGTCACAATTTCAAATAATCCATATTCTACTACTGGGGTCTGTTTTTCTATATTCTTGCCCAGATACTGATTTACATTCTCCTGCCCACAGATGAGGCCAAAATTTAGACAGGTGTCACAGTATCTCTATTCTGTTGCTTTCCACTTCCACTTCTGAGGAGGGCATATTTTTCATCTGCCCTAACCCACTAGAATCAGACTTCACTTTCTTCATTTTGATAAACAGGATACCAAATCCTAGTATCTTAAGAAGAAAGGTTCTCTAATTTTAGTTCTTTGTCCTTCTCTCTTTGTAAGTATTACCATCCTTGGCTGTTTTCTGCCTCACTGTCACAGCTTACGACATGTACCCGAAGGATGCTAGTTAAAATGTTTTCATCCCACTGAACCTCTCCTGGATGGATGTTGATATCCTCATAAAGATACCAGAATTTTTCTTTCCCTCTGTGCTTGTGCAGAGCCATCTGTAGTGACAAAATAGCATTGCAAAGACATCAGTGTACTGAACATTTCATCCAGCTCTATGTGCAAAAAACTAAATGTCAGGTGCCAGATTTATGACTCCACAGGATATAAATATTCCCTCTCTGGAAAGGTCACACAAGATTATCATCAATATATAAAGCAGATACTGACAGCCATGTCCGTTTCAGTGCCTTCAGTTGTTTCTAGATCTATAATTTGCTGTGCAGTTGTTTTACAGCCACCATAATGATTAGTCAATATGGGGTAACATGATTTTCTGATTCTACAATAATGGTCTTTCATGGAGGTCAAATCACAGCTTTGCCAGGACAGAGCAATTTACTTGGAAAATGGCTTCTTATTTCTGGTTGTATAGAGCTGATTTCTTGTACTCTACATATGGAAGTTCATGAGTCGTCTTCAAGCTCTGCTTTTTAGGATTCATTCCCCATTAGAGCTCTCTAGAATTTGTTAATTACTGCTTAGCTGTTACTCACTGTAAGAAAGCTTTTATTGTTTGATTGTTTGTTTGATTGTTTGTTTTCTCCTTTTTTAATTGATAGAGTTTTTTAAAAAATTTTATGTCGTTCTAATTCATCCTTGAGGATTCACACTGGATTGCCTTATTGATCTGATGGAGTCTTATGGCTTCTGCTTTGACTTTGATGTCATATCTAGATGTTTTTCTGTCTAGAGCATTTAATCTTTCTTATTTTCTAGGACTGACGACATTCTCTGATCCCACATATTTTCCACATAAAATTTTGATAAAATCCTTCCTTGACTTGTTTCAATTGCACCTGATACTACCATAGCTCTTTGCAACAAGGCACTTTCCATACTTCCACACCATCTGTCTCAGTAAACATAACTTCTCCCAGCATGGACTCCTGTCATTTGTACAAAGTGGGAGGGAAGCTAATGCCTGACTAGTCTTGGTTACTCATCCTTCCAGGATTTTCATTCTTGCCTTTCTATGTATTTGTATGTTAAAACTGATTTAAGATTAGATTCCTCTTTCAGACTGGTTTTCCAAATCGTGTCCCCTAGCCAGTTTCCTTAGAATGCCCACATTATGAGATAAGAACTTTTCACAATAGTATCTACTCCCTCCTATTTGCTTTGGATACTTTTTTGAATCTTTAAAAATATTTTAATATTTCCAATTAATATTTCTAATTCCCAATACTGAAGCAAAGGCAAGCTTTAGGGAGATGCACACTTTCCCTTACAGTCCCCGATTTTTTTTTCTGCACAGTGAGATCTATGACCTCAGAATCCCATGTCCACTGAATTTTCATTCTGTTTCTGTCTCTGCTGCAAAATTCAGACATCTCAGTACTTCAGATAGGCCAGTACTTCAGGGCTGCAATGTAAAGTGCTGCAGTAAGCACTACTGTAAGAAACAGAGCTTTCATGTGCATACAGCAGCCTCAGACTCAGCTGTTTCCAACTACATCAAAAACAACTTCAATTATGCCCTTAGTCCACACTAATATATGTCCTTCATGAAAACTGTTCTTTTTTCAGTTCTGCTATAACCTTCATTATCTTTCCCTGGGAAAAAAACCCTCCATTATGGCTGCAAATGCATATCAAAAACTTAAGATAAAGCACATGATAGGAAAACTATAATTGTTTCAATATCCCCAAAAGTCAATGTGAAGGTTAAACTGTAAAGAAATTCAAGTATGTTAAGGAAGAAACATACAGCATAATACCCATGCAATCTAAATTCTTATACTGTAGTAGCACCACAAAGAAACCATTTGGTTTCTGTTAAGATTTTCAGAGCTTGTGATTCCAAATCTTGTAAAACTGATTTTTTGAACATATTGTCTTCTTTTTTCTTGCTAGTTTTACACTAGTGAAAGATAATTCACACATTTCTTTACCTTGGCATGTCTCAGAACAGAGTGAAGAATGCCAATGTTTTAGTGAAAGTACATATTTAACCCCTCCACCACTGCTTTCCAGTAGCATTTCAAAGAATGCCTTTTAAGCAATCAAAAATGCAAGACAAAGTTTTTTAGGCAGATGATGATGATTATGATTATTATTATTATTATTATCATGCAAACTATTTTCTCCCTAAATTTAGGAGACTTGAAGGCATGTAAGCTGTGTCTGGAAGCAAAAGCTGCAAGCCTAAAACTAAAATAGATGATTTACTTAAATGTAAATTTGTATCTGTCTTGCAAAGAAGTTTAGTAGAAGCTGATCTATTGAACAAAATAATTGGTGCAATGGACTCAGTGTCTACACTATATGCATTTTAAAGATTACTTTGGATTCATTTTAGTATGGTCCAGAAAATGGAAGGCCCTAAGTTCCTACAGTTCATCTTCTGGTTTTCTTTTAGTCTTCCCGACTACAGGGTACGAGTTCTGAGCTCATTTCTTGCCATGGATTAAGTACTGTGAGTGGAGATGATTTAGGGATCCTATTCAAAACTCTCCACCCAATCTGCACTAAAATGATCATGTAAGTGCATGCTAACTTGCCTCACTGATCGATCTCATTAGGTGGAGCTTATAGGACCAATCTTCACTTCCACGGCTCTGTATGCCTGAAAGCTCATCTCCTTCTTTCCCCCACTCATTGTTCCCTCAGCTTGTACAGCAAGACATAACCTTTTCCTACAAATCACCCCCATTTCTGTACTTAGACCCTCACAGCTCCAGTGCAGCTATTTGCTAAATGCGTGCGTGTTTATCCAGCCATGAAACTAAGGAAGATGGGAACCAGCTACCTGCACTTACTGTTCTCTCTCTAGTTAATTTACCGGTTCCTACTAAGAAAAATATGGCCAGAAACTAAAAGGTTTCTTATCTGAAAGCATTAATTAGCACTCTTACAAGAATCAGCCCATAGGTTTGGAAGTGCATGGCGATTTTGTTGCAGAAACTGTTGATTGTCGCTGGCTATATGAGCAATTTTTAATTTTTTTTTTGTTCCTAAAGCTTCAAATTAGAGGGCAGAAATGGATTACATCATTTACTTCGTACATATCAAGCTTTTTTTTTTTGCCTTATTTTTCTTTCTGAATGGGTAGAAATATTGTATTTTGCCTTATGGAGTACAGGCAGTTTTCCATCACAAAGGAAACTCAATGCAACAGCAGGACTCATTTAGTACCCTAGGCAACATGGGAACAACTGAAAAGCACTCCTAGGTAACTCTGTCACAAATGTACAGATGCATGAGTATCCTCAGAGCAGGAATGTATGGATGTTTACAGACTGGGAAAAAGGTACTGTCCATTGCTTCCATTTGATTTTCTACATTGCTTAATATTTAACATAAGGCATTTTGCTTATATTCGCTTCTTCTATCATACTGTACTAAGATACTTTTCCTCTGCATTACCATTCCTCCTCCTGGCCATAGCTGTCCCAGCTCTCCCAATGCAAGGAGCAGAACGGGTGCAGCAGACTGAGTGTGGGAAGCACGTATTTGACAGAGTTCTCTTCCGGACTGCTCCAGCACTCCCCCTCACTGCACTGCTCTGGCTTTGTGGCTTGCTTTTTTTTTGGTTTTTCTGCCTTTCATGATAAGCCAAATACTCTGTGTAGAAAGGCTGTGGGTGTATTGTGCTTGATCCGGCAGTATGAGTGTAGAATAAAAACAACCTAAAAGGTTTTTGTACCCTTATAGGAAAGAGCCATTAAATTTTGTGAATCAGTGATGATGCACATATAGGTTTGGGGAGGTTGCTAAATTACAAGGTGTGCTGAAGTAGCAAAACAAATTATGTACTTGTCTACAAAGCAGGTACATCTTACCCACGCTATGAGAAAGCCTCAAAATTTAAAAGATAAAGTTTATTGCCTAAAAGTACAAAATTGTCATTTAAACAAAAATGTGATGTTAAATTTATTTTAAACAGACTGTCTATATTAGCTTGTTCTTAGAGCTACATTAGTGGAGAACAAGTATTGTTGCTGGCCTTTTTTAGCCTAACATGGCCTACCAGGCCAGAGCAATTAAGTGTCTCTCCATCTTGCACCAGTGGAGTATGTAGTGTCATCCTTCTCTAAAAACTGAAAAAGAAATTAATGTGAAGGCTGTGCACACCTCACTGCATATGATTCTCTTAAGCTGAAGTAATGAATTTAAATAGTCAAGTAATTTTTTTTTTTTTTAAAGAAGACAGTGTCTTCTGCATTATTTATACAGACTAGCAGTAATGCAGTAGACACCAGCTATTCAGACTTAGTTTCTTGCATTTGTAGGACTAGAGACCTGGATGAATACTGGCTCCACTTGGTCAACTAAACATACTCACCAAGACAGGGAGATCAATAAAATAAAAAGAAAAAAAAAAACGCTCCAAAACAAACAAAATTTTTTTTTCAATTTGCAAAATTTTTGGCAGCCATCAACAATAGCAAATGTAAGCTTCAGCAGATTTAAGTATCGTCTAAAAGAATTTCAAATGTTGTGTATGACACTATTTGACCAAAAAAGCCTACACTAATCACAATAATTAAGTTCTTAGTAGCTGAATATTATTCCCAAGATTGGATTAATTTAGTATCAGCAAGCTGAGCTGAAATTTATAAAGAGTAAAAGCTGCCATCCTGTAAGAAATCCTGGCAATCTGATATTTTGTTTAATCTAAAAGTTTTTTCTATTTTTTAATAACAGTATGAGTATTGCAAAGCATCCCACTTTGATATTTTTGAAATAATTTTTTCCCAATTCGAAATACTGCATTTTACCTAGTGCAGACTCAAAACTCTCAAAGCCCTTAGATCTCTTTCATGCCATTAATGGTCTTCAGACTTCCTCCAACAAACAGTAAGAACCAGCAAGTTACTAACAATGATGAAGAAGCAGTCTGAGAACCATTTATGCCTCTGATCTTAGGACATTTGGAAAAGTGCAGTCGTTGTGATGCATCACAGACATAGCCTGCCACTAATGCACAGATGTGACTCAACCACCTCAAAAACTATGGTGGATTTTGACATTTAAAGTCCTGGGATGAAAGGCACTCCAGCTCTAGTTTTCATGAGATGTTTGTTCAAACAAAATTAAATAATGGACCAACTGATCTAAACTAAAACATTTCAGGTTTATCAGGTCAAAAGATTTAACTTGTGTTCCTTTGTGACTTGAAGAAATTTTTAAATGACTTTTTTAAATTTAAGAAAATCAAATCAATGTTATTGTCTGAGAAACCTAGTTTTGCCTAATCAATACTCTCTGCTTTTAATAAGTACATAGAAGTTTTTCAACTCATTTAGAGTTTGACAACGCCTGAGGTTAAAAAGAAGACAGGAATACGGCGAAAAACCAAGAATATTCTTTCTTCCAGTCTCATTATTAGCTACAGTTTGTATTACAAGCAGACAGAAATCAAATTAATTTTTTGGCAAAATGTGAGAAGAGGAGGCTACCTTGAGTTTCAAGAGGGGAAGCAGGCAGAGAACCAGTCACATGTTTCCAGGCTTTAGGGGCTGTCTGCTTGCTTGCCAAAGGCAAAAGAGCTTGTTTCCAAAACACTGACAAAAAACCCAAGAATCTATGCTCAGATTGTGAAGTCATGCTGGCATTTTCTTGACTATGTTTATAAGTAGTGATCACTTTACATAAAGATATGCCAAAAATCACTGGAATTACTTGGGCAAAGTACCACAGGAACATCTTATAATATTTTCAGAAATATCTTTGCATCAGTTACCAGAAGCTCACTGCAGGAAAAGAGCTCTGAAGGAAATAGGGCTTCAAGTAATGCTTTTATCATGGTCTCAAATGAGAAACTGAAGGGGACTCCATCTTATGAGAGATACCAAGATATTGAGATACTAAGTCTGGATGGGTGAGCTACAGACTAAGCCCTAAGCAGATCTCCACGAAACAAATTAATCCTCTCACAAGAGACTTAAGGTTGTCTGAACTTCAACTCCATCCAAGAGTTTGCTTTCTTAACTGTTTTTATCTGGTTTTGACCATTCTTTGGTATGTTCATTCATACAGTTTAGTTTTCCAGCTTTTCAAGAAAGGGAAAAAGCAATGATGACAAATAGTGATTTTTGCCTTGGAAGTCCTTATAGCTGTATGATTCAGCCAAAAATGAAAGCATATTCACCTCTAAAAAAGCACAGAGTGCCCTTAAGTTTACCATGCCCTCTCTGAAAGGTAGGATTTGTTTACTGCATTGACAATCAGCCTCCAAACTTCCATGAAATGACACAAAAGGCTGAGCTCAGCTGCCTGACAGTTCTGTTGTGAAATGCAACTCCTATTATGCTTTCTGCCAAATGTGAAGTTATGCAGGGACATGATGAAATGAATACACAAACAGATAAAAGAGTAAAGAGTATATATCAAGTAGATAGCCCCAGCACTCTGAGCTATATTGTTTTTTCTTTGTCCTCACTCTTGTTTAAGTTTTTTTTGGCATAACACTGAGCTATCTCCTTTGAATTCATCAGCGCCCTGAGCAATTACAAAGAGATAAGCCCCTGAGCTCTGCTCACCCCAAAGAGCCACATCTGTTTCAGTCACTATGCAGCCACAAATGAGCAACAACACAATTATAACATAGCTCATAACAAGTGAAATTCAAAATGCTGCTTACATTGCTGCTTGCAGTGATAACAAAATTATAAGAGCAACAACAAACACTGAAACTGCTCAAGCAAAAAAAGTAGAATACATGTTAGGTTTTTGTGGCAGCCACATCCTAGTGCTTTCTCCAGGCTTTCTTCCTCCCTTGATGTAATTTTTCCCTTTGACTACATCTCACTTTACATCAAAAAAAGTCATTATTTCTTGTAAAATGTGCAAATTGGATGTATGGTATGAGATGAAGAAGGGTAGAGGTAACAAGAATCCCAAACTGACAAATAAAAGAAGGACTGGAAAAGAAAGTTAACCCAAATAATCTACTCATATGTATTCAGAACTCTTTGAAGAGCTATGTGCATATTGCAAGTTGCAGCAGGCCTGCAGGCAGCTTTAATTTGCATGAATGGCTGTAGCATAGAAGTGAAGGGCTGGATGGCTGGATGACCTTGGCAGCATTCTGAGGGTCACTGAAATGCAGTTTCTTCAGTCAGGCTCAGAGGGGTTTCTTTGATAGGCTACATACCAGTGCTTCTTTCCAACAGATTTTTCTTTTCTTTGACAAACATAATTACAAATGTAGTAAAACCGTAGTACTCTCAGTTTAATTTTGCCTATTTCAAAAATTTTAGTATTTCTCTCCCTGGTTGTTATTTCACTGTATTCTACTAACAGAATGTATCTTGAGATTTTAACAGTGCTTTGGGATACTTAGCAGGCCATTGCTACTTATCATGGTGTTAGTCAACAAAAGCTGTGTTTCTTACTAGATTTTAATTAATTATCGTAAAACCAGCATGCCCTTTTCCCTCCCACTGCCATGATATAGCAGCAGAAAATGTGCAGGTAGTGTGCTTTAGGCAGCAAAAGTGGCAGCATCAACAGTTAGATACCTATTTTCTAATTAATTCAAACAGTTGATGCTCACTACCCCCTGATTAAGTCTGTGGCAATTTGGCTGAATACCATTACACTGAACATAGTTCTCATCATGCTTTTACTACAGATAAAGAAACCAAGCCATACATAAAAATATCCACCTAACAAAAAATAAATAAAGATTTTAAAAGGGGACAATGCATGTCCCTAAAATTTATACACAAACTGAGTAAGGTTTTATTAAGAAAACACACGAATTCCTGTGTTAACAATGTGGAGCTATCTCTTTTCTTGGTGATAGTTCAAGTTTGCATTTAGATCAGTGTATCTCACAGCTAGGAGGATGGGTTGGATAAGTGCAGGAGTCAATAAAGATGATGAAATACCACAAGCTAAAATGCAAAACATACATAGAGCTATTCCACTGTTACAACATATTTCATCTTCTTGAAATACCTGAGCACAGCAAAGATGAGATGACAAGATGACATGATGCAGAGAAAAAGGCCTTTGTTATACTGAATTTTGCCCAATTTTTCTGACCCAGCAATAATATTTCACAGGCTGATACACTCGTTCTTGGTTTGTAGATTACTGCACCTCATACTCAGAAATGGAGACAAGCTTCTTCAAAAGATTTCATTTAGTACAAAACAGTAGAGTTTAACTGCACTACATTGTGCTTGGCAAAATGGATTGTCACAGACATGCCACTTTTGCAGTCTCTTTGTGCTAGTTCCTTCTGAATTCAGAGTCTTGTTCAGGGTCTGTGTCCTGCTATTCATAGCCCTAGGAAATAATTCTTTTGTGTAAGAGGCCATTCTGTTTGAGTAATTTTAGACAGCTGAAAACCGCAAAAGTAGACTTGACAAAAAAACTAATAAAATGTAACAGGAAAACCCTGATCCATATTCAGTGCTAAAAAATCTCTAATAATTGGAATGGGAGAAAATCCCTTTCTCATATCCATCAGAAGGCATTTTTTTCCTCTAGAAGTGACTGCAAAATATGCCTGATCTAAGTCTACCACAAAGGAGAACAGCAAGGCTGCATCCCACACTGAAAGACTGAATGTGTTGTAATATTTAAAAAAGAAAAAAAGGAGTTAGAATTTCTCAGCACTTTGTGTAGGACTCGGCTTCAAATTAGAATATGTAAATGTAAGTGTCTAGTTTTGAGTAATGCATCTAAACTTGGATTATAGCCCTTGGGAAGCTGGTACAGCCAGTGGAGCCTGGAGAGAGAGTCCAACGCTATCCCGTTGATCATCATTTCGAAAAATCCACATGAGTAATTCTGCAACATATTCTCTTTAGCTCAGAAAATCCCCTAACAAATATAAAAGTGCTATTAATTTTGATAGATCTTCCCATCACAAATCAGAACTAGGCTACTCATTAATCCTGCTGTTTCTCAAAGTCTTTCAGTTTTATAGCATATCTCACATAATACTTTCTCCTTAAAACTCCAGGTTTTGTATTCTCTTAAAGAATGAGAATGTTTTAATGTCTTAAAACTCTCTTTGAAAAAAAAAACCCACCCTAATTTAGGTATAAAAAACAACATGAAAGTATGAGCAATACACACAATAGAAGTGATAGAAAACACAGTCATTATGCAAAGATACGTCATCAGCTTTAGTAAAGTTTTCAAATATCAATATTTGCAGCTACCAGCACTGGTCCTCCTTGATCACACAAGCTCCAATTACTCAATGTGTTATGACCATGTAAGTCCCCTGTATTTCTGAGATACTTTAGTTTACCTTCCAAGTCCACTTGACACAGACACCTCCTCAGTATTGTCTGGTTTGAGAGCACAGAAGATCAATAATATTTTTTATAATTACATGTATAAATTCTGATGAGATTCCCTGGGAGATGTGGGAGAAACTGGACTTTGTTCTGAACATAAGTTACAGATTGTATCAAGCTCAGATTTCATGTTCAGCAAAAACTGGCAGCTTCTTTTCACCTACACCTTTCAGAGTGATCTTCTACATTTGATTAGGAAGCACTTCAGCATACACAAGCTTTGCC
This sequence comes from Irena cyanogastra, assembly GCA_013397155.1. NCBI lineage: Eukaryota > Metazoa > Chordata > Aves > Passeriformes > Irenidae > Irena > Irena cyanogastra. The sequence goes on along the minus strand of VWZV01011764.1, from coordinate 211,605 downwards.
ATCCTTTAGAATGATTACTTCTCAAATCTTCTATCATCTCATACCCTCCTCTATATTTTTTGGTTTATATTAATTATATTTTCTATTGTGGGTAGATAAAGAAGCAACTTTTTTTTCTATGTCTTTATATTTTTTTTACCTGTGTTTGCTTCATAAAGCAGTCAGGATTACCCTACTTAATAAGAAATTCACTGCATAATAATCATGATTTGCAATGTCACTGCAATGTTTTCCAGAAAGAGAGACAAAAAAAAATATGAAATATTCTTTTTGAAGCATTTTTTAAAACCAAACTTTTCAATTTTATCTTAATTACCTCCTGCCCAGATTTTTAACCAACGTCAATGTACCACTGAATGTTTAAAACTGTCAGAAGGTATTTTCAGTATTTTTCTCACAGAAGATGTGTTTTTTCTCTCTGATTTTAAACAAACGTTAAAGTCAAGAGAAACTTAGAACCACAGAATTGTAGGATATTAAGGGTTGGAGTGGGACCTTAGCAATCTATTCCCAACTCCCCCTGCAACAGGCAGGGACAGCTCCCACTACACCAGGTTGCTCAAGGCCTTGTACAACCTGGCCTTGAACTTCATGGTATCTAAGTTGTACACCCCAAAAAGCTCTGCTTTGAGGTCTGTCCAAAATATTGCTTGGCTCATACATCTTTTGTAAGAGGATCTGTCATGGAAAAAATTTCTGGATAAGTAAAAATCTCCCTGCTCTTATATGCTACTCAAATGATGCCTTGCTAAAACTGCAAACTAAACGAAACAGTTTTGTATGCTATTGTATTTGGTGGCAGCTATACCATCATGAGTGAGCCACCTAATTATATAAACAGCCATGATATTTCTGGGTCAGTTGACAATTGCATTTGGAGGCACAGGAGTCCCAAGGAGTATCTGAAAGCCATAACTGGCAAAAGCTACATCTGCAGTATTTCTCTATTTAACTTAAGGGGCAATGATTCAGTCATTCAACATTTGTCCACCAAAGGCCAAGTCATTACTTTAAGCCTCTGGACTTAACATGCAGATGTGATTTTGTTCCTCCACAAACTAAGCAGCATTTTTTTCCTGACTATTCTCAGCATTTATTACACAACAGAAAGGCTTTTTAAAAAGAAGATAAAATCAGAAATTCACAAATATTTTTTAATATATTAAAAAACCTTGCCCTTAGAAAATATCAGACTTGAACAAGTAAGAATAAGTACATAGTGCAATGAGGGTAATCTTTTAATGAATATCTATTACTAAGTTGAACAGCTAACATTCTTCCATTTTCTCACAGACATATTTAGTTTCTAGTTCCTTCTTCAGAATTACTTCTCATTTGCCACTGTTTAAATGAGAAGAGAATTAGACCCTTTTTTTTAATTTGAACACAATGTTCTTGATTCAGAAGATCTACTGCAGAGACAGACTAACAATCTACCTTTTTTTTTTCAGAGAGGGATTGCTGTCTACAGGGCTACAGTATGGAAAGGGCCAGCTTTCACTCTAGTGTGAACAATGAAGGATATCTGTCAACAAAAACAGCAAAAGAGAGTCTGTGATCTGCTGAATCTCAAGCTGGCCTTTGTCATGCTGCTCTTTCTACAGCTACATTCTATTGCTACAGCCTAATCCTGTCCTCGATTTCTCCCTCTTAAGTAGCACTGACAGGAATTTATGGCATTATAAGACATCAAAACCATAAGGATGGAAGATGAAATATTTTATTCAATTTTGCATTTGCAGCACAGTTTATTCCACTGTTTTGACTAGGTACTAATGGCACAAACATGAAAAATCCATTAATTTGGATGCAAATAATGCAGTATTTACTGACCAATCTCACTTAAAATTTGTTTGCTTAAGGATTAAATTTAGTCCTTACACTTCAAAACAAATAGAACCCCCTCCCTGCTTTCTACTCATCACTAAAAGCTTTCAGTTGTAGCACTTGTAGTAAAAGGCACATAAACCCCATAAATGAGTCAGACCAAACTGCCACTTTAATCAAACTTGTAACACTTGGCTGTAAAGCACTACGAAAAAAAGCAAGAAAAACTGAAATGCCCTTAAGGATAATTGCACAAGCCAGGACTGCCATCACACAGAGAATAAATATTGGAAAAACAATAATCCAGAAAGGCTGATGCCAAGAGAATTAAATTAAATACCCACAGAAGTTAATTACTAGGAAAAAAAAAAAAGTATTGAAAGGAGCAGGAGAGAAGAGATGGACAAATAAACCTGCTACCTACTAAACTGATTCCAACTATTCCTTCTTCTATTCCTCACATATAGTGTAAATTACGTGGGCACTCTGACAAGAGCAGATGACTGCAAGTACTGCAAGAAGAATAAAAATTTAGCCCACACTTTGTCTACTTTATTGAATTTCATATGTGTCTGTTTATTGGAATTCTTGGTAAGCACCCCAGTGTTGCAGATTAGAAAAGGACAGAACTTTTCCAATTAATTTCTTTCTCATTTTAACACTATTCTTTGGAAAGGCCATCCAGTGCACTGACACTCCTCTCTTTAGGCAGTAAAGTGACAAAAGCAGTTGGGGCATTCATCTGGTGCTCATTCCTTCTCCACACAGGCAAAAACCACCTTGTTCTGGATTATGGGTATTTATTTAGCATTTCACATAAAGACAAGACAAATCTAAGATGACATGAGAGCATTATCTAAGGAGAGGGCCGAAGAGCATAAATTGTCTGAACTTCAGCTGCAATTGATGCTTCTCCTGCTTTTGGAAGAAGGACACCTCTTTCACAGCAGTAGCTAGAAGCAGCCCAAAGAACATAAAATGGAGTATGGGAGACAAAGTGAGGCTACCCAGAAGACTATCATACATTGAGGAGTTAGAGATCTATGCTACAGGCTGTGCTCTCCAGGGCTACACTGCATGGGCAGCGTGGCCTCGGGCATGTGTTGTGTTACTTTTCCTTGGCTGCAGGATAAACTTAGAGGACTGATTGCAACAGAGGAGGCTGCAGGCAGCTCACACTTGATGCTGATGATGACATCACTTGTGTGACCTTGTCTTTGCCTTAAAGTCAACCTGCAAGTTCTTACACAAAAGTCCATTTCCTCCGTGGTAGAAGCTGTGAACAGAAGAGCATTCCTCCAAGAATAGGCCAGAAGACCAATAAAGACTATTGGACTTCTGTGGGCTGTGCCCTGACCAGCAATGCATCCTGTGACACTCCACACCTTGGAGTTCTCACATGGGAAGGATCATGAAGCTGTCTATTGTATTTTTCCTTACTCTGTTAGCTCTAAGAAGTGGGATTCTCAGAAATAACCTTATAGAGCCTGAGTCCATTTCTCACTGGGATCATGATTAACACTGACACTAATGGGGTCTAACACAAAAGCCATATAGAGTTGGAGTTAAACTGCTCTGAACACTAAAACTCTTGCTACAGTTCTGGTAATATGATAATCTCAGTGCAGTAGAAATATATTTTGTTCTCCTTTACAAATTCATTTATAAAATTGATACACATCTCACAAATTTACCAACTTTCATTATAATTCCAATGCTCACTTGTTCTCAGAAGCATCTGAATTAAATATCAAAAGGTTATTTTTTTGAGGTCCCATTTTAAAATAATTGAATTTAAAAAATATGTTTTGGAGGGCTGAAGTGAGCTATAAGGATTTACATAGAAAAACTTTAATTGCCTTTCACCAAAGTATTTCAGTGTGGCCCTATCCCGTCAAAACCTCTGCAAGAAATACAATATTCTGTCATGCTATTGAACACAGACTGTATCATGTGATCCATGATACATGGATGGGAGCAGAGTCCCATGTCCTATGACTTAATATTAACAAGGCACCCTTTGACACTGTCTTCCATAACATTGCTACAGCCAAATACTCAAATGTGGACTAGATAAGGGGGTAAAAAGAAACTGGCTGGAATGTTGACTTCATATGGTTGCAATTATAAGCACCGAGTTCAGCTGGATACATCTCTGGGATTGACAGTAGGGCGAACACCCATTTGGGTGGGTCAGAGTTCACTTTTAAAATGTTTATGGGCAACACCAAAGAAAGACTTAAGAGGTGGACAGCAGAGAGACAATAGACACTGTTTGCAACACAGAATCATAGATTTCTAGAATGGTTTGCGTTAGGAGGGAGCTTCAAAGATCATCTACTTCATATGTCCTACCATGGTCAAGGACATCTTTCACTAGATCAGATTATTCACAGGTCCCAGCCTGGCCTTGAACACTTCCATGGGTGGGGCATCCACAACTTCCCTAGGCAACCTGTCCCAAAGAAGTCTGTAATTTCTCTGGGAAATCTCTGTAGACAACCAGCATTTCACCACTCTCATCATCAAAAATTTCTTCATTTTATTCAATCCAAATCTAGCCTCTTTCAGTTTAAAACCACTGTTCTTTGCCCTGCCTCTACAGGCCTTGGTAACAAGACTTTCCTTATCTTTCTTACAAGACCCATTTATATATTGAAAGACTACAATAAGGGCTCCCCTGAGTCTTCTCGTCTCCAAGCTGAACAACTTTCAACTCTCGCAGGTCTACTTCATAGGAAACATACATGATTCTAACTTTATGTACAAATTCACCACGAGTGTGGGCAAATACTGTGTCCAGATGTGTGGCAGAGATATACCTCTGGAGATACTAAAAACTCAGATGTAAAAGTCCCTGAGCAACTTGATATAATCTGTCTCCCTGTATGGAAAACAATAAATATTTAACATGTCTAAAACCTGAATCTTCCACATATTACTTATGAATGGTTCAAATATCTCAAATATATTTCCTGTCTTTTAACAGAATGTAAAAGAGAAAACATTTAAAATTTTCAGAAAACATTTTTTTAAATTTTGTCTAGGTCATTTGGTTATGACCTTTAAAACAATTGTTTCACTAGGATTAGCTTATTTTTCAAAATGTCATTTGTTGGTGAAAAAAGTGAGGTCTTTCATTTTGAAAAGGTCAAAAAGCTTTGACCTTTTCAAAACTCTTATAAGAAAAAAAAACTGTCAAAAAAGTTTGTTTTGTGAATAGCTGAAAGTAGTTGTTACAACAAAACAAGTACAGACCCACTGCTTATGTTAAAAACTTTGTAGCATGGTTTTCAGTAAAGACACATGGTTCAACTAAAAATGTTGACTCTCACCTTTCTTCTGCCTGCTTAAAACAAAATCTCATTTACCTTCATGAATAGCAGTAATCTACCAGGTCACTACAACTACATCTCAGCAATCAACCTAGTTTTAGTTCCAACCATAATTGAAAATAACAATTAGTAATAAAAATGCATATAATTGTAAATATGTAAATGTTTTTAATACTACATATTAGGTATAAAGAATGGAAATTAAAAAGTTTCTTGCTCCACAACAGTGAGCATTCCTGTCTGACTTACAATGTTTTTCTCAGCCTGTCAGAATTGCAGCACCTCTGGGCATGACATTTCTCTTGGATGAATGTCTCCTCCACAGTTTGTTAGGCATTGCATACTGATGCGTTCTTTCCCCAAGGTGACATCATAACAAGAGGTGTTATCTTTTTCATGTCAGAAACAGTGTCCAGCTATTATTTTTAACAATCTTCTTCTCTTATATTTAATTTTATTTTTCCCCTTCATTTCACAGAGTATTTCTTTTAAGAATATTTTGGACCTTTATTGGCCTCTTCTGCTACTTATACAAAATTTCATATATCTTCTCATTCTGAAACCACAGAAACAAATTCTTCATGTGTTAACTAATTAATTTTTTTTTCTTTTTTTTTAAGGTCACTTTGCTGTTTCCCCAGAAATAAGCTACAGCAACTTACTAGTTCATGTGTCACAGTAGTAAGTTACTTTCATTGTGGTAGACTCCAAACTACTGAAACATTCTAAACACCCATATTCTGTCCTAGGTTGCTAATTCCTGAGTTACAGGTTCATAAAGAAATAAAAGTAACCAATATTTAAGTAATTTAATTCCAGTTTGCAAACTGCATCTATGTAAATGAACTTTTATTCATTTGTAGACTTTCCAATTCATTCTAAAGTCACTGAACTATGCATAGGCACATAACACTGTTTTGAACAGCAATATCAGGATTTAAAATTGTAAAGGATTGTCATACAAGAAATGAATTCTTGAGAACTTATTTGAAAAAACTGATAGGGTTTTAGCAACATTACCTCAAAAACTATCAAACTGCATGAATCACTCACAAGAGGACAGAAAGGAGCATTTGCCTGGCTCACTGGAGACTGTATTAAGAGAAATTAGGAATTTTAATTCCCTGCACTGTCATATAGCAAGAAAGAAGTGCCTGTAGGACAGCAATTCAGAATACCAAAATTAAAGAGCATATGCTACCAATACCTTTTATTTGCTTAGCAAGCAAAGGCAATACAACGGATCAGATATATCCATAACAGACAAGTGCAGCCTAAATTGTCCAGAATAATAGGATCAGATACAATGGATCAGATATATCCATAACCAACAAATAAAAGCTTAAATTGTTCAGAATAATAGAATCAGAAAGGGGTAAATCTGGCAAAAATGTCAAATGTCAAAACTGCAAAGGGTTGTCACGCTCATTTCTCTACTTTGCTGCCAATATCGCATAGTTTTATTTACAGCTGTCCAGCAGTATCCCTCACCTGAGCAAAGCTGTCAATTCTACCACACTACCATATATAATTATAGTGGTACAGTGACTGCCTGATAAACAACAGACCTTTGTGTCTGCAGGCTCTGACAGGGAAACATAAGAAGAGCTACAGGCAGATGCAGGGCCGGAATGTAAGGATCTTCACAGCTCCTGCCGGGAAAGATCTAGCTCTCTAAGACACCCCAGCCTCCTCCTCCACTAGCACTGGTGTTCCTGACCTTGTTGTCCAGAAAGCTCATCATAGCAGCACAAAGAAAGGGTAGATATTCACAAGTCTAAATGTATAATAATTTTGAGAGTACTCTTCCTAGTAGAGTTGTACTGTGTAACTTGGGTACTGAACCCGCATCTAGTTGGAAAGAAATCCCTGTTCGGGGTATTACAATGTGAATGTTCTCTTTCCAGTTAGGCTAACAATAAATTCTTGTCTCCACATACATGTGATGCCCAAGAAAAGATTGTGAGCTTATAAATATTTAATTAATTAATTGATGAAAATGTTTCATTTTTTTTTCTTTTTTTTTGTCTTAGCATCCACTAGTTCTGAATGATGCAGCACCCAAATTACCAAAGCTCCAAATCACCTTTTTCTGAGGAAAACAAGCAAAAACAAACAAGCAAAATCATCAAATGTAGTGATTGGGAATTCTGCAGATGTATTACAGCCTTTTTAGAGTCTCTCTCTTTGTATGAGATTTTTACCAATATTAGCTGTAATATTAACTACCATGGAAACTGCGACTGTTGCTGCAGTGACATCAGCAGTGGTCAAAACGGTGCTTCAGACAGAGAAATGCAAATGCAAGCAGTATTCTGCTGCTCGGGGTTTTGTTCTGTTTTTCTTGCAGAAATATACCACATGGCTCTGAGATGTTTCAGACTGGCATCATTCAGCCACCAGCCACCAGCCACCAGCTGTCAGGGACTTGGCACACTGTCATCGTGGCTACTGCTAAAACCACTTGCAGATCAGTCAGTGGGGGATGGCAGCGGCATGCACAGACCAAAACTGAGCACAGCACCTCCTTTTTTATCACAATATCTCAGTGTCCTGGCCCCACCTGGAGTGCTGCATCCAGGTCCTCAGCACAGGAAAGACATGGATCTGTAGGAGCAGGTCCAAAGGAGGGTCACAAAGAATATTCAAAGAGTAGAGCAAAGACAAGCTGAGAAAGCTGTGGTTGTTCAGCCTGGAATAGAGAAAGCTTTGGGGAGACCTTATTATGGCTTTCCTGTACCTTAAGAGGGCTTATAAAAAGGAGAGAGAGAAACTATTTACACAGGCAGACAGTGACAGGAAAAGGGACAAGGGTTCTAAACTGAAGAGGGCATGTTTAGATTAGATATTAGGAAGAAAATGCTTACTTGGAGGGTGGTGAGACTTTGGAACAGGTTTCCCAGAGAGGTTGTGGATGCCCCATCCCTGGAAGTGTTCAAGGCCAGGTTGGATAGGGCTTTGAGCAACTCAATCTAGCGAGAGGCATCCCTGCCCACAGCAGGGATCTTGGAACTAGATAATCTTTAAGGTCACTTCCAACCCTAACCATTCTATGATTCTAGGATTTTATGCATTTTCATTGTATTTGCACTCAGAGTTGTTTCTCTCTTCCTCCCTCCCTGCATCCCAAGGAACAACTTGGAATACTTTGTGACCCTGCTCCCACCAGGGCTGAAAAGCCAGCCCTCACTTAACAAGCTGGGCACACCTGTTTATTGCTTCCATCCTGTAAGTAACAGTGGCAAAAGGAAAAAGATCACTACATGGCTCACTTCAACTACATAAACAGAAATTAGTATCAATAATCCGACTGCAGCTCCTCTCTTTAAGGTAAATAATTCCACATTTGCCTTCATCTAGGGAAGATCTGGAAACAGAAACTGAGAGTTGTAAGAGGGTAAGGAGAATTTCTACCCTTTTTTTATTTTGTATGTTTGTTTGTGTGTGTGTGTGTGTGTTTTATGCCATAATTTCAATAGGTAGTTAGAAGTAAAAACTCTGTTTAAAAAAAAAAGAGACACATCACATATTTCAACCTGCTTATTGTGACTGAGACCAAGAATAACATTTGCCTCTTTTTTTCAAAAAAAACCCCAAAACTCAAGAACAACTTCCAGCTGGGGTTTTAATACTATGCAGGAGCCCTGATTTGCAACAGCTGCTCTCTCCTCCCAGTCCTCTCGGCAGGAATGGTCATTCTATAACCAGTGAGCCATAACTCCACAAATCATGCATGAAGGTTGCTCTTGCCACAGCGCTGGCAGGAGGCAGGATGCCACAGAAGCCTGGTTAACATTTCTCAGGAACATTCTTAACCTGGTGCTACCTCAGAGTCCCTGTCTGCACCAGAAGAGGAAGGAAAGACATGAGAGGTCTTCAAATCCAGTGAACGGCTAAGCATCAAACACAAAGCTTAATATGAGGTTTAGGATTTACTGCTGCTGGAGTTTCAGTAAAGGCAGGGATCTCATTGGATATTAATTTCCTCAAAGTTATGGCCCTGATGCAGCCCATAGAAGCTGTACTATGGTTCCTGAACAAACAACCTAACTGAATTACCAGTATTGCATTTCTCTCAAGAAAGGGCAGCTTAAATAAAAGTAGCATCTGACTTTTCTTGGTAAGCAATGGGGGAACAATCCAATTTACAAATATATAGGAATAAAATTTACTTCTGGGACAAGCAAAATTAAATTGAAATATGTTCCAAATGTTACTTTTGTCACTAATTCCATCTGTTCTACAAATTAAATCCTGAGCTGGGAATACCATAAAAAACTGAACAGGGTGCAAATCATCAGAAGCTAATTAAAAGAAGTAATTTTTAAGCACATCTTTTACAAACACTCTCTATTTATGAAGTTGCTATAAAGCAAATGAACATGAGATGTTCATGACATGGAATCAATCCTCAGCTAGTTTATGAATCGGCAAAACAAAAATAAATGGAAGTCATATATCAAACAAATTCAAAAAAAACCAGACATATTGTTTTCTTTCTGTTAATTTGGTAGAATAAAATTAATTTCATCATTTTCATGGATTTGCCACAGAATGCTCTTATGTAAAGATTCAATAGCTGGTTTAGTGTAGCTGTTTTTGAAAGCACAATATATCCTAATGACTGACAGGATGACAGAAGAGGTTTGACCTGACTACCACTTTCGTAATGAAGTTTCTCTACACATAGGAAAATGTAATTGAAGAGCTGTATTACTTCTTTTGAAAGGAATCTTCCATACTTTGAAACAGTGACCCCAGTAGACTTTTTTTTCCCAAGACTACACACCGACAAGGACAAAAAGGAAAGAAGCTATTTGAAAGAAATTATTTTCATGTTGTAAGACGGCTGTTTTGTCAGAACACTGATCCAGGGATGTTTCATGAAGCTAAAAGAAATAGGATTAACTTTTCAAAGTAAAAACAGTCTCTATACTAAAAAGACAACAGAAAATAATTCTTACTTTGAGAGGACTATAAACATTACCTTGTTTGCTGGCTGAATTCTGATTGTTACTGTAACTGTATATATGCTAGAACACATTTTATAAACAACATTATATCTCTACAAGTCAAAGTGTCTACATGCCTTTTCAAAATTCACTATAATTTGTAGTTAAATTCTTAATAGAATTATAATTTGTTGCAGTCAATGGCTGCTTCTTAAACTATAAAACTGATGAAAAACTGATACTGCCTTTTAATAGATCTCTTTTTTCTTAAATTATACAAATGTATTAAAAATCAGTGCATTTTTTGTATATGCAAGTAATTAATCATTGTATGTAATTACAATTAATGCAAAAAACCTGTTAGATACAATCTGCTTGAAATATGTTGAACCAAATTGTATTGGGAAAATGTTTGCTAAGTTATCAATTGCCGTATTTTCCTCCAGCATTTCTTTAATTTCCCTTACTGAGATTAGATCTACCTAGCTCAAGGATCATCTCTCTAATATCCTAAGATTTGAGCTATTACATTGCTCAAATATCATGGGAGAATATACCACACAAACAAAAAGTATGTTATTGCATGAGTAATACATTCAGTACCAGTAAGAATATTTTCTCTTTAAAAATCACATTCTACATGGCATTCTACATAACACACACCATGTTAAAAAAAAGGACAAAATTAAACAATACAGATAATTGCTGAAAATCATATGTCCCCAAAAAGAAACAAAAAAGGTTTTGAAAAATTATATTTTTGAAAACTTTTGTTGTAATTTTGTTCTATGAGTAGTGATCTAAGATCCCTCAAATGGTTTTGGCTTTAAGATCATCTCCTGAAAGATTCACTCACTTCCTACATAGAAAAACTTCCATTAAATTTAATGGAATTTTGCCTGGGTAAGGACCCTTAAGATTCCTGCATTATTGTATTATGCCCCATTTGATAAGTGAGAAAGTAATGACACAGAAAATGGTAATAATTTTGTTTGGTCTACTCACTCCTAAATGGCTTAAAATATCTTCAATTTTAAATCATATTTGTCATTAGTCTTTAGAACTATATTTTTACCAACATTAAAAAGGAAATTAAAGCTAAACAAGGTGACAATTTCATTTTGGTTTTAGGCTTGCTTATACGATGTCTTCAACTATAATGAGAAAATCATGGGTCCTCCAGATAAAACTGCCATAGCAAAGTAAGAGCTCTAAGTTCTCCTTGTTTAAAGAAGCAGTAGGAAACTACCAGCTCAACCAAAACATGAAACAACAATGACCTTGGCACAGCCACGACCACCAGCCAGGTGGCAGAATGATGCAGCACAGCCCTCATGTAAAAAAACCTGTTGTTTACTATCAAGATTTATTACAGAGGCAAATCAAGGCTGAACTCTTCTTCTTTAATAATCTTCATAATGTTAATGTTCCAAATTTTTGTATTTCTAAACTCTGGTAGGACATTCATAATGGAATGTGTATTAGAAGCCATATAAGAAAAAATCTTTCATACAGAGACGATTTCTTTCTTTCTTTCTTTCCAACATCTGTTTGCATAAGTTGTCTAGACATTGTGACCTCCTGAAAAGAGAGCAGTTCCTTAATTTCTAAGCATTTATTGTTGCAGGTTTTCAGCAAGCATCCAAATTAGTGGTCAGGATGAAAATAGGTAAAGAGTATTCAATATGTCTTTACATAGGATTTCTGTGACAGATCTATTAACTCTCATTCTATTGCCTTCAGCAAAAAACTGCTTTCCTGTGGTCATTTTGTAAACTTCTTTCTGTGAGTAAATCAAAGTGGTGCTAAGAAAATGACTGAAGAAGTTTTAATTACCTACTGCTGATGCACAATACATTAAAAAAGAGGATGTTCAGAAAAATTCTACACGTTTGTGATGGAAGAGATGAGGGGGTTTTGTCCAAAGTCTATAGTAAAAAGATTTGTATTGCACCGATTAAAACAGAGAAAATGGAATATAAAATGGGTTTAGAAACATTATAGGATACTTTTTCTTCTTTAGGTATTATAGAGATTTTATTATATAAAGAGTAAAAGCAGATATTGAAAAATATTGGCATTTACACTACTACTTATACAATACAGTAATTTTATCACAGATATTTAAACCTAAAGTAATGAAATTCTGGTTCATTCTGAAACTGAAAGGTCTTCTCAGATTGCAGCTCTTCTGTAACACTACTGAAAATTTTTTCTTGAACCAACAGATCTTTAATTCCTTTATGTAAAATGCAACAGCTTCATCAGAAGGGGTAGTGAACAAACAATTCAGCCCCATCTCAGACACATCTATACCTGACCATTAGGCCATCCTCCTCAAAAATAGGAGCATGTTTTTTAATTCCTTTGACACTGGAACAAGCTAAACATTACACTCTTGCAGAAAAATGGGAAGTCATGAGGTTAGCTCCCAGAAAGAAAGAATTAAGACCATTTATTTATGTATTTGTGTATTTAATATATTGAAGAAACACTTAGGTCAGGAAACGACTCAGGACTGAAATCCCCAGAGCATGGTAATGCTTCCCAGTAGTGCTGAGTAAGGTGCTTAAATCTCAAAGAGATATCTAATTTAAGATGTACTTCTGTGTTCAGCATTTCCTACTGGCTAACTCAGTCTCCCTGCTCAGCACGATGGTTTTTCTAAACCCTTTTCTGAGACACCAAACTCTGATCCATTCTACAGGAATTCTTTGTATTATAGTAGCACAGATTTAGATATCAGCAGGTTACAAGTTAGGTGCTACAGTGCTACACAGCTGCATCTCATCCTTTTGTGACTCCATAGTCTTACAAAACTCCTTAAATTTTGATTTTTTTTCATCTTATATAAACTTGTTCTACTATATTAAGAGAACTATATTGATTTAGATGAGTGAAGGGCCAGTCCTGATCGTGCATTGAAAGTACGAGAATGTCATAGTCATAATAGGCACTCAATAACAACCAATACATGAAAGAGAAGCCAAAGTGATTATTGCCTGAAAACAGAGCCAAGAACCCTAATTTCTATTCAGACAACCTTAAACAGTGGGCAAGAGGAACACCACTTGATGATATGGCTGTTTTCTAGATTACAGCTTGTACAAAGGGCATAACCAAGACCTGATGAGTGATTTGTACAGCTTACCTCCTAGCCCACTGGAAAGAGGCACTCTGTGAGGACAGCTCAGCTGGTAGCTGTCCTGTTACAGAATGACAAGTGATCTGATTGTGATACACAGTGTAAGTGCTTTGTTCTCATTAAAAATGAACATGCTGTGGGAGACTTTTAACACTTACTCTACAGGTACCCACTGTGAAAAGCTAAAATATAATGAATATGTAATTCGGATATGTCTTTTATGAAAAAATCCAAAGAATCCAAAATGGAACTCGGGAAGAGCCCCTAGAGTTAGATATAATTTTGTCTGTTCTACCTACAGTTTTAAATGAGGTGATTTGCTGTCCCTGAGCTGTAACACCCTTTCATCCAAATACTTATGGGATTGCCAAGTCATACTGTGGTTTGGGGTCCTAAAATAAGATAGATAAAGTGTCTGTTACATGTTATAGCTGGAATCCTATTTCTGTCACAAGAAAATTACAAAATCTATACACACATTGTATAATGTCCATGGCATTTCTGTGGAACATTTTCCTTTTATCCTTGGCTATCTTATATGAAGTTTGTTTGTAGGGATGACGCCTGATACTCTAATCATCTGGGCAGGTCCTACAAATACACTATTTTAGGAAAAACAGTAGCACTGACACAGATTTACTTCTTTTTTTTTTTTTCTCAGCCTGGAATACTAACACTCAAATGTATAACCAAAATAAATCAAAAAACGCCACCACACTTAAATTAAAATGCAAAAAATTAGCAACATTTGTTGCTTATAAAATGACAGGTTTGAAATTTTGTGATCATGGAATATCCCAGCTTCAGCATTAGTTATACAATAGTTACTTACAGTATTAAAAATGGACATAAATTCAACTTTTAGTCTGTGAACTTCAGTATCATAAACATTACACAACTTCACAATGGTTTTTATGTGCCTGTCTGAGATGTCTGCAGTTGTGTGCTTGAAAACTAAGGAATCTGAATCATTACAGAATAACAATGGACAGCAAGTGGTATTTTGTGGTTTGTTTTTTTTTTTTTTAAACAATCCTATTTTTGTAAGTATCATACATAGAACATACAGAAAGTGAGAAGTGCCAGATTTGTCAGAAGTCTCTGAGGTACATTTGGCTTCCTTGGTCATTAGCTCTGTAGCCACTTCCATTCAATTATATACACCCATCAAACCTGCTTATCTGACGAAATGCACACAGTTATCTACAAGCTTGCATCAAATCTGAAGCACAGCAGAAGGCTTAAGCATATTTAGAGCAAGAGGCAACATGTCATAATGCTATCACATTTTTCCAGGATCAACAACATTAATTTTCACTTCTCGAAAGGTCAGAAAAATAATTCTTCTGTTATTTTCAATCACTGAACAATGTATTTGGACAGTGCTGAAATAGAGCCAATTAAAATATTTTGATACTCTCTGCTACACTTGAAATTAAACAATTTTAAAAGAAAGTAAAAGCTATTAAAGCAGCCAGATTGTCTCCTTCATGGAGCATAAAGCAAAAGTCAAAAGCAGAGCAAATCAGAGACAGAACTAATCAGACACACTAAGAAAAAATTAGTTTTGTTCTACGTTCATTGGATATATCTTTATTTGGAAAGTTAATAGACTCTATCATGAACAGTTCACTGCATTTAATTGTTTTTAAACACCCCAAAAGTACCTGCACTCAACAAAGCAGAAAGGTACTGGAAAACCCATGGATTTGAGCACAGGAGCCACTTAAAGAAGTCCTTTTAAGATTTCCCTAATGTGTCCAGATTTCCTCTATTGATACATTCTATTTCCTTATAAACCAAAACATACAGAATGCAGTTCTAAAAACTCTGCAGCAAGTTCTAGCCCATAAAAAACCAGGCTTACCAGTAGTGTGGAGGTGGCAGGTGTCCCACCCTACCCATTTTCTATTGTGCAGTGGGGTAGTACTTTTGGGCTGAAGTCAGTACTACTCCTTTCAGGTCTAATAGTCCCAATGCAACTTTGCTCTCATCTTAAATGATCACTCAGCTAAAGAAAATATGTATTCTGAATTTGAGTAAAATTACATAACATTTCTGTTGTATTGCAGTAAAGATGATTTCAAGCATTATACCAAACCCCAAATACATGAAGTGTCTGGTCAACTTCATTAGTTAAACAATAACCACAACTAATTTTGTGTATCTGGAACCCAGCCAACACTCAAGCAACCTCAAGTAGGAAGGGAATAAAGAAGTCTTCTCTTTTTCTAAGGCCTCTGCGAATGCAGTGCAGAATTGCAGCAGTCCTAGCCAGCACACAAGGGAATATATGGACTGCTGCCAAGTTCTCTACTCAAGAGCAAAATACAAACCAGGAAAGATACAGATATGTGGAACAATAGCCTGCCATGCCCTTGCACTGATAGCCACTGGCCTGCCGTGCTGGAGATCACTGCTACATGCCTCCCCTTTCCAGGGAAGTTACACTGCTACCATGCAAAATGTCGTGTCACAGTACAGCAGCAATGTAAATTTAGCTCATGATGATTTATGGGAGTCCTTCCAAAAGAAAATAGTGTTTCTACAGCCATTAATATGAACTGTATAAAAGATTCTATTTACCATTGTAGATTTAATATGCTCAGCTACTTTTCATGAGCCATACGGTATTAGAATTCAGAGGTCAGAAAACTTTTATTAAGATGAATAATAGAAAAAAAGGTTTTACAGGGTATTATTTTATCTCACTATATAATTGGCAAGTGTTTAAGATCTCATCATCTCCATAAGTGCAGTTATTTTTAATCATGAAGATCAAGGATTAATCTCTGATATTCTTTCATCACATAAGCTTTTATCATATGTTAATAATATAACTTTATGTAATGTTAGATGTTGCAACTCATCAAACAGTAGAAAGATTAAAGCAAGGAAAAGAAACATATGTAGGCCGCAGTGAAAAAAAAATATAGATGAAAATAATTAGAAACTAGGAAAGTAAACAGACACAAAATGCTAAGAAGAAATGAATGTCATCAAAAGAAATTTAAACATAAACATGAAAATCTGTCACACACAAAATTAGAATACCCCTAGAGAACACACAGTCTTAATGACTTCATAACAAAATAATCATTTTAATTAATAGTTGAGGAGGTCCTTTACATTGGTTTGCAAATGTAAAAAATTATCCTTTAAAAAAACCCCAACCTGTTGTAAGCAGGTTTTATTAAAAAGTGCAACACAACAATATGTTCCTTCGGGGAAGAGGCTTTGTAAATTCCTAAACTGGTTGAGATAATGGAAGCTTTTGAATGAAGGAAAAAAATGGGAATACAGTATAAATGTGATGATTAAGTGTTAGTTGTGATGTGAAAACTGAAATAGGTTTGAAGTACCTCCTAATCATACCCTTGCCTAGAAGCTAATCGTTTTAAAAAACTTACCTAATTTTATTACAGAAATAAATTCTGGTGTAACCATTTCACATGTATTTGTCATTGAAACACTAAATATAAGGACAAGAGTACATCTAATGGAAATATTGTGAATTTTAGAGCACCTCAGTGAATGCAAACTGTGTTTGAGTCGACAAAAGTGTCTTCTATTCCAGAAGGAGAAGGTTTCTGTCCCTGCCTGTCAGCAAGCGGCAACTGTCAACCAGAGAGAGCCCTTATCTTTTTTTTTTCTGAAGGTGGCAATCAAAAGAGAAGACCTAACATCCTATTGTGAGTTACAAGCATGCTGCCTTGTATTCCCGCAATTCCCCTGCTGTCTGGAGACTATCATGGCGCTGCAACATCTCCTAATGTTTGATACCCTATTTAACCCTCAGCTACTTAAAGAATTTGAGAGGAACAAATACAGAAGGAACAAACACCCTCTCTGCAGCCTCACACCATCACAGTCTATCACATCAGGAGCGTGAAATCATAGTTTCACAGGAAGGGGTGAGACTCTGCAAAGGACCCAAAAGAAGAACATGGGGCTGTACAAGCCAGGAGCTTGCATGCATTTGACACATTCAGCTGCTTAAAACACATCACACTGTTCACCTCTGGAGCACTGACAAAGAAAGGATGATAATAATGTGGCAGGTAAGATCTTTCTGTCTGTTTACTTTTGTGAATGGACAGTGGCATGCTCTGCCTTAGTAAAACAGTTCTCAGAATCTGAAGGAATCAAGGCAAAAGCAGCAAAAGCATGACCATGACTTTGAAAGTAATGCCAGATGATCATAAACAGGTCACTGCATGTCTAACAGCTTGGTGTTTCCTTGGAATAAAGTATCAGAGAGTAGAACAAGGTTTCTGCGATGTGTAAGTATCCCTTTAGTCCAACATTCAGAATGAAAACGTCAGAAGACTGCAATATCCACATCTTCCTGGCTCCCTTCATGCAGCAGTTAGCCAAAATACTAAAGCATAAAGGCTTATACTTCACTTTTTTCATAACTCTGAAATACCTTTTTTTTTTTTTGTGGTGATAATGATGCCTCAGGTTTTAGCTTTTATATTTTTCAGATTTTTTGCTGCTTTGTGAGCTTCATATTAGTGGAGCTAATGTAAGATCTCTTCACAGAGTAGGTCGACAAAACAATTCCTTCTCTAGCTGAGGACCAAGGACAACTGATCCAAATCTCAGGCCCAAGAACAGAAACAATGGTGGAATGAAGAGAGAAAAACAAGAAGGATGGGACTTCATAAGCTAAAGCTGTAACTGGACAATTAACTCCAACATGCTGATGGACCAGAACTTACAAAAGTGTGAGACCTCCTGACCGGTCATCCATTGTGTGACCTTTTTGGGTTCGTCTTGGGTGTAGCCCTGGTTGGGCTCTTGTACTGCCCAAGGTGTATCCATTGAAGCCTTTTAATAAATATCTTCTTTATTCTTTAACTCCATCTAGCCTCTGTTCTAGATCAGCCTTCCCAAGGCATCAGTTCTCCTTACTAGAAGCTACAGGTTTCTGTTCCAAGCAGATCAGAATTAGAATGCACCAGACTAAACCAGAATTCCATAGAATGGTAGCAGCACACAATCATGGCATCATTTGAGTTAGAAAAGACCTCTAAGATCATTGAGTTTAACCATTAAGCCAGCACTGCAAAGTCCATCATCAAACCATGTCCCTAAGTGAGACATCTATACGTCTCTTAACTGCCTTCAGGGATGGTGACTGAACCACTTCTCTGTGCAGCCTGTTCCAGTGCTTTTCCATTAATATTTTTTTTCTAGTATCTAATTTACACTTCCCCTGATTCAAGTTGAAACAATTTCCTCTTGTCCTATCGCTTGTAACCTGGGAGAAGAGACTGAGCTCCATCTCACTACAACCTCCTTCCAGGCAGTTGTAAAGAGCAATAAGGTGTCCCCTGAGCCCACTTTTCAAGTCTTTAGATTTCTCCTCCCAAAGAACATATTCATGTGTCTACTAACTGTCGAAGCATTTATTCAACTAGTTTGGTTCTCTCTTCCTGACTAAGCCAAGTTATTGAATCACCTGAGCCCAGAATGGAACTGCACATTTGACATAATGGCTTCATTTGAATGGCTGAGAAAAACGTATTATGTATGTAATACCTGGACCACCAGAGTTCAAGCCTCCAATCACAAACCATTCCTCAGCCTGGTAGACAGAGATTTGTAACCAAATCTTGTACTACAGAGAATATGTCTACATTTTGAACTAGAAGACACACTCTTAAATTCCAAGTAATTATTGCATGTTTGCTTCCCAAAGCCATTAATTCCCCATATTCTCCTTGGTAAATTAAAAAAAAAAAAATTCTATAGCACAGATTCATCATCACTCTCACATCAGCATGATGTCTTTCCTCTCTCAACAGCAATTATTTCAAAACTTTCCCACTGACCTTTCATTAAAACTTTTTGTAACCCACCTCCCAGTGTTGCTTTATCATCCCCTGAGCTCTGACAGAAGGACAAAGTTCCTACACTCACAGGGTTTGCAGTTCATAAACAATTAAGTTGCTGTGGCCATGTATGCAGTCCAAGGAAATTTACAGTAACAGCATTCCAGAAGCTAAAATATCCTAAGTGGTGCCTATTAGGATACTCTGATTTTCTTATGCTGGACACACAGGGAGCCCTTGCCACTAAATGACAATAATTGGTATAGGTGGTCTCCCTCTCTCCTGCCTAGAAGTAGCTCTTAATTCATCTTTCTTATTCTATACTAACAAGTTCTACAATAAATGAGTCTTTTCTTTATTCTTCATTCAGTGGTTCAAAAATTGATGAGTTGAGATTTACAAGGCAAGAAAGAGACAAGAAGAAACTTTCATTTTTAAAGCATCTTCAGTTTGTTTTACATTATCTGTAAGCTTCCCATGCTCACTGAGGAGTACAAAGCTGGCAAATACATTTGGGGAGTCTCCTGGAGATAGCCCATCACACAAGGTTACATACAGTTCATCCCTCATCTTTTCCTGATCTCTAGCAAATAGGCTGATGATATCAAAGCATTTTACAGCCCACTGCTCACTCATTCTTCTTTACCCTTCCTTCTCTATGTACCTATTTTTTGACAGATTTGCCTTACATTGGTCTTTGCTGCTCACCTCACAACGGGAAAGTTAAAATCCTACAGCTCTTACCTAGAACATAAAGACAAGAAAAGTAAGTTCAGTAACAGTTAAAGGAGAGCATATTTGTATTGTTTCTTTGATTTTATTTTACAGCCCAGGCAGCAGTCACATCAACACAGCCAACCTCCAGAATGCCGAGATGGTAATCACGTTTAAGTGGGCCCATTGGCTACCTTAATGGAACCATCTTTTGTTTGCTCCTGTGTATAGATACCTCTCCTCTCAACTCTTACGAAAAGCCCTAAAAATTCATCTATTTTAAAAGGTTACTTATGCTAAAGATAGCAGATAATTAGGATTAGAGACTTCAATAGTGATTACTAATATCATAATACCACAAATCTTTTTCTTATTTAATAATGGTATAGGTACACAATGTACTTTCAGATTAAATTTACTGTATATCCTGATTTGCTCTAGGCACAGTAATTACCTTGTAGATCACTCTTAACACAAATTGATTTTCTCAGTTTTCTAAGAGTGTCCTCAATCTCATTCCGAAATAAAACACTGTACTTAATCAGAAAGTAGAATTCAGAGGGAAAGCAAGTAAATGATAAATTAGCCAATGCTTTTGGAGAGACAGGAGAATGTGCAACTGCCATGAAAGGTAATGGGAGCTTTTCACTCCCCTTAGGATTTTGGATGTTAGTTATGAAAGCATTTTAGTTGGGATTTCTCTCAGCGAAAAGATTTAAACAATGTCTCTTATAAGGAAATGGTAACCTCAGTTAATGGAGGCATTGCCAGTAAGCTCTTGATGCTAAGTTACCATCTCTGGTTTGCTTTTTTTTTTTCCCTCTCATGCTTCTTCAGTCTATTTATTTCTTTGATAGAAGCTTCTGTTGTTGTTATAAAATCTAAAAGTATATAAATCACCCAACTATGGCCTGTTCCTCCTTAGCTCTTTCAAACCTAGCAGCCACACACTAGGAAGAGCTGCGAGGAATATCACAAAAGCCACTCAGTTTCTGGCATAGATTCAAGTCTTTTTCATACATCCATTTACACTTCTGCAAAAATTCAGAAGACTATCTTCAACTCAACCTTTTCAGAAATACTAATATTAAAATACCACCTTCTGCTACTCTGTCACTGTTAATAGGAATAAAAAGTTCCCCAATTAAACACAGCTTTCTAATTAAGTCCACAGTATTATAACTGCTACACTGCTTTCCCACAAGAGAAAACAGAGGATTAAAAATTATCCTAGAACAGCCTATGGGTAGTCTAAAGCTGATAGAGGGAAGAAAACAACAGTACAAAAAAAGGTTAAAGTCTTTCACTGCATTTTATTCTGTAAAGAGGACACTATTAAACACTCAGTGTCTACTAACAATTACTGCAATTCAGCATCTGATATATTAATGCTATGCCTTATTTCTTTAGTAATACAGAAAAAAATTGCCAAATTTTTAATGAACCTGAGGAATCACACTTAGTTTAAAGCTTAGACTATGTGAGGCTGGCCTGTCTTTTCAATGAATAGAAATTACTGACACCACCTAAATTAATCTTAGAACAGACTCAACAGTCAGAACAACACATTTGATCACCAAACATTTTCTTTGTATGATGATACCTTACCAAATTGGGTCACATAACTAACATCCTTACCCCTCCCCAAATCTTCCATTAGTTTTGCTTAGTTTCTGTACAATCTTATCTCCTGAAAGGATTTTCAAGTAAAATTTACTGACAATGCAGTTTTTCTATTGACTCTTGTGCTTTTAAAGAAAATTAAACTGTACTGAAACCCTCCAACTGCAGCTGCTTTACTCTGAGTACATGGCAACTTATAAAAATTATTAGATGCAGTAGATAAAATAATTCACAGTACTCAAAAATCTGCATACATTTTGTTATTTTCTCATAATTTATAGATTTATCAATGAGGTTTCTAAATGCACATTAAAGTCTGTCATTAGTTTAACTTCTGATTTCCATTTTGCATGTCTTAAAAGCTTCTGAAGAGGTAAAATGGCTCCTGTGAAAGTCACCCCATTAGTCTCTATGGCTCTGATGAATAAGCAAGGCAGAAATAATCATTTGTCCTCCAAAATACCTTTCTCTAGTCCAGATGACTGTTTTCTTTGATGACCAGGACTGAAGACTGTGTGGCAACTGGGGACAGCTTAGCTCACAGTGACTGGTGAGGTTTCACCTCACATTTTCATGGGTTCTCCACGCTGTTCAGCTGTCACATCCTGAACCCCTGGTTTACAGCATAAAATGCCAGGATGGAAGCTGTGACAGTTCATCAGCTGACTGACAGGCAGTCCAGTATCTGTGCAGTGCAGGTGGCAAAAAGAGATGGAAGCAATAATGTCAACATCCATTAAGCTGTTCCCAGTTGTCATTCAGATCCTTAAGCGACCACTCAGCTGTCTGGATCATCCTGCACAGTATAGTCAGCATAAACTTGCCAATTTTAATATTTATCCCAGGAAAACATGAAAGAACTTTTAAACAGCCCCTCATCTAAAGTGCTCCTAGTTTCTCAGAAATTAAATTCAGGAGTGGGGATCAGGGATAATCTGCTGAAGAATGAGGGGACCATGATGGTGACAGAAGTGACAGTGACACAAAGCCAAAAGCTCCACTAAGACACAGGTCTGGTCACCAAGCTATTGAAGAGTAGCTCTGCTGAATACATTACGAGGCTTCACTTTCACACACAAGGCTGAGTGTATTGCATGATAGCATTTTTGATACTTCTAGTAATATAAAGAATTTACTGAAAATGTCTTTTTTAATATATATACAAGAGAAAGAACGTGGATTTAGGTACTAGGAAGATGTTTAAGTTTGTTACTAGCCAGTAAAGAGATAAAACAAAACCAGATTGGAAGAAGCAATGACAGAGTCATCTTCCTTCTTTTATTTTGCAGATCAGGTTGGAGAAGGTGGCAGTTATGTTGACACTTGTTCTCTAACTACTGAACAGATACTCACATAAGGTAAATGGCACCAAAACAGTATTTTAGGGTTAAAATGGGATTTTTTTAAACTTGTAAAGCAGTCCCACTAAGCTTCAGTGGCATTTTACCCATCAGTTGCTGTCTTGTCATGATGTTATCCCCACCCAGTTGTGCCATGGATATTTTTGGTGAGGTGCTAACATGCTTGTCAGATCATCTGATGAGGAGACAGACTCTCCTGATGAAGCACAAGCCACGAAAGCTGGTTTTGACTTCTTCCACTAATTTGCTATTTTTTTTACATAGATTTTTTTTTCTATGTGAGTTCTTGGAAAAGGTGGCAAGGTTCTTTTCTTGTTGGTGGTGTTTTATTTTTAATTAACATTAAAAATAAACAAAACAAAAATCCAAAAAACTAAATTGAATTTATGAAACTTTTAACATCTGAGGTTTATTTCTGATTTTTTCTTGTTTAATAAATTGATAATCCACTTTGGATAAAACCTTCAACATCCCATACAAACTACAAAGTAATAACAATCTAACTATAGCATTATTTTCATCAAGTGGCTTAAAAGATTTCAATTACTGAAAGAGGAATGTTTTCAGTCCTTTTTGTAAGATCAGTGAAACAGTCCACAAATACCACAAATAATGCTGCAAATATTATTTTTTATAATTATAAATTAATATAGAAAAGAGAAGACACCAGCAACTTTAATAACTAGTTATGTTATGTAAAAATCATAGGTGAAAAAAGTACTTGTTACCTCACTTATACATGGCGGCAGATGACAGCCATTATATTCACTTTTTTTGTTGACTAAATCTTTTAGAGCCTTTTTTCCCTGAGATTGTGTCATGATCCCTGTTTGGATCATCTTGGTCAGACATCTTTAACCATACTAAGGAGGACAGATACAGATTGAAAGTATAAAGTAGTTACTTATTGCTTAATAGATACCAAAGATTGATCAGATTTAATATGCCGGCAAACTAAGCATTAATATGCTCCCCACATCCAATAAAAAACATCAAGAGTCTTTGCTGGCATGGTGGGCACCAGGAACAAAAGCTGGTCTCAGCTGGTCTCAAGAAATGAATCTTCAATATTGTTGTATTGCATCATCCATCCCATCCAGTGCCCACCAATGATATCGACTGGCCTTCAGACTGACGACACAATTTCCTGGTTTTTTACTCACTGCCATGGGCAGGGACATCTTCCCCTAGACCAGGCTGCTCAGGGCTCCATCCAGCCCGGCCTTGAACACCCCCAGGGATGAGGCATCCATAACTTTTCTAGGAAACCCGTGCCAGTGTTTCACCATCCTCACAGTAAAGAGTTTCTTCCTCAGATCTCATCTAAACCTACATTCTTTCAGTTTAAAGCCCTTATCCCTTGTCCTATCATCACATGCCCTTCTAAAAAGTCCCTCTCCATCCCTCTTGTAGGCTCCCTCCGGACTGGGAGGCTGCTCTAGGGTCTCCCTGAAGTCTTCTCTTCTCCAGGCTGAACAGTCCCAACTCTCCCAGCCTTTCCTCATACGAGAGGTGTTCTGGCCCTCTGAACATCATGGTCCTCATCTGGAATTGCTCCAACAGATCTGTGGGGACCTCAGACTGAAGGGGGCCTCAGAGCTGAAGACAGTACTGTAGGAGATAAGGGTGTAACAAATACCAAAGTGCCTTCAAATGACTGAGTTCTGTAAGTTGCTAAATATAGTAGATAAAAACCATTTCTTCAAAATTATAGTTCAAAACTATATTTCAAAACTTGGTATTTGCAGTCATGCCTCCATCTCCAAATGGAGATCAATAGGTATTTCAGTTGTCAGCATTGTTAACCATCCTTATCAGAAAAAGGTACAGTGATGATCAAGACCTAAGTTAGAGAAATTGCTTTGTATTTGGTATCACAAGTAGGAGCACTTAAAAATACCAATATTTTCCCTTTCTTCCACTCCTCTAGCTCATATGTATAAAGAAATCAATCCCTAACAGCTTACCTGAATAAAAAAACACAGTCAAATCCTCATCATAACCATGCCCAGGAATATCAGTGGAGGAAAAAATCATGTTTGATTATATTCTGAGTATCTATGCAGCCTGCTAAAAAAAGATTTTCTGAAAAACAAAGCAAAAAAATTTTTTTGAGTGAAAATGGAAAAGCATCACACGGTTCTCAAGTTTCACTTTTGTTCATAGGAATCAATTAACTTCTTTGTGCTCATTACAGTCCAGGAAATTATTTGCTCTGCTCCCAATTAGGTACTTGATATATGTGGTTCATTACCTAAGGTCTTGTTTGTACGGATGGATGCAGACAGAATTCCATTCATACTCCACAGAGTGAGGCAGGAGCCCATTTTGGGCCAGAGGTAATTCAGTCGAATCAGAAAAATGGCACATTCAGCAAAAGGGCCTTACAAACAGGCACAGAAATTCACTCACATGGGTACATTGGATTTGGATCAGAGCTGGCTCATATCCAGAGAATTCAGAGTATAACTAGAGGAGCTCAGGTTCCCCCTCATCCATTCATGTGGATGTGCCTGAAATCATATTGCAATGCTTCTGCTCTCTGACAGTACAACTGTATTTTTCTCCCACGAGAGAGTAACTGGGGTACAATAGAACTCTAGTGCAGAAGGTCAATAAACATCCTATACACTAGCAGCTTCTAAATTATGGTATAATTTACTTAACCAAAAATGGGAATTAACTTTAAAAGCTTCAGCAAAACATAAATTGCACTATATTCAGGGCTATAAAACTGTTAATAAATAAATCACCTCTTAATTATTACCTATCAACAGGATACTATGACAAATAGATACCCATTACATGAAAACAGACAACTAAGGATATTGCTCCTCTTTTAAAGTTCAAATTGCATTATTAAAGTGCATATTGTTAATCTCAAAAAAAAAAAAAAGCAGCTGTTCTACATACTGGTTGTTTGATAACATTAACTGTAAGAAGGAAGAATTTAGACATCTTTCCAAGTGTTTGACCACAATTAGGAATGGCCAAAACAACCCCAAGCAAACATGTAAGGAGTAACAGGACAAGGTTCAATGGCTGTATACTGAGTAGGCTTAGATTAGCTATTATGAAGAAATTCTTTACTGTGAGGGTAGTGAGGCACTGGAACAGGCTACCCAGAGAATTTGGGGATGCCCCATCCCTGCAAGTGTTCAAAGCCAGGTTACAGGGGGCCATAAGCAAGCTGTTCTAGTGGGAGGTGTCCCTGCCCATGCAAGGAGTTTGGAACTAAATTATTTTTAAGGTCCTTCCAACCCAAACCAGTCTGAGATTCTACATATTAACAAAGTTGTCTTCAACATCTACAGTAACAAAAAAAAAAACAAAAAAAAAAAAACCAAAAAAAAACCAGTGACCTTCATTCCAGGTAAGAAAAAATAACTTTGTATTCAAAACTATTCGGTATTTGCAGTCATGGCTCAACGTCCAAAGGGAGATCAGTAACAAGTGGTGCCTTCCCATGGTCCATAAAGGAACCAGGTGTGGTGTCTTCCATTAATGACATAGCCTGTGGCTCTTAATGCACTCTGAGCAAGTTTGTGGATATCTCAGGGGTGCAATTGATTCACTAATGGGAAAAGTTGGGGGATCTTGACAGGCTTGAGGAGTTGACCCATGTGAACCTCGTGAAATTTAACAGGGCCAAGTGCAAGGTCCTGCAGCCGGGTCGAGGCAATACCCAATGTCAATACAGACTGGGGAATGACTGGACTGAGAGCAGCCCTGCACAGGACCACTTGGAGATACTTGTTGGACAAAAAGATAGATGTGAAGCAGTAGTAGGGCACCTGCAACCTAGGAAACCAATTATACCCTAGGGTGCATAAACTCATGCATGGCCAGCAGGTTGAGGGAGGCTGTTTCTCCCTCTACTCTGCTCTCATAATACCCCACCCAGAGTACCGTGGAGCCCCCAGTACACAAAAGACATGGATCTGTTAAAGCACATTTAGAGGAAGGCTATAAAGATGACTGAAGAGCTGGGACACTTCTCCTGTAAAGAAAGGCTGTGAGAGGTGAGGTTGTTCAGCCTAAAGAAGATAAGGCTCTGGGGAGACTTTACTGTGGCCTTTCAATCCTTAGAGGCAGGGGCTTATAAGAAAGACCGAGGGATTTATCACCAGGGCCTGTAGTGACAGAACAAGAGGCAATCATTTTAAGTCGAAAGAGTGTAGATTCAGATCCTAAATAAGGAAGAAGTTTTTTATTACGAGGGTGGTGAGACACTGGAACAGGCTTCCCAGAGAGGATGTGGATGCTCCATCCCTGCAACTGTTCAAGGCCAGGCTGGCTGCGGCTTTGAGCAACCTGTCTGTTTGAAGGTGTCTCTGCCCAAAGGCTGGAACTACATGATATTAACGGTTCCTTCCAACCAAAACCATTCTATGGTTCTGTCAGTTAGCAGAAGAAAGAAAAGGGTCCAGATAAAACTAACATGATGAAACAAACATGATAAAACAAATGTCAAACATAACGGAAAAGGTACTTAGAAGTAGTGGTATCACTTACAGTATCACTTCCAGAGCAGAAAGATTTATTAAGCAAAATGCCACAGTGTTCTGTCTGGGTTCAGGTTCTATTAATGTTTTAATAACATGGATAACACTAAATATTACATGCAATAACTCTCAGACGGTAGGAAACAATGAGAACTCCCAAATTTCTTGGGACAAATAAGAGCAACTACAGTGCTCTTTATTTAAGACCTACAAAGGCATTGGAGGAACAACTTATGAGGCAGCAGTTCTTAGGAGGAAATCTGGAGGTCTTTGGAATTTTTACTAAATCAGATCCAGCAATATGCAGTAGTTCTCAACTTAATGTAATACCTGTCATCTGTGTCATCTGAAAGACACGAGGAGTAATGTGTTTGAACTAGCAGGTGGTTTAAGCTCTGCATCTTGCTTTGAGAATTGCTCTTGCAGAAAGTGGTTTATTTGCAGGCAATCCAGAAGAGAAAAACAGGAATTATAAAGCTGTAGCGAGTGAGCTGCATGGAAATGCCAAAGAGATTGGAGATAATTAGCCTAGAAAATGGAAGAGTTATGGATGGAAGGATTTATTTAAACACATTTTTTCAAGGTTCTATCTAGGGTATTTACAGTCTTCAGTTACATAAAAGAAACCTACCAAGAAGAAGGAAATAATTTTTTCTTTATATTCACAATGATTAATAGAAGAATCGGTTAATAAGAAAAATCTTTTACAAAACAAAACTAAGCCAAAGCTTTTATTAAGAACAGCTAGTAAAACAGGTCAGTGGTATCTGACAAGTCTGAGCTCCTGGTAGTGTCTAAAAACTGGGTTAGACGGACATCTCTCAGGAAGATTTTAGATCCGGTTCAGAATTTTTTTGGGGGGGAAGAGAAAAGATACAGTGACTTTCCAGGGTCCTCCCAATTTCTTTTGTACAATTCAGTTTAAACCAACTAGCTAAGGCAGTGAAAGCACATCAGTTTACACAACAAGAAGTACTAAATTTCAGACACAGAAGATAGACTATCTTCTGTAAAAACATAAAAACTTCAGACATACTTCTCTTAGTACATTGTCCCTTCAAAGTTAGCCTAAAGTATAAAGTGTATTGCTCTACAGTGCAGTGAGACCTCACCCATGTATAGCAATAGCTGGTACATCAGAACTGCAAACATGACCATTTAAAGGAAATAAGTACAGTTTGTTCTGATAGGCCAAAAACATCTCTCTCCTCCAACCCCTACGAAATGTAAGTATTAAGTAGGATAGAGAGATAAAAGATTTCACCTCATAACATGCCTGGATATTCTGTCTGGAAACCAACCAACAAATAAAAAATCACAGGAATTCAGAACATAAGCATTGTAATACACTTATTATTTTCTACCCTTACTTTAAGTCCATATACAGCATCTAAGAGATCTTGGACAATCAAGACCTCTTATACTAAATGTAGATTGACTGTGTCAGTTTGAACTGATTAGTTCAACTTTCTCAGAAATGTCACAATATAATGCAATTATAATCTGAATTCAGAGCATTGTGTAGACAAGGAACCAACTCAAAAGTAATTTTTTTTTTCCCCAGGTTGTACATGAGGCTAGGACAGACATAAACACCCACAGATTTTCCATAAAAGACAGACTATACAGAATTTGCTATGTTTGACTGTAGTACTCCCATGTAATATGGGAGATCACATTCACATCCCTAAATTGCTAATTTTTTTTACTGTAAGTAAGTGTCACAATTATTGGACTAGAGGGTTACTGTCTTTACCCTTCATGTAAACTCTGTTTATGAAAGAAAATAGTTTTAACAGCAAAAATTGAAACAAACTTACCAGAAGTCTAGAGCCTTTGAGGGACAGACAAGCATTACTCTGCATAGAATGACTAGAGGAGTTTCATAGGAGCAAGAGCAGAGACACCAGTGTTGCTTTTAAAGACTCAAGATACCAAAGAAAGTAATGCATAATGCAATTTACTTCTACCAGACTCAAGGGCAACCTGAAGACTTTCTTCTACCACTGGTTATTTAAAAAAAAGAATCAGAGAGATGGAATGACAGCTGTGAAAATTCATGTCTCAGGATTTTCAAAGACAAGTTGTACAAACACAAAAATGAAGATCTGGATTGTGAAATGAAAACACACTTCCACACATATACTGCGATTCACACATTCTCACATATGGGTTTTAAATGATTTGATTAAATGATTTGATTTTATTTTTGGAACAGTTTTAAAATTCTTTCAAGTAAGGAACAGAAGAAATTATATGTTAGTTATATAAGCAATCATTGACAAATGGATCAAATCAAATATTAAAAGATAATAGAAATAATAATTCAGTATTTAGAAAATAATGCATTTAATAAAATACTGATTGGGTCAAAAGCTTGCCTTGAGAAGGGAGGGCGAAACTTACCTACACAGATATATTTAACTTGTTCATTAAAAAGCATTCCCTGAGTTGTGCTAATAAATATTATCTGTAAGAAGTTAAATTATTTTACTGGTACATTACTGCATCAAATCCCACTATCATTGTCTTCATGGGAAAGAAAAAGAGTAATAAGCAGTTTACATCAGGATTGGGATTTATTCAAAAAAGGGTTATATAATACTTCTGGAAGTTACAAAATCTTTCAGAAAAAAAAAAATTCACAAGTTGCTGAGAATTTTACCATAAATTGTTTATGAATCAATGCAATGATGGCATAGGATATTTATTTAACAACAGATACAGATTTGATAAAAACTATAGCCAAAAATAAAACATGCTAGCAGACTTATTCTTGTGTAACTTACAGTTTTTGTGCAATCTGTATATTCTTCAATAAAAAGGCAATGAAGCCCATCTATATTCTCTTGTATAAAACCTAATGTCAGATTTCAGCTCTGTTTCAAAGACTGCTTCTCTTGAACTGAATATCATGATGAGTAATATAGACTAAAATCAGACTTTTTACAGGACGTTTATATTCTAGATGCTGAAATAACTGTTAAAAATTAATAACTCTACTGATGTTTTCAGACTGAGCTATATATATAGATATAGATACATATATATATATAACATTTGACCTTAAGCCTTGAGCCTGTTAAAGTCTGTTACTCTGTTGGTTTTATGAATCTGATGGAATATAAAGTGAAAGGCAGGATTTTACTGCAGATAAATCATTGAAGAAATGTAACTGATACTTTTACCTCAAGAGCCCGTGGTAGGATTTTATTTGAGAATAAATCAACAATGCAGAAGTGTAATTCTACTTATGAACAACCACCACGATAAACAGGAAAGAAAATAAACTCTTACTTAGTGACAATCTAAGTCTGGAAAATAACAACTTTATTCCTATTTCTCAAATATAATGCTGTTTTTTTTTTCTTTCTATATACATGCATCTATATTCTGTATTAAAATCCATGGATTTTTGTTGTCAATTTTTCCTTGTTCTCGAAGAATAAATAAAGCGCAACCAATGCAATGTAACTTGTCTTGTGAAAACCAAGAATATACACAACATGCTGTTTAAGTATTTCTCTGCTAGTCTAATTAGTTACAGTTGTAAATTAAGTACTCAATATAGTCTATACTTTGGAAAGGGTTTTTCAATTACATCTGCTAAAAAGATGAGACCCGGCATTTATCTGTTGCAAATACTTCCAAAAGATTTATTTTCTCTTAAATTAAGAACTTTCTATATGGTTCTTATGTAGAGAACACAGCATGTTGGAAAAAAAAGTAATTTTCTTGACATTTTTCAAACTCTAACACATTCCTTCAGGCATAAAGTTTATTTTTATGTCTCCTCGGCAAACTACTGTGCGAAAGACTCCAATTTTGTTTTGTTGTTTCTGTTTCAAAGAAAACTAGTAGTGTTTGTTTATTTCTTGTTTATAAGAACTGAAAAATATGCAAGTCTTTTGAATGACTGCAAGAATAACGGAAAAGTTAAAATTTTCCACAGAAAGCAGCTCTCTGTGCTCTTAAAATATCAAAATGCTTCCAGGATTTGTACTTCCATCTATTATATCCCTTTCATTTCAGAGGCCGTTGTGTCCTTATAAATGACATTTCATATTCCCTTGTGGGAAAAAGTAAGTATACTTTTTAAGCCAGATTTTTGTGAACAAATACATGACCGTAATCTATTGTAATGCCTTTTCTAATAAAGATTTCTTCTGTCTTCAAATACAGCCTCACTTTGAATCTGTTCAAAGGGGCCCAAGAAATACCATGTTGGATGTATGTGGATATACCCTGAAAAGGGTATACCTAATTTAGTATTCTCTTACAAGAACTGTCTTGCCAAGGAATTAAATGTGTTAGAGATCTGAACTTTCTATATACTAAGAAAGCAAGCCTTCTAGGTTTCAATACAACTCAGCTGACATATGCCAGAATCCTAAGTTTTCTTTAGCATTGAGTTTTGGAATATGTAAGAATATACCTGCTAAAGACACTTTAAATAAAAGACAAGTCTTATGATGGTTGAAGAAATCCAAAGCAGACAAGTCTTTTCCAAACATCTAAAAAGTAATTTATTCTGTGCCGTAAGAAATGAATTAAACTTCTCTCTTGTATAACTGGGGATGTTCTCTTTTATTCCTATATCTGTCTAATCCTTTTTACCAATATCTTGGTCTCAGTGAATTAATTCTTTGCTTTAGTGTGACATGCTTGGTGTATTTAGCCCTAAGACAATCTAAGGGTGACACAGG
The DNA here is from genome assembly GCA_013397155.1 of Irena cyanogastra. NCBI lineage: Eukaryota > Metazoa > Chordata > Aves > Passeriformes > Irenidae > Irena > Irena cyanogastra. The sequence goes on along the minus strand of VWZV01011764.1, from coordinate 179,597 downwards.
AAATCATTGCAGGCTTTCCCCAGAGTATATTCTTCTCTAGTCTTCAAGGAATCAATTCTGCAATGAGAAATTGAGAAGAAAAACAAGAAAAAGTGCTGGAGGGTGACTGGAAGACTGCCTTTACCTTATTACCAGAGAAGAAAGTCCTGCAAAAATACCCTGGATTTCTGAGTATCGTGTGACCCCTTAAGAATCCCTCCAGGTTGATGTAAGCTACTTTTTAAATGAGGAAACAGTGAACCCTGTAAAGGCTAGGTTTGTTTGGCAGGCCCAGAATGTTTTCTTGAGATATTTAGGATAGAGCTCACCTTACAACAGAGTCTCTGGAAAAACATTTATGCACAAGATAGGTTCAATTTCAGTCTTCCTGTAAGCACTGAAATATACAGTTCTTGAGCTGTTTTTCTATTTTGGAATAAATGATAATTTAATGCTGACATAATTCAATGAACAGAAAGGCTCACCCTGGGGCAATGGTGATGTTTGGTCCAATTTGCCATCCTATGAATAATTAAGTCTTCCCACCCACACTGAGGTTTGTGTCATTCATGCCCACTAGTCCTTCTATCATTCACGGATCATCCTTATCTGTCATTAAGATGCCATTTTCTGCATCCTGGGCTGCATCAAGAGAGGAGTGACCAGCACACTGAGAGAGGTGAATCTGCCCCTCTACTCCATTCTCATGAGACCTCACCAGCAGTGCTGGGTCCGGCTCTGGGGTTCTCAGCACAGGATGGACGTGGAGCAAGTCCAGAGGAGGACCACAAAGATGATCTGAAGAATGGAGCACCTCTCTGACTAAAACAGGCTGAGAAAGCTGTTCAGCCTTGATAAGAGAAGGCTCCACAAAGACTCCACGAATTGTGGCCCTCCAGTACTTAAAGGGAAGAGCAACTTTTTATAAGTAATAGGACAAGTGGGAATGGCTTTAAACTCTGAGGAGAGAGATTTAGATTTTAAGTTAGGAAGAAATTCTTTCCTCGGAGGGTACTCAAGCACTGGAACAGGCTCTCTAGAGAATTTGTGGATGCTCATCCTGGGAAGCGTTCAGGGGCCCTAAATAAGCTGGTCTAGTGTAAGGTGCCCCTGCCCATGGTGGGAGGGATGGAACCAGACAATCTTTAAGGTCTCTTTCAACCCAAGCCATTCTATGATTCTATGACACAAAATACCAGATAAATTTAGGAATTAACTTAGCCTACTGTGCCTACAGTATTTTAATTACTTCATGTTCAGAGGACAGAAATTGCCTTTCATTAAGATATTTATGAGATCATGTAATTCTTTACTAGCTGATCACAGAGGTTTGAATGAAATGTATAATATAGATGATATATATTATAGCCGCTCAGATATATAATCAGACTTATTGATATATATCTATATATGTAGTGAGATAAACTGGTTAGCTTACTTACTGAGTAAAAATGTGTAATAATAATGCCTAGGATTAGGAAAAATGTTATTATTAGGAAAAATTAGGAAATGTTGAATGAAACTTTACTGTATATGATTCTGTGATTCTATAAAAATTAAAGACTTGTAAACATATATACAGTTCACAAACAATAATAAATTTAGCTAGACCTTTTCACTCTTTGCTTACATTGAGACCTTCTGTTATGAGTTCCAAATCACTCTTGACGTCTCTTCCTCTCTGTAATTACCTTCAAGCATCATTCACTACTAGTGCTTTCAGGATTTTCCCTTCACATTTTATTTCAATTTATTTCTAAGACAGAGTACTACAGTATTTTACAGTATTCTGAATTATATTATCATATGTCCTCCCCATGTTTCCTATCTCACAGTCCCCACTAGTATTTGTATTTCCTCCTGATATATTGCTTAACTCCAAGTTTAATCAAGTACATTATTTCTTCGTTAAATCACAACAGAAGATGGAAGTTCAAATATGAATTTATGCAATTTTCAGCACACCATTGATATTAATTGACAGTTTTCATATATACCCCATTACACTTTTAAATGTGTTAAAACCTAAACCAATATGAATTTTTATAGAAATATGAGTACTATCCATAACTTCTCATTTAATACTTTAAATGAGAAAAGCTGTGAAATGTTTATAGTATTAGAATTAAGTAAAAACAGAAGACCATTACAATTAATAACATTTTGTTACTTTCACATGTTGATATCCTTTCAGAGTCTTTTAATAGTTTTACTAATCTAGAAATTGGACTCTTAGAACATTGAAGGTAACTAATTTCTTGTTAAATACTGAAAGATGATTATACTATCCTGTGTTATTTATTTACTTCAATACTCTGTAATACATGTTCCCTGTAACACTGTATTCCTGCATATTCAGATTTCTCACATATGACCCTGTTTCTTGTTTGTCAATTCCTCCTCACTTTTTAATTGTTCTAGAATCTTAATCCTTAATTTCTCATTCCTAAAAAGAAGCTTTTAAACTAGATATTTCAAATTAGATTATTATCATCCCTTTCAGTCTTTTTGGCATTTGTTTTTTCCCTATGATGTTGTTAGAAAATCCTTATTATCTTAACCCCTTTGGCTAGCATTAATCCATTTCTCTTTTTATACTGCCTTATCTTTGCCCTACAAGCTTTAACTTCGAATATTTTTGTCTGGCTGCCTCTTCTCTTTCCCCTTTCCAGAACACTATTCAATAGTGATTGCTTATCTTGTCTTTCAGTGCCAGAAGCTACCAACAGCACAGTACAGCTGTGACATATCACAACCAAAAGGGAAGGCACACAAACATGCCTTGCTTTGTGAGAATGATATAAAATACTGTAAGAAACTATTATTTTTTTTTTTAATGCAACATCTTGGCATCACTGAACCTGACTTGCTAAATAGCAAATGGTTTCAAAAATCTATACATTAAGGATAGCTATAATTATTTTTGGAAAACTGTCTCTAGAATTTTTTATTAGCTGTTCTTCAGATTAACTATTTTGGCCATTCTGCACACTGTCATTATGGTTTAGGCCATTTTTCTAATAGTTAGAATACTGCAACCTGAAGCATGATAAAGAATAACTGAAAAAACCCATGGTCCATTACAGTGACCGACAGAAATAACAAAATTCACTGACAACATGCACACTAGATTTGATTATGGGTCTGGTTATTTGCTGAATCCTGACATACGTACAAACTATTAGGGATCAAAACAACCTGACCATGAACTGAAGAGAGGATGAAATAAAATATACAACTCAATTAGCTTCACCCTGAGCAAGGGATTCGACTACACGAATGTCAGAACCCTTTAAACCTGAATTAACCTATGAGTCTATTTCAGATAATTTCAAAAGCATTTTTTAATCTATTCACAAAATAGGTCAACAAGTAAAATTTTAGCCTTAAGGTGCCAAACTTAAGATCTCTTCAGTTTATTATCGCATCTGTTAATATAGTGAACTACTCTCAAACATGGAAGAACCCCAAAATCTTAACATGCATTCATGTATTAAAATATCTCAGCCATAAGCTGGAAAACTTGAACTCTTGTCTTCTGTGAGTGCTCAATATCTGAATCCTGTGCACCACATCACACCAGGGGAATGCTAAAATATAACAAAATCATAAATATGGAGTCTTAACTTAAGTGATCTTCCAGGGATTGCCATCAGTTCTAGATGCTCACTTGCGATAAAAAATGTCCAGCTAACTGTTCTCACCCAGTTGATGTTGCAAATGATTCACGCTTCCAACCTGACTTATTGATGTTTCCAGAGGTTACCCAATTTTAACTTTAGTTTATATCCATTTGGAGCAGAATCTAAAAAAACCAACCAAACCAACCAACCAAACATAAAAACTCCCACAAGTCCCCCCAAAAAGCCTAAACCAAATCCCCTCCAGAATCCCTCCCCCTAAAAAAACCCCAACCAAATAAAAGATGGAAATGAAAGGAAATGAAAGGGGAGGGGAGGGGAGGGGA
>VWZV01011764.1:155527-175618 GCA_013397155.1 Irena cyanogastra | reverse complement strand
AGGAAAGGAAAGGAAAGGAAAGGAAAGGAAAGGAAAGGAAAGGAAAGGAAAGGAAAGGAAAGGCATTGATTTTTTACAGGTTACCATGGATTTGTGTATTAATGGAATACATAATTGTTAGAACTATACAACTGAGTTCTGTATGGCTGTGCTTATCATGTGACTGATCAGTGGTGTACACAAAAATGAAATTTCTTGGGAAACAGATATGTGCACTCAAAGGTTGTAGAGGACACCTGTGTGGACAAAGACATTTATGTATGATATCTGGCCAGAGTTCAAGATTCATGCTACCAAATATTCACCTGGGAGAACTAAGATGACTTTATGTGTGGCAATGTATCAGAGGCAGGGTGACTAAAAAAAAGGGAGGGGTAATTTAGAGCATTTTCTTGAATAAAAACCAAGCAGCTATTCAGTAATAAAAATGAAGATTAACTGAATAACGACAGCTATGAGCATAAGAGTGCTCCTAGCACCACTGCCAGTCAAAAGCACATAGATGTAACATTGCTCTGAAAAGGTCATTGGTCCATCTGTTTCTTTGGCAGAGGTGACAACCAGCCCACATGGATTACTCTCTCCTAACAGTATTTAACATTCCATAATCCTCAAACCAAAAAGAGTCAATCCCATAAAAATCCAAGGGACAGTCTAACGAATTTCTATTCTTTATTCTTAATTTATATTCTTAATTCTTATTCTTATTCTTAATTTCTATTCTTCTATTCAATGTGGGTATTGCCTGCAATGGGCTTGAAGGATCACAGATATTATTCTATGGTAAAAAAGCACTGATTTTAATGGTCTCTGATCACCTAGGTCCTCCAAATGAAATTGTAAATGATGTCTCTATGTAGATAATTATTTCAATTTCTCTGAACTTATAGTGAGTTTTATTATAAATAATTTAAAACAGAAAATGTACAACATACATTGAACTATTTGTTTTAATCATGTCATTTGTTGCCCATTTATACTAACAAATGGAAGTATTTCCACGTTGTTTATAATACATGTGATTTCAGAGACTTATGTTGTTTAGATTAAGGCATTGTCAGATTTGAGTAGACTCCAGTGCATTTACCCACGACAGATTTATTAAAAATGCAGTAATTACTTGTGATAGTGAAACAACTACAGGAAGAAAAATAAAATCTTGATTGAGTAACACCTGTACCTTGGACTTACACTAATGACTAACTAGCTTATAACTTCCATATCAACACAGAAATCAATAATTGCTATAAAAAAATCTAATTGTTCAATCAAATGAATTGAAATTTCACTGTGAATTTCAATTTTAAAAGAGTGTGTGGTTCTCCTCAGCAGTACTTGTGCTTAAGCTGAGAAGCGCCCAAGACCAAAGACCATGAAAGACTCTATGACTAACCTTCCTTCCTTCAATCCTACTGACATCAAAAGACATTAAATACTAACACAAGCAAGGCTTGACAAGCAACATCTTTAAAATCTTCAAGGCTACTGAAGATTTTGGATTAACTCACAATATTTGCACGTGGTCTAGATACCTGCTAAAAGACAGCTGAGGAGAATTGAAAACTGCATTTCAATCAAGTGATGCAGATGATCTGAAATTAGCTCCTGAAGAGCCTATATGGGAACATTCCATAAATAAAGGCTTCCAGGACTGCACACTGAACTTTGTTCTCTCTGTGAGCTTGGTCAGGGACCCAGGTGAATACATGAGTCTGCTATGTGACAGAAAAAGGCACATGACCTGCTGTTGACCAAACCTCCACATGCTCTTGGGCAGTGCTATATATGTGAGAGAATATTGAGGTGATCCCAAAGACATTCTGCTTTCTTAGAAAAATGCCAGCCACAGAAAAAGCTGGAATACATCCTTCACATATAAACATGCTACTTAAAGTAGTATCTCTTAGGGAGGAGGAGGTGCATGTCTGTTGTTGTACTTAGCCTGAGGAAACTTAGGCCCTTGGTTTTTCTGAGATATTGCTCTCACTAGTAGGCAAAGGGCTTGTGTTAAGTGTCAGTAGCTTCCAGAATTCCTATGAAACTAGAGCATTGCAAGACATAAGAAAGCAAGATTTATGGGGTCAGCAAAAGCAACTCAAAGGAAACACACTATGTACTGGAGGTTAATGTGATTCCTGACCAAGGGAACACTAGCCTGTGGGACACATACACATTTAATTCACATCCCAGCTTAGCCCACTGCAATCTGGTTGCCTGCCTACACTCTACCATAAGAGCAGTAATAGACCTTGCAGAAATGAATGAGGCATGGGCTGGAAGGCATATCCTTCCTTTTGTGACTGAAACCTTTCTTGTGCATAAAACCAATGGAGAATACCAGTTGAAGCAGATGGCACAGGGCAATGGGAGAAAAGAAACAGATTTGCCAAGAACACAGCGGAACCACGGGCAAACTAGAGCATAAATCTGGGAATACTGGACTCTTCAGGGACTTCAACTTGTTGTGGAGTGATGAGGAAAAATCAGGGAATTAAATACAGGAATTCTATTACCTTGTTCAAGCCTGTGCACTTCTCAGGCTGGCTGAAATAAGACAGCTTTTGTTTTGTTTTCAGGGTTTATTCATTTGTAATTCCTGTGAAGCTTCTGTGTTTGTTTACTTCACCTGTTTTATGCCCCAGATGTGATAAACTGTAAGCTTAGAGCACTAATAAGACTGGAGCTCTGTAAAAGTTCAAGCTTCTGGGAAATCTGAGGGTTTAGCTGAAAGAGTAATGTAAAGAGCTAACAACCTAGACATAAGACAAAGCACAGGGTGACCAAAGGAGAAAAAAATCAAAAACCATGCTTAGAGCTAGTATAATTTCAAGGGAAGCTTAAGTTTGTATAAACCTTATGTTAGGAGCTACAAACTAAGAAACATGCTCACTATTTAGCTCCATCGGGGCAATGTGACAACTTCTAACAGAGAACTACAAGTTCCAAATACCAAATATGCTGAAATGGACTTTGTGGCCTGAGGGTCTGTCTTATGAGAGGAACAGTGTGTGATCATCCTTCAAGTTAGCATGCACATAATGTATTCTCTGATCAACACAGCACTTTGTGTCTTCGCCAGCACATCACTGCTACCATGAGCAATGTGCGTCTGCCAAAGGAATAAAGAAGAATACCGGGAGTCTTTTTAACTGCATGCCAAAAGGATCCCTGTCCTGAAATGGCAGAATTCCCGAGCATATCACAATACCAACACACAATCTTGGTGTCGTATCACAACAGAAGAAATTTCGTATCTCCAGTATTTTTTCGTAAAGAAATCTCCAGTCTACCCTCTATATATCCGCTACTGTTTTATTTATTTATTCATTTCTAATTAATCCACATAAAACAAAAAATACCTTCTAAATTTTCAACTTTTAAGTTAATTTGAAATCTGATTTTCTCCATGTAAATATATACATAGACTTCAAAATACAACAGTGATTCTGCCTAATTTGTCAAAAAAAGATCACCTTTCATTAATAGTATTTGCCTTTAAAATGTACAAAGACTGTAAGCAGTCATGATACATAAGCTCAGGACTTGTAATGATAACTGAGCTGTGATGAAAGATTGGACACGACTTCTAAATCCTTGGTTGGTATCAGACATGTAACAAAGACCTATGTTAATAGAGCTATGCAATTCACAACATTCTCTACTGCTAGCAAAACAACTTGCATTTTTTGAGATCAGTCATAGCCAGAACAATAGCAACCAGATCTCTGAAAATATCCACATTTGTTTTAATGCAGAATTATTTCTATGACTTTCTATACCCATTTGTTTGAAGTGAAATACTGGGGTTGAAGCATAGACTCAATAGAAAAAAACCTTAGATATGTAAAAAATAAGTTGAAATTATGCCACAGCATTACTGCAAGATACTCAGTCAGGATTTTTTAAAATGGCAGTTACTAATCTCTGAAACCCAGTAATTGCTATACAATGTTTCTGTAGATTGCCAAAACATCTTGCATGCTTGTTTTGGAGTTCTCACATCATGACATCTGCGTAAATTATAAATTCTGTTGTTAAGATGATGTTTCTGTTGTATTTTTTGATAACTTCTAGTATGTATCCTAACATCTTTTAGGGGCATATAATCTTCCACAGTTCATATTGTAATAAATATTATTTTCCAATACTTCATAATTTAATGCCCTCTTCTTAGGATGAACTCCTTGACAGTGGCTGCCATCTCAAATGATTGTCAACTTTGTGTTCAGACATATATTCTAGAGTAAATACGACCCCAAATTTACACAAAAACACGAAGCAAAATGCATCTATTTCTACAGCAGTTGTTAGTCAAAGCCAAACATCAGCCAACTGCTCCTAAAAACTGCTTAAAACCAAGAAATTCTTGTTTTTATCCAGATGTATCTAGTGTGATAGCATTTGTCAAATACAAATCAATAATGTGACACTACTTCTTTCTTGTCATCTAGCAAAAAAAAAATGATGCAAGTTTTAGAATGCTAAAATTTTGTAACAAATTCCATGGCAGTTTCTGGACACATTCAACAGAAAGGGGGAGGAAAGGTACAATGATGATACTGCCATTCTTCATTATTCTAAATGTACCTCAGTTTAGCCCTGTACAGCAATACATTCAGCACCGCAATTGCCATTAAAAGGCTCAGGACATGTCAAGTATTGTCTGAACTTGTTTTGTTCTTCCTGGAGCTTTGTTCAGCTTGTTTAATGACCAGACAGCTATCGCCTGATTTGTTTAACTTTTGCTTATCTTTGTAGAGCCATGTTCTTTCTATACAGGGTAGCAACAAACAGTTGTTCTGTATTTTACCCCAGTGCAACAGTGCAGTGCAGAGGAGCACAGTGCTGGCAAAGAGCATGCTCTGAGAGCAGACGTGTCCAAGCAGGAGACAGTGGGTGCAGTGCAGGGGAGCACAGGTCTGGAAGGGCCAGTGGAAGGCAGAAGACAGCTTTGGGGATCCCAGAGCTAATGAATAATACACTGATGATCACCTAAAGCAGTGCAAATCTGGGAACCAGACAAAACTGAGTTCCAGGATAACAGAAGCAAAGACTATTTATTGAGCTTATGTAAGGCAGTCCATATTAATTGTTATTATTGATATTTATTGATATTTATTTGCTTGATTGCAGTTTATTATTGTTGATGGGATTAATTTCTAATAATATTTAGAGAGACTATTTTTAATAATAAAATAACGGTTTCCTGTTCTAATATTGATTAGACATATTTCAGGAACCCACATCTCCAATTGAGAGCATTTACCAGCAAACCTGCTTTTAATTAAATCCCATTTACATGAATAATGATGTTGATTCAATGAGTTTATTTATACACAAGTGAACACAAAAGCAGGAATTTAGTAATGTCTGAAAAATATTTAGATGCTACATCATGGCACGCTTGGATACCCTGTCATGTCCTATTTATTCTAGAAATTCAGTTATTGTAAAGTTACTGTACATATAATGTTACCAGAGTAAAACCTATTTTTTGCAACAATTCAGATTTCACATGGACAAAAATCCATTATCCAAAAGCTTAAAAACATGAAATAGTAGATGAATGTCAAAGTCCGTCATTTTCTTCATCTATTTCATCTGCCAAGCAACCAATAAACTCACACATTCACTTCAACCACCAGAAAATAGTCAGGGAAAACATGGACTTGATTTTCATCAGAACTGTTAGGGAAAAAAAGACTTCCAGGTTTAGCAGTGTCTTAGGTTGGAAATGGGGTTCTGTACTCTATTCCTATCTGTTAAAGGTGGGGCAGTTATCTTCTGTTAATTGAGCAGTTTTCTTTATCTGTTCCAGGACTCATCCTCTCTCCAGGGAGATATCTTCTGTTAATGAGCCATTGAGCGTCACTGCATGGCTGATAAAATTCCATCATCCCATTGGGCGATGCCCCGCCCAGGGGGAGGAGCCAAGCATTCCTACCTGAACATAATCTGAGGATGGAATACCTCAGCCAGCCTTCTCCACTGGATTCCCAGAGGAGCAGCCATTTCCCACTGGATTTCCAGAGGAAGACCAGGCCCATCTACACCACCACTGGATCTTCAGAGGAAGACTACACCCTTCTACAGGACCACTGCTTTAACATAATGACATCTGTCACTGCAGGAGGGCTGCAACCACCATTTCGATCAGACTGCTACCAACACCCTGACCCACTGGGTGTCAGGTCATATTCTGACTCCATCAGTGTTGTTTCATATTACTGCATTAGTTTTTGAGGTTTTTTATATTTTTTTTTCTGCCCTAATAAAGAACTGTTATTCCTATTCCCATACCTTTGCCTGAGAGCCCCTTAATTTCAAAATTATAATAATTTGGAGGGAGGGGGTTTACATTTTCCATTTCAGGGGAAGGTCCTGCCTTCCTTAGCAAACACCTGTCTTTTCAAACCACAACAAGAAGTAATGGTATAATCTATACACACTAAGTAACAGTGTGACACTGATGGCCAAGCAAAACTTCGACGTACTTATCCTCATAACATTACCAGAAGGCAAGGCAGCACTATTATAACAACACCACGGGAAAGGAACATCAAAAAGCATTTACAAAAGAATTCAAGGAAGTTTACACGCCTTGTCATCATTTTCAAAGACCCACATGGAAAATGAGGCCCTCCAAAATGTTCATCCAAGGGCAGCCCACACCCGCAGGTGTTTAAGAGCCTTGAGGCAACCTGAGCAAAGTGCACACAAGGGTCTGGGTGTTGCCTTACAGTCACAAGTAGCAAACTCCTGAGCAGAGTGATTCCAAAAGGTGGTCTTGGATCATACCAGCTTGACCAACCTTTTCACAAGACACTACCAGAGATGGCATCCTATTTTTATAGGGGCACCTTCCTTTTATAATCTTCTGTGCATGAATTGTCAACCCAGACCTGTATGTCCTGTAAACAACTGCAGCACTTGCAGCAATCTGGCTCTGCTTCTCAGAAGGTTCTGTCTGGTCAAAGAATAGGAATATTGTTGGTTTTTACCAATTATGAAGCTGCTCCAATTTTCATGAAAATATTAAAAATTCAGTGAATACATAATTGAAAATTCATTTACAAGACAGGAAAACACTGGTTCCAGAGCAAGCTCCAATTATTTTTAGATACATTAAACTCTCCCAGGACAATAATCATCAAACGTTTCTAAGTATAATTCTGCTTCAAGAGGTATAACCAGTATCTATTGCATTTATGAACCTGGGATTGGCTAATATCCCAGCCTTGGCACATCCCTCCCTTCCAAGGAGAGTGAAACTTTATGATACACTCTGTATTACCAGTGAATTCCTAGGCATTTGATGCAGACAGACCAGCTGGACAAAGCTGTGTACTCACATTACACCTGCAGTGCTGAAGGTTTTCCCTCTTCTCCTTTGTCAGTGTGAAGCACATCTATCAACCTTCAAACACACCAGTACGGAGCACCTGTATGTTTGCCAGCTACTGCAGATATTGGCCAATGCCACAGAACAAACAAAACACTTCCAAGGATAAAAACACAACTTGTTACAGTTCAAGCTGAAGTGCCCAGCTTTGCAGACAATTAAAATCTTCCACATCTACAGTACAGAAGGGAATGAAAAGAACAGGCTAGAGAAGCAAACATTATTAAAAAAGTGACTTAGGATTCAAAGAAATATTTCACATGAAATACCCAGAACTCAGATTTTCCAAAAGCCTTTCTGGAAAAAGTATTCTTGCATGAAGCAATATTATTTCTCATTATCAATAAACAGCATGAATTAGATTCTCTGATTTTCTAACCTGTAATTTAAACCCTTTCTAACTGCACTACTGGCATGAGCTGCAAAGGCTTTGCTGACTTATCCCCAAGCACTCTGTGCACACTTTCATGGCGATCTGAGCCATTCTTTAATCGTCAGTGGGAAGCCCTGGATAAACATGTATCTTGGACTCTATTTTGAAGGCTCTGCCAGTAATACTGTAATCAAACACGGTGCAACTGCCTAGAAACACAGTAATATGTAATTGGCTGCCAACTTGTGCAAGAGAGCAGGCAAGGGTAACATGTATCTACCATTTCTTGATAGGCTTTTTTACTTAAGCAAATTTAAACTGTGCTGAACCAGCATCACTGCTTCTCCCCATCTCTTTTCTGTGCCACTTTTAGGTTCCAATGGAAGCTTAGCTGGGCCATTACAGCACACCTGCTCAACATCAAAACCATACATCTAAAAAACCTAAGGCAAACAGTTTTCTACTTGGCTGGTGTACTGACATAGCTCAGCAAAGGGAAAGCAGTAAAGCCACAATGGGGCATCAGATTCTCACAAGCAACATGTTATAGCATACCTCAGAGAGTGACAATGGTTAACAAATTCCTATTTAACATAAGGAACGTATGCATATCCCTACAAAATAATTATAATTATGGAGGTGTATCCCTACATAACTGACGAATGAGCTAGCAGTAGGCGAAGAACAACAGGTACCACTCAGCTCCCAAAATGTTTCACATCTCCCAAAGAATTACAGAGAGCAAATTAGCAAAAATTGCCCAAAAGTGGATGACATGTTCACCCCATCGTCACCAGTTTTCTATTGAGCTACCAGAAAATGGATGCTATTCAAATTTTATATTTTTCTTGTGATTTCTGCCATTTCTAGGAAATATAAATAAAATTTGGCCTTAATTACTGAAAATAGCTTGCTTCCAAATTTCAGCTGCACACATTGTCAACATCATCAAAGAAATACTAATTTGAGTGCATCATATGCCTTTTTTCCCCTCCAGATAATGAAAAAGAAACTGAAATAAAGAACAGACTAACCAGCTAAAAGTGAAAGAAATGCAGCAATAAGTTGCATAACTGAGTTTTCTTGAAAGTACATCTGCTTTGCTCCACCAAATGTCAAGGATGGTTTCAAAAGTAAAACTACAGGGAATTAAAAAAAAAGAATTTATAAATAAAAAAAAAATAATTTGCTTTTGGTAGTACAGACATGTTATTTCTGTTTCACACTTTTTTTGTGGGGTCTAATCTAATCTGTGTTTAGACCAGATTACATTGATAGAATTATGAATTCGTCTTGAGTAGGACCATAACCTGGCCTTTGTAGAGCAAATTAACAACATGGATCTCGTACCCTGTTATTGTTCTTATTAATTCTGAGGGTGGCTAGTCCATCGGAAAACTGTGTCAGTAATTTGACAAAAACTTTATTTATAACTTCTCCAAAAGATTAACAAAACCAAGAATGACTTTGAAAAATTTGACTGCCTTCCTCTTGAGATTAAACTAACATCAGAAGGGGCTGAAACTCTGAAATATTCATAAATCAATGATGCATAATTTGTAAATTTGTATTTTATATAATGTACAACTTTCTCTGTCCTATAGAGCACTTTACATTTCTTGTTAACAGTGAATGCAAATAACGCTCAATGGAATTCTGCAGTGACCTTTATTACAATTACTGCATATTTATAAATGAACAACTAAACTCCAATTTGAGAGCTACAATGACTTTGAGTTGGAATCCTTTGATAAAACACAACTGAATAAACTTCATAAATTTAAATCCCTAAGAAAGAAAAAAAGAAAGTCTCTGAAAATTCCTCTGTGTATACTCACAGACAAAGCAGATTTTTCCCTGCTTTTGCAAGCAGAAAACTAAACAAAACAGCAGTATGGACAGATTTGAAAGGAAGAGGATAAATTGCTTTAAAAAGAGGAGAACAGATTGAATGTTAAACATCATATAATCACTGTATTATATAAATGCATAAAATAGAAATATGCAGGTATAAACCACTGCATAATAATAAAAAACACAGTACCTGCATTATGTCACAATACAATTCCATGTAATGCCACTAAGACTTAACAACTGAAATCCCACCATGTAAGCAGAATCTACACCAACTTCTGCTAATGGCTTTTCTATACTGAAACACTTCCACATTTGTGAAAAGTACACGAAAAATCAGAGGGCAAGGTCCAAAATACAGTAAACATATTGTGGACCTTTCCCACCCAGACAAAGGGTAATGGGAAGAATGTGAAGATAAAAGTCACAGCTTACTGGTACGAGAAAGGCCGACAAAGAAGGCATGACTGGTGTGAAATACCCGATAGTACAGAACTCAGTATTATCAAGCACTTGTTCTGGAGGCAGCCAGCAAGACAGTTTGAATTCTGTTCCTAATTTGGATACTTGCTTTGACTTCATTCTGAACACTTAATTTGTTTCTATACCTTGCCCATTCGTTATCGCTGGTTTCTATTTATGTCCCACATTTCTTAGAGTGGAGGTTTGTAGCAGCATTTATACCCTGTTGAGAGCAGGTCTTCCAGCGTCTGAGTGCAATAGTGTACACAGACAGAGGTTTAATTCAAGCAAAAATGACAGGTTGAGAATCTAAAATTCTGGTTTGGGTTATAACATACCATTCAACTGAAACCATGAACGTTTTAAACAAGCAGTGAGCTGATGAAAAACAGCTATTCAAATCCTATACAGGACACCTGTGATTCCTCCTAAGGCAAACATCAGACTGAAGCTGGCTGATTTTTCCCAAAAGATAATATGCCATCTCATCAGTGTGTGAGAAGTGCCGAACAAAATACTGATAGAATCTGTGATACCAAAGAAATTACCACCTAGAGAGGGAGAAGCACATTTACTAACAAAGTATTTAAAAAATTGGAAGCAAAGCCATTCATATAGGCTTTTTTATATCATAAAGGAAATGGTATTTCCTTTATGATACAAAAAGTATTCTCCTTTTTTCAAAGTATTTTCCTTTTCTCAAAGCATCAGACAATTCACTTATGGATTGATCCAAATCCCACTGAATTCCATACACATACACAAAGTGCTGAATACTCTTGCACACAAACTTCTACACTTTATGCCAAAACAAGAATCTTCATAGTTTACTAAAGCAAATCAGGTGGAAATAATCAATACAGCAAAAACTAAAATACAGTCATTAGTGATAATCACATATGATAATTTAAAACAAGGGTTAGGCTTATTAAAGGAGGTGCTGATAATAAGTGCTTTTTCTACAGTGCGCTCCTTCAAAAAAAGAATTTGAAATAAAACTCACATGACTGTGATAAAGCACCCTACTATGAGTGGTTCAAAATGGCTCAAATATGTACTAAAAGTAAAAAGTTTTAGGGTGATCATTTTCTTCTAGCAAAGTAAGTCAAAATAGGGCATATTATGTAGCACATGGGAATCCAAGGGAGATTTTAAAATATTTCCTTCCACAGGGAACCAGACTCACAAACAAGATCTCTTTAACTGATTCTGTGATGTTTTTCACCATAAGCATTTTAGCAGGAACAATATTTATGTAAAAAAAAATTACTTAAAGTGAAATTACCTTTCTCTATAGTCTAGATTTTCAGTGAGATCCAACTGCTCATTACAGTGTAATAACAAAACTGCTTAAAACTGCTCACACTCTGCATGGAAACCACTTATTTCAATATATCAGTTTAAAGTTTTTAAACAATATTTTGTTAAACATAATGAAAAATACTCTTCACACAAAATTCAAAAGTGTGTTTTTCCCTTAGTGCTCATCCTCCTTTGTCCCCTTGAACTCAAGAATAAAAGGGCTACTGCAAGCAGGATATAAAAATTATTAAGCCTTTTTCAAGTATGTTACTGTACTTATTCAATATTTTGTTCTATTTATTTTTGATTTTCTAAATTTTACTTTAGTCTCAAATAATTGTTGCACACTAAATATTAAATATTCCTGTCCAAGTATATGGTTGTTAGACTCCATTTTGTAATTTTTGATCTTACTAGACAAATCCTTCACTGATTTAACAGTTTTAATCCTGTGATGGAGCCACGATATGACATGTTATTACTGACTGTGACTTCCTGACTAGGGATGTGCAGCCTACTCATCGAGCTAGTAACCTCTGGGTATGTGATGAATATTATGAATTCATCTCAAATGTGTGCAACAGGAAGTGGGCATTCATGGAATGGCATATAAATAAATGAATACATGTCATGAAGGTTCTACAAAACTGTCTGCATCCTACAACTTATTATTATTCAACAGTGTGACATAAATTATTATAAAATAAATACACATCTATTACAGTAAATCCTCTGTTAAGGTCTCTGTGTTGTCAGATTTGAAATCAGGAACAAAAAAAAATCAGCTGCTGAATACTGAGATGTTGGTACACAGTGAGCTTTTAGAATTTATGACAAAGCAGACCAATGCTGTATTTCTAGCATAATAAAATATCCCTACTAAAATTATTTTAGACCATCTGAACATGAGACACAAGATCAAGCCTGGAGCTCCAAATGTTGAGATTTAATAAATGTGAACATCCCTTATCTTCTCCTCTGGGATGTAAGTAACAGGTCAAAGAATTATTTCCATTCTTTTAGGAGGAACCCAGTCAGATTGGGCAGTAAACACAATAGGAAACTCTCCATAGTTTCTGTCTAAGTAACTATTACAAAACCCCACAATAATATTATGGCCACAATAAGAAAGAAGATTTTTGGATTCTCTATTGGATTGACTACACACAAAGTCTTTACCTGTCTACTAGAGTTGGAACTGAGCCCTGTCTCTTTGACGAAACTTCATGATGTACTTCAGTCACAGCACTCAAGATCAAGAGGACAAATTCCCCACAGCCATTAAATTTAGGACCCTGCCAAAGTATTCATTGAGATCTATTTACCAGTGCTTTGATCCAGGGTAAGCATCTCAAATGTAAGGCCACAGAAAAGGATCTAGACACAAGGAAACTGGGTCTAAGTAAAATGGTAGTAATTTTCAGTATTGCTCTAATCAATGACACCAAAGATGATCTTCCCACAGAAGAAATGCTCAATAAACCACATATTTCCAAACCATTTTATTAAAAAGCGATAGTTACAGCTTCTACTTCTTTGACCTAGATCCTTTCATTGTTCAACACTTCAGCACACTTAGAAACACAATGATCCATTGTATACTTGTCACGTCTTTTGTAAAATGCAACGCTTCTTAAAAAGGAAAAATACTGACTTTCATCCATTTTCCTAAGCCTGTTATCATATCCAAAATTGTAAAAATCTTCAGAGGCTCAAAATAGAAACAGTTGGCTTTAATCTAAATGCTCTCTATTTACATAAGGGTTCTAAAATGTGACTGAAAATAGTTGGGGGAAAAGATTTTACACTTCATACAGTCAAGCTTGATGAAAGCAAATCTGATGGATGGGAAGGTTTGCATAATGCTTAGAAAGCTGTCAGGTCTTTGCAATTCCTTTCCAAAAGTCACTTCTAGGCAATGTCAGTACAGAACCTCAAAATAATGCACAAATTCATAAAACACAGTCTTACCAAATCTAGAGCACTCTCTCAATAGTAAACTCCATTTCCCTTAAAACTCAACTTACACTAGCAAAACTGTACTTTCAGTTGCCACTATGAACCCTAACAACATTTCTTAGTTTTTGTCTACCTTATTTATGCTACCTGTGCCAATCTAACTTGAACTAGATTGTCTGTGAAAACAAAATTTGTATTTCTTGCCCTATTGTTCGCTGACAGAACTGATGAACTGCATCACATTTGTAGCAAGGATATTCTACTTTTTGATCCCTCAATAAGGCCTTGATCTGAACCACAAACCAGCTTTTTACAAACAGATACACCCGACTGATGTGCTTAATGAATGCAACTGTATCTACAGGAAACAAAGACTAAACACACCTATCTTGCAGATTTTTAGACTTCGGAGGAAAGGGGGAAAATGCTTTAGACACTGAGTGGAAAACAAAAAGCTTACTGCTAACTGAGAAGTACTGTGAGGCTTGACTTGCAAACTGATCATAACTTTGAGTAAAAATCTGTAAAAAATTTCAAAGTGCATTAAAGCAATTAAATAAAATATTGAATTAATTCTAATACCATAAAAATTTTCATCAATACAAAACTGGCCCCACTAAATAGAGTGAAAAACAAGCAAATCAAACCTTCCACCTACCAAATGACCTACCAAACCTTCTACCTACCTCTCTAACAATGCCATTTCTCAAGCTCATATGGAGGAAAACTCAAGAGTAGGGGCAAGAATTAAAGTATGCCTGAAATTGGAAGCAAAATATGCTGGAGACATGTTTCAAAACTTAAGGGAAGATAAAAACCAAAGAAACGCTTGCCCTAATCTTCCTCTGTCCTTTCAACTAAGTACATTTGTGAAACAGATGCTTTAGCCTGGACACACTCATGCCCTTGGAATTCAGTGTATTTTGGGGAAAGGCGCGAGGGCCCCCGGCGGCCCGCGCACCCAACGTGCTCGCGCCTCCCAGCCCCACAGGGAGCCGGTGCCGAAGCCGGGAAGCAGAGGCCGGGAGGAAGGCTGGACGCGCCTCTCCGCCCCGGTGGCCGCGCCGCCCGCCCCTCCGCAGGGTCCGCGCGGGGCTACCGGCGGCGCTCCGCGGCTGCGCTTCCTGCGCGCGTTCCGCTCCGCGGCGTCCGTGTTCTCCGCCCGGGGCCGCGGCTCGCCCGCGATTCCCGTGACTCACACGGCGGGGGCTGAAGGGGCGGAAGCGGCGCCTCCCACCCAGCGCCGCGGCCGCGGACGGGCGGTGCGAGCTCCGCGCACCCGCGCAGCGCCCGGGGCTCCCGCCCGGCTCCGCCTGCTGCGGCCGAGGCTGCCTCCGCCTCCCTGGGCGCTACTTGGCTCTAAACGATGTTAAATACCAGCCCTGCCACTGAGCGAGCTTCTCTAGGAGATTTTTGCGGCAGCGAAGCTTCCCCCGTCCATTAGAACCGTTCTGATCCCGGGCTGCTGGCTGGCGGGAGAGCGCGGAGCCCCAGGACGCTCAAAGTGTCCCACTCGCCAGCCTTCCCCTCCCCCGGCCCTGCCCTTGGCCGCTGGCACCGCGGCAGCTGGAGCAAGTTCAGCTTTTCTTCTCCCACAGCACTGGGGCTTGGCTGCCCTTAAAGAAAATCCTTTCCTAACAACGTGTCAATGTTACATTCCTCCACAAAGCAACTTCTATTAGGGGGGCTGGGAGCTTGGCACTGCCTCGCCACAGACTGAGAGCTTTGTGGCTAGGCAAAAAACAAGGAGAGAAGGAACATTTCCTGCATTAAAATGCAATTCCCCAAGCTCGATGATTTTTCCTCACCCTCCCCCCATTCCCGCATGGCAGCTCTGAAGGACCCCCTCGCCAAGAGCCTGCATCCAGAGCCCCCATCTATGTTCAACCCACGCTTCCCCTGCCTCACAACCCTTCAAAGTCCTTCTAAAAATCACCCTCTCGCCCCAACCTCCCCAAAATGTCAGGCTAAAACAGGAGGTATGTAGCAGAGGGACTAGGTGGAAGGCTGCCACGCTAACTCCTAGACCCCTGACTTCCCACCCTTTCACTACGCCCCCCTCCCCTTTTTCCAGCAGGGACACGAAGCAGCTGCTGGGACTGGAGCAGCTGCTGGGAATGACACATCAACCCCCTCCTCGCTAATACTGCAATGAGATTCTGAGCCTTCATCTCCAGGAGCTGAGACTGCCTGGAGATTGGGTGCAGGAGCAGCCACTGGCCCCTTCCCAGAGCTCCCAGGAGGTTTAACCAGCATGTCCTGCCTGCGCAGTGCCTCGCCTCTCCAGGCATCTCAGGCAGAGGCTTCACCCTTAGGAATTGCATTTGCTCTGGGTTTATTTGTAGGTTGCTGAGGTCTGGCCCAGGGACCAGGTGTCCTGAACATGATAAATCTCTTGGTCTTTTGATCAGGTTGCCTGCATGCCTTTGGAAACGTTTTCCTTGCAAAGTCGAGGGATCATGTCAAGAAGGCCAAGGTTTTACAGTTGGGTGGTTGCTGTAAAGAGATGGTGAGGGGGAGAGTGATTTCTGGCTCACCACCTGTGGGCATTACTGTAAGTGAGGCCTTAAAACAGATGGATCCTACTTGTGAGAAGTTTCAACAGTGCTCAGCAGAACTATATGCTGTATGTTAGGCCAGTTTAGAAATGAAAATGCAGCCTTCCCTGCCTTTAAGGGAGTGTGCATCTTCTCCAGCTTTATCACCTCATCTAGAGGAGAGCCAGAGTGGAGAGCAACTGAAACAAATGTGAGTATTAAGGAGAGCTGGCAGCAGGACTTAGACAGTGGCACGGCATTCAGCCCCCCCTCCAAGAAGCACCTACCTTCTTTTGGCGGCCGCTTGGCTTCTCTGGTGAGATTGCAGACCTGGGTGGTTTGCAGCTCCTGGGTCAGGCAGCCTTCCGTCTGCTCGTTGAGGGGCAGCACCACGTTATTGAGCAACACCAGGGACTGGTCGTCTATTCCCCATTCTCCCAAATGCTGAGGGCAGGTGCATTTTGTATACATGATCCCACAGGACTCGGTTCTCCCATTTTCAGATTTCAAGCAGCTCTCCAACCAAGTGCATAACACATGGCACCCAAACTGGCTCGGGCTCACCTTGTTCAACACCAAAAATTCAAAGAAGGATTTTTGGTCTTCTTCTTTTTTGTGTAATCCTGGGAAGTTGATGGGATAGACACGACGTATCTGAATAAAATTCTTATCATACTGCAGAAATACAAAAGCATTCTTGGAGTTGCAGAGCTGCATTATAGAATGGTTATTTTTTAAAAGATCCTTTATTTTTTCATGAGAAAAATGATCAAACTGATAAGCCAAGAGGGAAAAGTTGGAGCAGCTGAAGTCCTTTTTGGAAAATTTCAGGTAAATACTATATTTGGTTGGATCTGGATTTTCCAGCGTCCAAGTGCAGTTTGTGAAGTTTTTAGGAAACATTTCACTTACAGAATACGATCCATAAATGACCCCCTTCACCAACGTGGAACACCAGAAGTCTTGGGCAGCATTAAATCCAAACATAACCAGTAGATAGGTGGAAAATATATAAATCAGCAAATTACGAACAGCCTTCATCCTATGTCATTTGGCCTGCAGGAGATGAAATGAAATAAAAATGCAAGTAGAATTCTTCACGCATAGAAAACCAAACTCCTTCCAATATTCGAGCCAGCTGTTTTCAAGCTTGCAGTTAGAGCCCCTTTCAGAAAGAAGGGCAGGTAATTTTTATTTTATAACGCAAGGGCCGGGGTTGCCGCTGTGTGCACAGCGCCATCACGTGGCCATCGCCACAGACACGTCTTCCACAGGCAAATTAAAACTCAACATCTATTAGATTATTAATAGGAATGTCCTCTCCTCTCTAGGATTTAGTCATCATGGCGTGGACTAGAACTGCTCAGCTTAAATAAAAACCGAGATGCCTTACCTGACAGGCCAAGAGAAGAGAAATTTATTTATTTATTTATTCAAAAAGTAAATAATTAATCTGCTATAGTTATGTATGTGCATATACGATATGCACACGCTGAATTTCACCAGAATAGAACAAGAAAGCTGGTAAAATTTGTTATATTTTTTTTCTTAAGTCTGAGAAGTAACAGAATTATTACAGCTGTAATTTAAAAGTGCACAAATTACTATTTGTTACATATGGAACATTATCTCCCATATGCCTACACATCTTCACCCTGGCTGCCTGGTATACTGAGCTCTCTAAAAAGGCAGCAAATACTGAGATTATGTGTTAATAAAATTTTGACAGCATTGAAGAAAGAAGCAAAGACAGATGGATATACTGCTGGTCTGACACAACCACTAAATGCCAGCTTTTTAAGATAATAATTTCAATGTGCTTCAGCCTCTAAGGATATATAAAATGGATCACAGTATTAGTATTACAATCAGTAGCTGTATGTAACTGGCCGTGCTACAGCAGGATCTCTGCACCTATTGGGCTGCACTTGCCCTCTCATTATGAATTACTTGTACTGTCTGATTAGCTCCTGTGTTTTGCAGCCCTGCACTTGAACAATGAAAGAAAATATTACATTTTCTCTGCCAGTATCTCCAAATAAAGCTGTTTCACTGCACCTGCCAACCCTCACAGTCTCCACATGCTCTGTTCTTTTAACAGTGGCCTAGGTTCATACAGTAAACCTGAGTTATATTTACCTCTCTAATGACATCCAAAAATTTCAGGTTGAAGCTTTTCAGCATTAACCTTTGAAAAGTTGCTTATCTCTTACAAATGAGTAGTTTTTCACTCTCTGCTCTTAAATGAAAGCAGAAAGAAGTGATACCAACCTAATTTCAGAACTCTCTAGATTGCAGTCTCTTTCACTGTTGCTCTATAAGCAGAGGCACACATACACACAGGCACCTTTACTGAGTTTTGATGTGTGTCTTTGCCTAGCTTTTCATCTCCTCACCAAACAGCAAGGCATCTTCTGTTTCCCATTGCGTAACACACAGCAAGTCACCGGATTAAGCTCCCTTGAAGAGATTTCCGTATCTCCTAGATTATAATGCAAACTCTGAATCCTGAAATGGGCAAAAAGCAGTACCAACTCTAACCCTCTTTATAGCAGAGGTTTAAAAAAAAAAAAAAAAGCAGAGCTGCTGCTGGGTCTATCCACATGGTCAGATTTTCTCCTTTCTGAGCATCCATCTCAATGAATAACATGGTTCTCCTTCTCCAAACAGGGCTGGTACAGCATTTAAGGTTTTTAAAAAGAGAAACTTATTGGGAATTCTGGAAACAATTTCCCCTTTGCTGAAGCACTTTGCAGGCAATGCAGTTCTGCGCAGTGTTATTCAGGATGGTGTAGGCGTTGAAAGCCAATGTGACAATAAGTGTCTAAATTAAGAATTCCACCCATGAAAAAGGATTAATTTTATAATCTGGAAAGTAGAAAGGGAGCTTATTTGCTTTTCTGTTTGAAAAGGAAAAAAGCCTCTGACTTTTTCCATCCTATGTAATATCTGCACTAGGAAAATAAAGACCTCTGCAGAGCTAGGCTGTTTTCTATGAAGAAATGTAAACCCTTCATTTTAGTTGTGCATTTGTTCATGCACAGCTACTGAAACAGAACACTGTCTTAATCTCTCTCTCCCTGTGTGCATTACACACGCACACATGCACACACACACGAACTGAGTGTGCCGGCAGCATTCAGTTAGTTTGCAGCATTGCTAGATGCAGAGTGAACCTGCTCGCTGGAAGGATTAAGACACTCAGATTAAAAAGATCTTTCTTTTCGATGGAGAAGAGAGTTAAAGAATGGCCACAGAGGCTTAAGGTTGCCCATTTAGGAAGGGGGAGAATTCTCTTCTGCTGAAAAGAAACGGGCATTTAGTTTGGATATTCCCCGAACTGATTTTCTAGGTGACACTGTAGTTTAGCCGAACATAGACGGCGCCATCACTCCATTTATTTTTTTTTCCCCCAACAGAAGACCCACTGACTTCTCTTATTTTAACTTCCTATTAACCTAACAATTCCCCCCACCCCCCATACAAATTACCCCAATCGTGCACAAACCTCAGGTTTTCTCGGTCTCGCTGGAAATTACTCTCAGGGAAGCAGACCTGTCGCAAAACGGACTTCTCTAACTTTTAAACTGCAGCGCTGAAGTAAATGCGGAGATCATTTCGTATGTGCTGTCTCTCTCTCTATCCTTCAGCAACAGCCTGTCCCCCTCCTCCGCCGCCTCCTCCCCGGAATCCCAAGCTAAAAGCTCACCAGTCGTAATCCCTGGAAATGGGAAATGGAAATGCCCCGGGCACCCTTACCTTCCACTCCGAAAGCTGTCAGGCTATTTCTCTAAAACACTAGCACCACAGGCACACGTCCCAACAACAGTGATGGAGAGATTCCCCTTCTGACGGAAGCACCGTTTCCCATTTTTCCCGGCTCAGGTTCAAAACCAAGATTTAAAAAAGCAGCAGAAGATAAAAAACGCAGCGAGAAAATCCCCGCACGCCACACGCACACCCCACTGAGGAAAAAAATCAGCTTTGGCTCCGGATCCACCAAATCCAACCACATGAAGGGAAAGAAAACAGAAAAAAAAACCAAAAAACCCAAAAAACAACCACCTCAAACCAGCGAACTGCAGGGGAAAAAATGGAAGTGGCTGAGCAAGCGAAGGTTTTTTTTGTTTGGTTTTTTGTTGGTTTTTTGTTGGTTTTTTTTTTTTTTTTTTTTTTTTTTTGAAAAAAAATTTCAGCACCGC
>VWZV01011764.1:32562-154383 GCA_013397155.1 Irena cyanogastra | reverse complement strand
AGCCCCAGGAGCTGTCGGCTCGGCCCTGCGATGCAGATTAACTGATACAGGGCTCCCGGGATAAACCCTCTCGAACTGCCACCCGCCTCTGACTAGAAACAATAGCAATTTTCTTTCTCAGCGCGGCTGCAATTAACGCCGTGTTTGTTCCCTGCCAGAGATAAGGCTGTGCCCGATCGCAGCCGCATCCATTCCCTCGGCTGTCGCCGGCCGCCCTCTTCGCACGGGGAAGGATGGAGAGCCGGCGGGGCTCGCCCGGCGCGGTGCCCAGTGCGGGAGCGACGCTGCCCCGGCTGAGAGCGGAGTTTGCGAGGCGACGGCGGCTGTAGTGGCACCGGCGGCGGCGGGTGGGGTCAGACGGGGGAGGTTCATGAAAAAAGCTTTGCCACAACCAAGGCACCCCCCTTTTTCTTCTGTTTTTGTTTTAAATTTTGCTACATCTGGGTATGCTTGGGTATGCTTTTTTTCCCCTCCTCTGCTGCTGTGTTCCTCTTGCTTCCCAGGTCGGGTTGGGTTGTCCTCTGGTTATTCCCGCCGGTGTGAGATATCGGGGCAGTCTGCACGACAGCAGATATCCAGCGTGAAAATTAGGAGATGACATTTTAATAAATGCTGCTGTCAGTCACCAGCTCTCAGCCTGGCTGTCATGTGCTCCCACTGCTGCTATTCTGCAGAGAGCACAAGGCCCTGCTGAGTTCATGGGGCAATACCATGCCTTCAAAGTTCATATGAATCATGGCTGTGTGGTTTTGGACACGACCTCCCACCCCGATGAAATGAAAGTTTAAATTTCTAGACAACATCCAAACCAATCAGTCCTTAAAGCAAGCAGTTTTCTCCCCTACAGCCCTGTTCTAGCCCCTGCAAGGTTTGAATTCCAGTAACACAGAGCTTTTATGGTTACAATTACATGCTGCACAAATTCTGATCAGAGCTGTTGCTGGTCACAAACTACTTTCAACCAAAGTAAACCAAAACACAGTTATAGCTTTTTTTACTATATTTTCCATAAGTATGAGCTGTAAACCACATCCCTGCTAGCTTTTACACTCATAAATATGTTACATCTCTGTTGTCAAAATAAAACAAAAAATATCTACCCAAAGCAAAGAAAATGTGAGAGGTGTTCAGGGTCTATGCCCAGCAAATGCAATTCAACGAAAACTGAACTGTTACTGGCTTAGAGATAATCAATCCTCTCACATTTGGTGACATTCCATACTATCTGTGGGTGATCATCATGTTGCTTAAAGTACTTACAGGAAACTTCTGTTCCTTGGCAGGCTGATATGAGCAGAACAAAGCAAAGGTGTTCATACAGTGCAGTATTTAAGTAACTTTTTCATCTCCTTTACATTGAATGATGTAGTGTAAGGTAAGTCACAAAAGAAAACTTGAAGTCTTTTACCTGTTTTCTATGGCATTGGCAAGTTGTAGCTCCTTTAATTGTGCATGGAAAATAAAAAATAATGAATACACAATGTATGGTAAGCCATTGTCTTTAGATATCTCCTAGATATTCCAACCCAGTGATTTACTTGAACTTTTGAATTTTGTGAAGACATGGCAATGCTGAAGAGGAATCTGGGGTGGAAGACTCCTTAACCTCTTGTCCACAAAGTGAAGGAAAGGGTGGAAGTTGCACAAATCAAGCTTAGGTTAACTGTGACTCAGGAGCAGAGGGGTGGGAGCGATGGGACAGGGTGGGGTGGGATGGGATGGCAGCAAAGAGCACTCTGCAGATTTCTTTACAAGATTTGTGCGATTAGACTTGAACAATTCAGGTTTAATGACTGGAACTGAAAGAAGCTATACAATTTTTCTGAGTACACAAATACCTACAATCCACTTGCAGGTGTTTTTCTACTGGAATTGAGGCCAATTTGAGAAAAAAAATTGTTTGCCAGGTGTCATGCAGCATTTGAGATAAAAGGAAAAATGTTATTTTGTATGTATGTATGTTATTTTTATAGTCTAGAAGTGAGGGTCAGGATATGTTTAAGTATCCAAAATATAAATAGGTGGAAATGTGACAGTATTTTTTTTTAATTTGGGCATGCAGATCACTTGTGTTTGGAATGGTCGCATTTTGTGTGTACATTTAATCCTAAACTACAGCCTGAAGGGCAGATGCAGAGTGAACCTATGCACATAATTTGGAAATATGAGTAGATCAATCTTGTTTGAGTACCTCTGTTAAAACCTAGGAATAATGTATTAATGCAATCCTGCACTGTTTCATGGCAGGGCTGTCAGCCCTGCATGGTACACGTGGTGCCATCTGTACTACAAAGAAAGTATCAAGGCACTGAAAGAAGTGTTATGTTGCTCAGTAGTAGTGTTGTAGGGATAGGCACAACATAGTGAATGCTAAATTTATAGTGCTGCTTTCTAGACTCAATGCAATTGTTTCAGCAAGGTTGGGCTTGATCCAAACTAGGAAAGAGGGAGGAAAGTAATGTTTTTAAGTAATGTCTGTATTAATAAGAAAAATGAGGCTTACCCAATTTAATATGTTGGATGGAATAAATTAAAGGGCTTGTTTAGTTGGGTTTTTTCCCCCAAATCTGCAGAAGCACTTTGAGATCTTTGGTATCTTGGTGACAGCAGCTAGATGATTTCTGTCCAGGTTTTAGTGAATATAGCATAAAATTCAACACAGTTAGAATTGGAATTATCACTGACAGTTTTGGTGCAAATTTGAAAAGGAAGGCCACAGTTTAAAGCAAGGGGCTTTGGAGAATGGCTGTTCTCTTACTCAGTCACCAGTCACTCTTAGGGGGAGTCTTTTCAAGTAAAGGTGTCTGTTGCAGCCTGCAACAGTGTCACTGGAGTGTTGCAGCCTGGAGCGTCACTCCTTTGAGCAAATAAGACAGTCTATCTCCAGTACTGAAGGGACGTATTAAAAAAAAACCACAAACTTAAAATTGTTTTCAACAAAAAGACTTTATTCACTATTATTATTGCTATTATCATCATCATTGTGTTTAACTGACTCCAGAGTTACACTTAGACATGTCCTTCTATGTACACAAGAAATGAAACTGGTGTTATAGAGTCAATTTACAGGTGAGAGTTGAGGCATAGTCACACCGAGCCTCTTGGCTTATGCAGGAGTGCCACTGGTCTGTTTCCCACATCCCGCTTTTCGCAGATATGTAAGGCCCTTCAAAATCCCCTTTGGCAAGAACAGACTTTCTACTCTGCATTACATATTCTTCTGCAGAACACCAAGCTCCAAGTCAGGAAAAATCTTAAATCCAAAGCTGGTGTGACCACTTCAAGAGATATGTTATGTAATTTGGTGTGAAGCAAAGAGATAAAATGGAAGATACTGGCCATATTGCAAGTATTATAAATTTCACTAAATACCTCAATAAGAAGACAAGAAAAATATTTTTTTGTTCCAGCAGATTGACAAAGAATGCAAATTGTAAAAAATTTCATGGAGTTACACATGTTTTTGTTCCAGGATGTTATAAACCATTAAGAATCAGCACATTTCTCTATTAATTTCAGATTCTAAGTGAATTTCACCAGTATTAGTTTTCTCCCTGTTATTAAAACGAAAGATTAATTTAATAAATAATAGACTATGTTCTGCCTTCTCAATTTTAAATATACTTGGAAAGATTATGTGATTCTAATTAATTTTATTAGGGGAGTGATTCATATATTCATAAATATCTAATTAATAATGCAGCACCAGTAGATGGTGCTCAAGAATATATAGCGTAACTGGAGGCATGGGTGAATAAAATGTTCTATTTTGAAATTGAAAAATTTTGGAAAAAAATACTAATTTATTTTTGGGAAGTTGATTTTTTAACAATAATGTCACCTTCCAAATTCAATCAAACTTTGGTTGGTTTACAGTTTTCAAGTTGAAAAAGTCAGTGATTTACTTGCTTGTTTGTTTTCATTCTTTGTATGGCTTCTTCAGCAAAGGTTTTCACAAGTAATTCTAAAATCTTCTACTAGCTTTAAGTATTTTGATGTTGTCATTCAATCCAATAAATTCAATAACTGGGCTAGAAGCAGTGAAATTAGTGCAATAGGTGACACTAAGAGTATGGGCAGAAAGGGTCTAAATCACATGTAAGGCCTGTACAGCATCCTGCCACAGATGGTGGCTCTTGAAGGCTCCTGAGGAAGGTGCAGAAAACCCAGAACACAACTGTTTTTGACAATCTGACTTCAAAAAATCTCACCTAGTCTCCAGTATGCAGAGTTTTATTTAAGTCTCCAAATAAGTTTAAGTTCCCCTGCAATAGTCATCTAGTTTAACTCCATGCATTCTTGTCTTCTACATAAGCACCTAATTGTTTTAATTCTTAATTTTTTTTCTATCTCAACATTATCAAATGATGAGTTCCACAGCATAAATATTAAGAGAAAACTGATGTTCTGTTAGATTTGCTAGCTTTTTATTTAGTTTAACATATTCAAATGTCACCATATTCTTGCATTAATTCAGGCAGAAGTGAGATTCTGGCTTACTTCTAGCAGTTATGTCATATTTTTTGCCATGCTTCTATTTGATATCCTTTTAAGATACTCCACTCTGTTTCCACAAAACCCTGCTTCCATAATTCTTGTCACTTTTCTCTTAAATGCCTCCTAGTTTTCTGATATCTTTCTAAGATGTAGAAATCAGCACTGCACACAGCAGTTCAGATCAGGCTGCAGCTCTGATTTTTATAATATTGTTTTTCTTTATCATCTCTTCTTGATTCATTTTAATATCTTGCTTTTTCTGAGAGCTGCTGCACTGAACAGAGGTCTTCAGTTTGCTGTCCATGTCTGTTCTTTTTATCAGTCTCCCATGAGAAGCTTTGTCAAGCAAGTTTAAATAAATGATGTCTATTGGTTCTCCTTTGACCACTTCAGTAGTTTACTGATGTGTTGTAAACATTCTAGCAGGTGAGTGAGGTATCATCTTCTTTTGCACAGATCTATCATATCATGGTCTTGTGAGTGTTTTATTTTGTTATTTTTAATTTGTTAGGTACAAAATGTAAGATTTATGAATCTTTGATTCCCTAAATCATTCTAAACTCCTTTTATGATGTATGTGAAACATTTGCTATTCTCTAACCTTCAAGTAAAGGAGTTGTTTTTCAATTAGAGATTGCATAGCTCAACTACTTGTTCGGGATTTTCAGTCTTGGTGGCTTCCTGCTTTTCAAATGATTGATTTGTTCCAGCACCTCTTCATCTGATAGTACCTAATTTTTATTACCCAAGAGTAGATATCTCCCTAACATCCTCTATTGTGAAGACTGATGCAAATAAATCTTCTGTGCTCCTAGCAATGTCCTTCTCCTTAATTGCTGTCTTTATTCTCTGAAGTTCCCAGAAGACATAGCTGCTCTTAAAAATTTCTTGCTTTTGATATATTTAAGGAGGCTCTTTTAATTTGTTTTTGTATTTTTAACTTTATGCTTTTTATGAGTTACCTTTGCTATCCACTTTTCCCCTTTTTACCTCTTTGCTATTACAGTCCATGATAATTTCACTCATTTCCTGATAGCTTCCTTTTCAGATTATGATAATTCCCTGCTTAGCTCATGTAGCATCTCAAATCCTTTCATTTCACTCCACTGGTTTGCAATTTACCTTCCTTGTTTATCTCCTCTTGTCCTGCATTTGTGCATTTATCAATGGAAATATTCTTGGTTTTGGAAGGAACACAAATGCCACATTTTGACTAACATGCATTCTATTGAAGGCCTCTGCCCAAAGGTTAGTGTTGTGACATTTTTTATACATCTTACGTCTTGTTAGATGTGTTTAACCTCATTATTTTAAGACCACTTTACATATTAGTTTCAATATATTTAATCCTTGACTTCTTTCTGCTTATTGCAATTGAAGTCTAAAATATGTCTAAACTCTGTTATAATAATGTTGTCCAGTTTCTCAAGCTGAGCTCATGGATTTGAAGCTGTCTTATGTCTTTCAAGGTGACACTCATTTCTCAAAATAGTTTTCTTTCAATTATGTGCTGTTTCAAGAACCAATTTCCTATGGTTCTGAGAAACTATATTTTTAATCTTTGACATTTACATATCTGATTTGTTTCTAATTGGGTTGTATAAAATTTATTATTATCCTGTTTTGTTACATAGTCTTGCTTTTTTTTCTTTTTCTATGCTGCACCCTTAGTATCTTGGTTTTGACTTGCATTTTTTGACATGTGTCTTTTTGTGCCCTGGGCTTCCATTCTCAAGTACAGCCCTCTTCACTTAGAGGGTTTTTTCACACTGGAATTTATAGAATCTGTTATGTACAAAGCAAAATTTTTCACGGAACTGGTTCATTCTGTTATTGTGGAGCAGTTTACAAGGCATTGTAGGTTTTTAAAAAAATTATAGCATAAAGTCTTCTATTGGAAAGCCTTCTATGTCACTTATTTTGCTTTTAATTTTTAATTTTACATAAATATTTGAAGTTCTTTATTTTTTACCAGATGTCATTCTATGGCACATTTACTGGATTTGTGCTTCTGTTGCATTTTAAATGGATACTCAGAAGTATTTGTATTACCATTAACATTTGTAGATACTTGGTGTTCTTTGCCTCTGTTTATTAGGTATTTGGAAAAAAATTTCTAGCCTTTCAATCTATGAAATCGATATTTTCGATACTTTATGTCTTGCATGTATGATTGCTGTCATTGGATAACAAACTTGCTGCTATTTCATGTATGCATGTAGTCTGGTGGTGAGATTCTAACTGGCTGTAGTGGGTGTTAAGTTACGAGAAACTCATTGCAGTCCCTACATGTGGGCCATATAAAAAACTTTAAAAAATTAATTGGAGAATATTTATGCAAAGATCAAAATAAAAATAAGGCCACTGTTTTCATGTTAATTATATAAATGCACTGAAATCCTCTTTATAACTGGGAGGAGTGCAAATATTTTAAAAATGCACTTTCATCTCTGATGTTATTAATGTACTCTAAAATATTGCCTAGTCATTAATCAAATTGAGCTGTGGTAAATACAGAAAAACACACAGACCCTGTGTCCTTTTGGCTTGTTCTACTAAAAGGAACAAAATTCAGAGTTAATACTGAATCCATCTTTAATGTTCTTCATTTTGCTTATGTAGGCTAGAGAAGAGTAATTTTGTGTGCCTCGTGTGTCATTAACATCACTAATCACAAAGGGCAGTGTTAGAAGATGATGTCTTGAGTTGAGTTTTTCCTTGCATTAATGAAAATGAAGGACTGATAAACCTGTCTGGAGTTTAACTTTCTGCTGCAAGAGTTTAGTGTCTAAAATGGTGGTGGTTTAACCCCACCTGGCAGCTAAGCCTCACATAACCCCTCACTCACTCCTGCCTCAGTCATGTTGAGGAAAGAACCGGAAGAGTAAAAGTGAGAAAGCTCATGGGCTGAGATAACAATAGACAAAGCAAAGTCTGCACACACAAGGAAAGCAAAGCCAGGAATTCATTCACTGCTTGCCACGGGCCAGCAGGTGTACAGCTGTCTGCAGCAAAGCAGGGCTCTCTCAGGTGTAATGGTTGCTTGGAAAGATGAATGCCATCACTTCATGTGTTTTGCCCTTTCTTCTGCTTCCCCCAGCTTTATTTACTGAGCATGACCCCATATGGTATGGAATGTCCCTTTGGTCAGTTGGGCTCAGCTGTCCTAGCAGTGTCCCCTCAGCTCCTTGAGCAGCCCCAGGCTCCTCTCTGAAGGGATGGGGTGAGGAGCAGAAAAGGCCTTGGCTCTGTGCAAGCACTGCCCATCAATAATGAAAACATCCCTTTATTATCAACACTGTTTAAAGCACAAATCCAAAACACAGCTGAAGACTTTACTACTACTGTAAATAAAATCAGCTGTGCCCAAATCAGAACTAGCATAGAAATGCACAAATTATGCTGCTTGTCTCCTTCTAAGTTCAGTTGTGACCTGTTTTAAGATGTTGATCAAGATACCTGTACAGAATCTTGTTTAAATAAGTTCTTAGTGGAAGTCTTGGATTCCAATTAATTTTTCGAGGGTTTGAAACCTGAAGTTTTATCTTGTTATAACTTTCTAAGCCAGCAAAAAGGACAGCAGTGTTTGTTTAAGGCTAACAACAGCTTTTGTTATACCTCTTAGGCCTCATTCAGGGACACCCAGTCCACAATGCCTGTTCAGCATGAAACACAGAAAGAATTTTCTGCACTAGGATCAGAATCCGAGTGGCTCTTTATTCTCTTATGTCTTTGGTTCAAGTGAGGGGAAGTACAAATGGTGTGGTGGCACTGTTACTGCTTTACTGCTGCTGACAAAGTATTTCCTGCCCCTCTCTTTAAAATAAAGGTTCCTAGAGCTTGATTTGAGGGGAGGATCAGAAATGTGTATCCTGAGCATCCGGAAGCGATAGTTTGAAATGAATTTTTGGGAGGTTTCAAGCATATCCTTTTCAGTGGTATCCCCAGTGATCTGGGGTTTCAAGTTGCCCCTCACTAAGAATTATGTCTTTTTGAGGCACATAGCTCTTCCCAAGAAACTTAGTGTAACAAAAAGCTGCATCCTAGCTCAGGCTTCCAAATTCCATGCTAAAGAACAGGAATTGAAGTCTCAGCACAGTCCTCCCCTGCACGCTTGTTTGATCCAAATGCATACATTTTTAGAAAAAATAAATTAATATGATGAGTTTTTAGAGATGATACTTTCTCAAATACCCAGTATTTCCATGGAAAGACCGTTCAAGGATTAGCTGAGTCAATCAGGAAGCTTTACCCTGGGAAAGAAAAAGGGATGTGTTGTGAGACTGTGGTACTACAGAGTCAAGATTGGCAAGGAAAGACAGGCTGGGGATTGGTAATTTACTGTCCAGCAAAAGAGCAGCAGGCATCATAAAAAGCTGGAAGGAGTCGTGCTCAAAACAGAAGAATTGCTCATGAAGCAAGTAACTGACCTTTGAAACTCCTTGCCAAAGGATGTTATAGATAATAAAAAATAAATAAAATACAAATTTTTGTGGGCTCAGGGGCAAACTGGATAAGCATATGAAAGAGAAATCCCGTGATGGAGGGGTTGTCACTAAGTGTGCAAAATCATATCCACTTCAGGAATTCCCCTGTGCTGAAAATAATTAGAAATTGGAAATGTAGTAGGGGAGAATCTTAAGCCTTCTTCAGCATTTACAGTCACTTCTGAAATGGAATGTGGGGCCAAATATAACTTTAGGGTAGTACAACTGTTTTGATCTTCACTCTTTTTGGATATTTTAATAGCAACTGAAAAGGTAGATTTTCCGGGGTGAAAATATGAGATTTTTTTTTTTCCAGAGATCCTGGAATGGTTGAAATTTGGAAGAAAGCACTGAATATTATTGTTCAGAATGTCAGGACATCTATTTCAATTTTAAAACATTGGCTGAGTGCCCATAATTGCCTTAAGTGAGTGCTCACATTTAAGAATTTGAGGATAAAGTCCAGATTCAGATCAAGTTGAGACCCAGGCATGAAATTCTCAAGGTCTTTTTTCTCTAAACACCATTAGTTTTGTAAACACATTATCTGCAATTCCCCATGTCTTAAAGGAGGAAGATGCTATGTCCTATTCTAAAATTGTTCAGTATCTAAAATTTGATTGAACAGGCAAGGCTTACCTTAAGCTAAACAAATGTTCTAGAATGGGGAATAAAAGACATATTTTATAATTTTGGATGAGAGTGCTTGGGAGGAGAAAAAAATACGCTCTCTTGACCAAATCATCTCCTTGGCTGCATGATGGGCATCCAGAGTAAATTGTTTCATTGAAGCAGTCTTTTTAAGAGTTTATGTATATGTCAGACACACTTTTGACATCATATTGTAAAAATGATTAAAATATCTGAGAAAGATGAACATCAGACAGTAACAGCTAAAGGCATGAATGACAAATGCTGCTTACTGACATGGCGAGGACTTCTCATACGACTGTCAATTAGGGGCTCATGGTCCACAGCTCTGCAAGGAGGTGCTGTGAAGCTCAACTGCTTGAGGAAAACAGATGTGACTGTATCATTCAAAGTTCAAGAAATGCAGCAGTTTTGGATGTGTTTAAATATGTGTTTCAGGTCATTGTATTAGTCTTCCGGCATGGAATTTTAGAGGAGTAGCTGAGTTTACTGAGTTAGCGAGTTGCATGTTGGCAGTAGCTCAGCTCATATCAATGGCCTTGTATCAGTGTAAAACATATGTGAGAATGGAATCATGCTCTTGATATGTACTCTGGGCTCAAACTGAAGAGTGAGAGGAGAGAAACACATTTATATTACTGAAGGGCAAAACATTCTGTGAAAATGTAGGGTATTACTGTTAGGAGCTACTGGTGGCTGTCATCATTCTGAAGAGACACATTTTGACAACACTATACAAAATATGAGAGATTGCAAGAAAAGTAGTTCCCAAATTGTCAGGCACACGGAAAGAGTATTTGGAGGTTGGAGTTTTATTGTTGTTTTTAAAGATGAGTAACTATGGGTGAGTGAGTGAAAGGAAATTACAGAGATGTACTAATTTTTATAGCTGTCTACCACTGGATCCAAAAAGGCCAATAAATAAAGGGAATTAACCCAAACATAGTATAGAGCATCTACTCCAAATGTATTAGACCTCCTGCTGAGAGCCATAGGTTTTTTTCTTTCAAAAATTCTGCCAATGTTCTCGGTCCTCTCCTGCCAATAGTGTCTGATTGCACTGAAAGGTGTTCCCCCTCTATTTCTCCCTTTCTTTCTCTCTTTTGCCTTTCTCTCTTCTGCCTTTCTCTCTTCCTTCCTGTATGCACATTTGAATCTGTTATTTCACTGTTGTTAATCATTGAATCCTAGACCTTCTATTGAAGTGATATAACTAAAAATTTCTGGTGAATGATTTATTGTTCTGTTCTTGCTGAACACTGCTGATTGTTATCACAGTAAATGTAAGTAGTGTCACTGAAGTCAGCAGATCTATGCTGAATTAATCAGTATGGATTCTGGTCCTGAGAGTCATAATTGATAAAGTCGTTTGTGTGCTTGAAACAAATCGTGAATGGATGTCTCAGTATAGGTTCCTTAAAACTGGCTTAACTGTATATTTAATTAATTTTAGAGGGTATCACCTTCACACAGAGCAACTCAGCTTCAAAAGATGTTTGGTCTTGGTTAAGGTATTTATAATGTGATTATTCATAAACTTTATTTTTGTATATTAGTATTAGATTTTTGTCTGTGCTTTACATTTTGTGTATTAAATACTAGGCTTTTAAAAATAAGTAGGTTGCCTTGCAGAAGGGGAGCCAATGAATGATGTAGTTTCAAACACTACACTGTGCTGTATATTCAAAAGTGACACAGGGTTTAAAAAACCACGGTAGCCTGTTTTCAGTAAAATGCTTAGATATGAACATATTTCTGTTTTATACCCATTTTAAATATATGATATAAAGAGAATGAGAAATATTTAATGATGAAACTACTAAAACATGATATTCAAATATACCCACAAGAAGCTGTTCTAATCTCTTTTCTTCCTGTCTTTTATATGCCTCCTCTGGCTTCTTCTCTTTTCGTATATTTAATAGAATACTTTCATCCCATTTACACAGCCTTGCCTAATCTTTTTTCTTATATAGTTCTTGCACTCATTTTTCTCTCTCAATCATGTATTTCTATGTCTTTTTTCTCTTCTATGTATTCAGCATTTCTTCTCATGCTTCTCTTATTCCTGTGCTACTGGCTTCCTATAAGCCTCTATATTGTTAGGCTGTTTTCCAGATTCTAATTTTATAATCTATTATTGCTCTTTGAATTCAATTCCCAAAGTATTGTTTCAGCTATTGGAAATACAGATAAAAGTTCAAGGATATTGCTTATTTAAACAGCTACTTTCTTAAGTTACCAAGAACATCTGACAGTGAAGAATAAGATTCCCTCCTTGGCTGTTCCTACAAGATGGAAGTATTTCTCAGTCCCTTTCTCTCCACCATTCCTCAGAAAACTGTCCCATTAACGGGATATGCATTGGAATTCATCTACCCAATTTTGGACAGACTGCCAAAATGCAGATAGATGGATGACAGTTTAAATGCAGATGTGTATATCTGGGCTGCTTATTCCCCAGTATGGTCAGCAAATAGAAACAGGTGATTCTAGTAATGTTTTTCATTTAACCTTGCTATGGATCTTAGAAGTAAGTTAGGTGATTCACATGCTGATAGTTTTTCTTTTCCCTGTTCTGGTGTAAATTTCTGAGGCTGTGTGAGATCAACCTGATTTCTGTGATCTCTTACAGTGGCTGGTAAAGTTAATTCTCCATTTGACTTGCCAGTTTCTTTGGGCATCCCCTTCCCTAAATCTGTTTTTGTGTCTAATTTGAATGGAAGTCAGACCTTTTATAAAATTTCTCTGCTAGAGACTTGCTGTTTGTAACAGGACATACTTAAGTTGTGCCTTTGAACCCATCAAGGAAGGTCTGATGGAAGATCCAGTCCTTTCAGTCTTGGGGTGAGGACATATCCTCCCAAGTCTTAGTAAGCAATCATAAGAATGTCCACATCTATCTCCATGTCTTTTCCTTCTAGCAGCACAGTTTTTCTGACCCTGTTTCCATCTTCACTTTCCACCCTGTATCTCTTGGTGTTTGCAGTGGCCCCACACCGAGTTGGACTAGGGCATCACTGCAGCAGTGGGGTCACACACTCATGCCCTCCTGCAAGATGCTGTGCAACTCTGAGGGCAGACTGTGTTCTGACTCCTCCTGCCCCCAGGAAGGAAGCAGAGAGATGCAGGCAGGGCTGCATGCCAGCTTTATGCCTGGCAGAAAGCCAGGGGAGTGCTGAAGCTCAGGCAGGATCTCTGTGTTGCTGCAGTGCTTGCAGCCCCCCTCCTCCAGCATGGCAGTGGTACATGGCAGAAAACCACCAGCCCATTCCTGTACCTTGCTGCTGTCAGCCACAGGCTTGGAATCCTATAGGCAAATCCAGTCTGTGCTCTGGGACCCTCCATGCCTGGAAACAATCTGCCACTACAGCCCTGCTTGTAGATTATACAGCCCTGCTTGTAGATTACTAAAAATCAAAAGTATGGATAACTGACCATTGATCTCATGCTTGGGAGGAGGAATTTTTATGATTTAAGGTCTTCACAAACATTACTGAATTCAGGAGGTTTGTGGCACACTTAAAGTCAGGAATTCACGTACCAGTTCGTATGAAGGGCTCTGATACCTACCCTACCAACTGTTGCTGTAGAAGGACTTGCAGGAGTCAATGTCTTATTTTTGGACTGCTGGTCTGTTGAGAACAGAGATGATATTCTGCCTTCTCCTCCTCTCTGCTTGTCTTCATTAATGCAGTGCTCTTCTGCCTTTGTCTCCTTTCTGGAGTTATTGTCTTCCAACATGTCTTAACAAGTTTCTTTAAATCTATGAACCCTTTGGGGCCAGGAACATGTCTTGTTAAAACTTAGGAAGTGGTGTAGACACAATTTTTACCATGCTAGAATAAAATTTAAATATAGATATGAGATATAATAAAACTTTGCACTCACATACGTGGCCACAGTTGGAAATGTACACTTGAGAGCAGAAGGGGCACAGTCTGCAAAGGTCAGGCTCACTAAGTATATGTTCAATAATTAGTAATAATCTTCACACTTTAAATGTAACTGATAGAACTTCACCATAAATTATTTTTTTGTTGTTGTTTAAAAGGTTTGGTTTATGATACAGTACTGAGTACTTGTCTAAATTGCTTATTGATTAATTAACTTTATGTATCTGAATATGCACATTTTTCTTCAATCTGATCTTTTGTTATGCAAAATGCCATTGAGCAGTTAACTTTAATATAGTAACTGCTACTGAGCACTTAGAAATAAGGATGTAGGTGGCGTGTCTTGTGAGTTACCAACTGGCATTAATTAAGAAGTTGAACTTTTGCACTGAAGTCCTGCTACCTCTGTGGTTTTAATATAGAAACCATGTCTCTTATGAAAACATATTTTTAAAATGTTCATGCGGATTTTTCTCCCTGTTGTATTTTTGGACACAGGATATTAATTAGAAAACTTTAAAATTGTAGTTGGTGCAAAGAAAGAGGAATAGAGGAAAGTTCAATATATAAGAAATCTGAACTGTTTCTGTAGGCTCAAAATTAAAATAATCGTAAAGCTCAGTTATTCATCATATACATTTTTAAACAATAAAATTGTTAACTCTTCTACTATTAGGAGAATCTTCCGCCAGACCAGGTTACTCAGAGCCCTGTTTAGCCTGGTCTTGAACACTTCCAGGGATGAGGAGTCCACAACTTCTCTAGTAAACCAGTTCCAGTGCCCCACCACCCTCTGAGTAAAGAATTTCTTCCTGACATCTAATCTAAGCCTGCCCTCTTACAGTTTAGCACCACTACCGTTGTCATATCACTATCTGCTGTATAAAAAGTCACTCTCCCTCTTTTTCAAGCCCCCTCAAGGTACTGGAAAGCTGTAATAAGGTCTCCCCAAAGCCTTTTCTTCTCCATGTTGAACAACCTCAACTCTCTCAGCCTTTCCTTATAGGAATGGTGTTCCAGTGCCTATCCTATGGAGTCATTCCAACAGGTCAACGACTTTCTTTTTCATTTTAAGGAAAGCATTTTCCCCATTTTTATCTTAACTTATTGTGTTTTAAGTTAAAACACTTGCTCACTTGCTTTTTATTCCAGTTGCTTGGTAATAAGGTGAACATAAATGTAAAATCTGAGAGTTTGGTGTAACAAGATGACTATGAAACATACGCAGTTTTTATGTTTCCTGACAAATCAGATGGAGAAATAAGTGAGGAGGGAAATGGGCACGATTGCCTGAAATGAGAAGGGAAATGAAGTAGTTCAGAAATATTTCACCTAGGTAGGTGTGTCAGAATTACTTTTCTTACGGCAGCATTTTGCCATTGAGAACATTGAACATTCAGCCCATGACACAAAATTCTAAATATTGTCCTCCACTGTTTGACTTGACAGTTTCTACTTGACTAAGCTATAGCAATGGACGAACAAATTGTTGACCATTGGATTAATGCAGTTCCTGTAGTGAAGACATACAAGGCTAAACAGCACAGGTGTCTTTAGTCAGCAATAAAAGTAAAGGAACTTGTTCTAGTGTATTCTGTAGTAACAGTTTGTAATGCACTGATGAACACACAAACATTTTTAAAGAATTTCATATACTTACGTACAATTAAATTATCTGGAAAGCAATGGAGTAGCAGTCTTGGCAACTACTAAATATTTACCCTATTCTGATCATAGCAATGTCTGACTTCTTAAGTATTCCCTGCAGCTGCAGATGCCCTGTCTTATTACAATCCCTTTAGCATTTTCAAATGCAGTGGCAAAGATACCTATGTAGGGCTTATGTACAGGAAGAAGAGGATCTTTTAGAAAACTCTGCAGCACCAGGATTTTGTTTATTGGCCCCCCTTTCCCTTCCCACTCAGCAAATCAACCGAGCCATCCTCCAGGACAATGGCCAGGTTCTTGTTCCAGACTTTTCCAGCCTGAATGTTTCCATTGTTTATGTTTCTGTAGCGTGGAGGAAAAAAAATGAAATATTCTTGTCTTTGCCTCAGCTTTATCCATGTAAGATGACTCTAAAGAATGGAAATTAACAAGAATTGTCTTTGGACTGAGCAGTATCACAGTTAGTCTTCAACACCCTGTATTGATTAGTCAGGAGGCAGATGTGGATTGCATTCTGCCTCAGGTACACATCCCCGATATGCACTTCTACAGACTTGTCTTGGACCAATGTCAAAGTGAACTTTTGAGAGGCCCAGCCCTATAATGGGTGAGGAGCCAAGCTACAAGACACACTGTGAGGTAAAAGC
The DNA here is from genome assembly GCA_013397155.1 of Irena cyanogastra. Lineage (NCBI taxonomy): Eukaryota > Metazoa > Chordata > Aves > Passeriformes > Irenidae > Irena > Irena cyanogastra. The sequence continues at coordinate 138,537 of VWZV01011764.1, read as the reverse complement.
CATGAATGCAGGAAAAGAACTTTAAGCACAAGGGAAGGACTTTTATTGTTTGCTTGTATTTTTTTCCTTAAAGACAGTAGGAAGGCCTGTGAAGTTTTCTTTTTGTGTAAAAACCTTGATGGACAAATCCTGTCTTGGTTTGCAGCATTACCTTGAGGAGCAGATTAGTTATGACATCCTTTGGTTGATTTCCTATAAGCTTAGGGTCATATACCAGTTCTCCAAATTAATTCAAGGGATTTCTAGTGAGAAACCTGTCTCTTGATTATAGTGACTTTCTTCCAATCTTCATCTTCCCTGCTGACTTAGCAGTCAGTGCTCACTCCAGAGCTGAAGCTGGATGAGTTGGTGGAGTCCTCTGCGTGATGCCTTGAGCAGCTGCTGTGAAGAACCACAGGGCACTGAGAAGGTGAACACTAGATCCCAGTAGCCCTTGGTCAGTTCTTTGGCCATGAGCTCCATGAGTCACAGTGAAGGTATTTTACTCTACTATATTTCAATTCCCTCGGAAAAAAAAAAAAATTACACAATACTCTCTCCTAAACTGACATCATGAAGGATTACCTTCATTTAAATCTTTTGCTTCCTACATACCTAGGGCAATATAATGGACACACACTTCATTCACATGACCAGTCCAGAAAAGGACTTTCTGCCTCATCACTATTTCCTCTGCATGGCCTGTGATGTGTCTCTGGGTGTCTGTAGATTGAGCAGCTTTCTTGTCTTTATTCAAAAGAGACAGTGATGAAGGTAAGAACAGGACATTTTGGTGTGTCTTAGTCATGAAAGGTGGGAGAATGGAGGGTGAGCTAGTGTTCAAGAGCTCAAGTGAGATGAATCTACAGTCTGTAGATAAAGCATATCTTCAGTTTCAGACGTCACCACCTACAGGCCTTTAGAAGACAATGGGAAGGGAGAGGCAAAACTCACCAGCCCAGGTTTCTTCCTGTTTCCAAATGGTGTCAAAGATGCTGATAGAAAATTAAACAGCATCTCCCATGCAGTGATACAGGATAGATCTCTCAGATATATAAAAACTCCAGAGCAAGTGTGCTGTGAGAGATTATGAGAGAGGAAAAATGTCTGAAGACTCCTTGTTTTCTGAGCTCAGGATGTGCTTGGGATCTGCTGGTATGATCATGAAGGCCTGAGTAGAAAGCACCTTATGAGGTTGATTTTTGGAAGTGGTTAAAGCATACCATCACACAGTCACAGACAAGCCAGGTAATGTACTGTTCTGTATAAAACCCTCTAATCAGTGATGATACAGGGATAGGCATGAAACACAATGGGCAAGGTTGCTTGAGTAATGAATATATGCACCCTCTTTCTCTGAGAGGGCTGCCATTCAGTTTGAATTAAATGTTCTTTTTCCTTATTTTTTCAGTACTTGGCACATCTCTACCGCTGCCAATGTACGTGTCACTTTGTTCTCTGTTTTATTTTGTGTTATGATTATCTCTTTCATAGGAATGAGGGATGGGGAGTGAAAGCAAATCACTGAAGTTCAGTTTCATGAGGGAGAAAACATCTAGACACTGTGAATGAAGCAAAATGAAGCAAACTTGAATTATTTTATCCCCACCACCCCCTTTTCATTGGATCTGTTTATTTTTAAATAATTTTTCCTTTTTCCCATTTTACTCTTCTCTCGTGTAATGTATTTATGATACTGCATTGAATAAGCATACCTTTTTCAACTATAGATTTGAAGTGTTTCAAAAGATGTTCCAGTAACTATATTCCATAGACACAAAGATGTTAAATTACTTTGCCAAGTTAACTAAGGAGAGAACAATAATAAAAATGAGAACAGAGAACCTTTTTCTTACTCTATTCTTCAATGACAACCTGTGGTGCTTTTAGTGCAGAACCATGACAATGGATGCAGAAAAGCTGGGATGTGTTCATAGATGACATTCAAGAAAATTAAAATTATCTGTAATGAAAAGGAATGAATACCCTGACCTCTTTATACCTTTATGCACATTAAATTTTATTCATGGGTGTAATTTTTCACAACTCAGTAAAGTTATTCATTTGGTGCATGAAGTTAAGCATAGATTTCAGTGTCTTGAGGATGAAAGCATTGTGAATAATATTAACATTATCAGAGTTGTTTTCGCTTTTCTTTCTGAGCCCATACTCTTGACTTTTGAACATAATTTTTTGCTTTTTTTTTGTTTTTGTTTTGTTTTGTTTTGTTATTGCCTGCCCTTCATAAGGAACTGTTATAAGGGAACAGCTAGTCCTTGTCTTGTGTACTAGGTGATTGCAATTTGATCTGAAAGAGATGAAAACAGTGAGTGAGTTGAAAAATAAAATGCACTATGAAAATCCACAAACATGGGAAAGTTACTGCATGCAGTTTAAAAAAAAAAGACATCAAAGCCTTTGCTGCCTTCTACGTAAAGGATAAGTTTTAGTTTAAGCACACAAACACTCAGCTTTTTTACACTCATGTCTTTTTGCTAATTTATCTACTTATACTACTTTAATATATGTTGCAAGCCATACTTCAAGGTAAAATTTGATATAACTAAATTTACCTTTGAAAAGATTAAATGTAAGTGGTTTTAAATGGGTAGTTTTAAGGGAACAGCATCTGGTACATGGCTGTTGAAAAAGCCCATGAAAATATTGCATGACAAAATTAATACACAGCTAAATTAACATAAAAACCTAAATTAACAAGCCAGTTCAAAATGCTGATTATGATTAATTTTGTATATAAGTTTGCAGAATTTTGAATCTCTGTTATGACCCCTGGTGAGATGTAGAAGGGATTTTTGTAGGACACAAAATATTGCAATATTTGAGGGGATTAGTAGTACTTGAGGAGATAAGAACCAGTAGAAGTCACTCAGCATTTTTTCTATCAGGTTACCCTATTAATAAACATCTGTAATAATGAAAGAATTGCAAAATTGGATTTTTGAGGCGGTTAAGTGGGATTTTTATAAGCTCACTTTTTATTAGAGACTTAGAGGTACACTGAAAGTTATGACAGATATGAAGTTACTATGCATTGATGTTTAATCTAAAATACTGATCAAAATTTCTCGGACATTGCATTTTTGTTGACATTTCATATTATTCTTGCCTTGGTCACTGAAATCCCATTGCTCTATATCTGTGGTGAATTATGAACAGTCCCTGTAGTATTAGGCTGATTAACTTAATAGGAAGCTATGTGCAAAATAAGCAAAAATAAATAAATAAGTAAACAAAGTGCACAATCCATCCCTGTCAGCATTCCCAAGACATTAAGTGAAGGACAGTATTGCAATTTCTTAGTGTCAGCGGTTCTGGTTTTGACAAGGTGCAAACTTTGGTTTGACAGAGATAGTCTTCAAAGCGATACAACAGTTAGCAAATACCCTTATATGTTTTGATTTCTGGGAAATTGAAGGTCAGTTGTTACAAACTGCTTAGGGAGACAAGCTGACAGGAAGATAAAGGGAGAACGCTCTGGGAGCCGAAAGATGGAGGCCTTCATCCATTCTGAGAGCAGCACATTCTGGTAGAGAGGCTAAAGGTGTGTGCAGTGAGACAGGGAGCTGCTAGGGCAGTGTTCATGAAATTCATACAATTTTTTCTTCTTGCATGCCAGCTTAACCCACTGTTGTACCACAGGCATTGTTCAGTGGTTCAGCATTTGAGAATGTCCTGCAAAAGTATCAGTGTGATGCTGTATAGGTAAAAGCCTGATAAATGGCTGATAATAGTTTTCAAGGCAAATTTTAATAAACCAGTAAATATTCAATGCATTCAGAAAACATGACAATGAAACCTAATAGGTAATAAATGATGCTAGCAATATAGAGGGTGGGAACCAGCCTGGAAGACTCCAGGCAAAATTGGGTGTCTGGTGTCACTACCCACATTCCTTTTTTCCACCAAGTCTCCCTTACATACAAGTCCTAGAATAGGATGTCTCCCTTCCTTGGGCTCCTCTTTTTTTTTGTCCATTCACCACAGGGACAGCCTGTGGTGAGCTACTTTGGATCTGTGTTTTAGATGGCTGAAATAAAGAGGTGAGATAAACTATGTCTAAAGTTCATCAATTCTCTTTCCACAGTCTTCTCTCCTCTCCACTCTGATTTTGTATCTATCTATCTATCTATCTATCTATCTATCTATCTATCTATCTATCTATCCATCTATCTATCCACATATAATTTCTATATGGACCTAAAACATAGACTTCACTTCACAGGGGTGTGTGAGTGTGTGTTTATGAACACATAAACAAGCACATTTGTCAGATTTTTTAAGGATGTGATTTGGCCTTTGAAAAACAACTCTTATTTATACATGCTATACATCGTCTGCATATGTGAGAATTTGAAAAGTAAATAATCACTTCTGTCCTTTCCACAAAATTTAAAAATTCTGTCAGCAAATGTTTTAACCGTTCCCTAATCAGCAGCCTTCTCTCTGTTGGATCAATGGTTAACTGCTCCTCAACTGCTGTAATAAAAATCTATAGCCTCTCCCCAAATTGTCATAAGTAGTGTGATCCACACACAAAGAATTTGCTGGATCTCTAATTAGCTGGGACTGTTTTAAGTCCTGTCTTTCTCCCAGAGCCCAGCTCAAAAGTAAAAATATATAGCAGGTAAAATACATGAGTAAGAAAATATTTACAGCTCACAGGGAAAAATAAAACTCTTTCCCTTTTCCCCTTGCTCTTATTTTGTTTTAGAGTGGAGACAGGACTAGGGTTGCCTAACCACCTTTGAGGAGGTGAGCACTATTTTTAGGGTTCCCTGATGGCTGCATTTTCATTATGATTGCACAGAGGTTTAAGAGCAGGAGTGAGGCTCCCTACTTACCACCTGGATGATATTGTTTACACAGTTAAGATGAACAACAGATTATCTAAAACAGCATAGCCCATTCTCTGCACTTCAGTCTCACAGATTAAGGAAGGAATAGTGTCATGGTGTAGTTAATTTGTAAAAAGAAAAAAAACAAAAAAGAGCTCTGATCCGTAATTTGTTTTGGGGTAATTTTACAGTAATTTTGGCCTGGTTTAATCAAATTGTGAATTATCCTCTGGGCTTGAAGTTAAAAAAAAACAGAGGCAGGTGTGGCTCCAAACTCAGCAGGAATTGGCTACCAGTGCAGGCAGAAGGAGCTGAGAGCCAAGACATCTGCTTTCACATCTGTAAAATCCTGTCTAAGAGGGAGGCATGAGCCTTATAAGTGCTGAAGTAACTGGTAGCTGTAGGCACTGAATTTCTTACTCTTCCAGAAACGACATGCTCATGTAAGAGGCAGAGCTTCTGGGTCCAGGCACCTGTTGAGTTCTAAACTCCACACAAACTTACAGAAGCAATGTAGTTTTCAGTTCTGTGGTTTTAATTATTCTTTCCAACTGGTGGCAGCAGGATGAAAACTCCTGAACTCAGTATTGTTCTAGGTGGAGAGACAAACAAGTATGATAAAAGTCCTGTAATATTAATATAAGGATTCATAAATAACATATTTTTATATTTCAGGTTTCATGACTTGACCCCAAATTCACAAAGCATCCTGCTTTTTGAAATGTGTGATTTCTGGAAAAATCGAGTTCAGTTAATCCTTCCCACCCCATCACCTACCCATCCCCATTTCTACAGTGGCTGGGATTCCTCTGTGTCTGTTTTGTTAGAGCTCTGATTTTAGCTGGGCTCTGACAATCCTTCCTCTCAGCAGTTCATCTCTAAGGAGGTTACTCATGGTCTCCTCCATGGCGTGGTCACAGCTTGTTCTGCTCACCTGATACTACTCAGTGTTCACTGCCCAGAGCCAGTCAATAGTTTGACTTCTACATAGAAGTAAAGAAGTTAAAACAAACAAGCTAATTGCATTTTCAGTAGGCTGGAGAGTTCCTTAAAGAAACTAGGTCTCATGTTTTAGTTACCAAGAACAACAATTTGAAGTCTTTGAGGTCATTTCAGTCTCTTGTGTTTTTAAAATAGGACACATTGAATACAATTCAGTGTATTACATGTTAACTTTTAACATAAGCTCTTGAAAACATCTTTCTTAATGCAAACTTGATACATGGACTGTTAACTTTGACAGAATAAGCAAGTGGATTTGGTGTGCTTTACAAAATTATGGCTGGTTTCTCATTTATTGCATGATGTACTTTTGACCTGCTGAGACCTGATGGCTGCCCAAGGGAGATGATGTTGGATTCACTGACAAGTTGAAAAGAGCTATATTTTTTCAACAAATTAGTGATTCAGATAATTATTTAGCAAGGTTTACTTATTTGCAGCATCTGAGGGCTGATCTTACATACTTTTTTGTTGTTATTTTGGTTCTAAATGTCTCCTTTCCTTTCCTTGCCTTGCCTTGCCTTGCCTCTTAGGTTTGTTCAAATCAGTGCATACAAATCCTCACGATTAAAGTCTATTTTAAAAACATTCACAATATTTTTTTTCAAAAGATGTGTGCTGCTGACTTAAGTTGTTTTTTTACCAGCATATGATTATAATTGTGATAAACAATGCCGAGTGTGGACTACAGGGATGAAAGAGGCCCATCGGTGTATTTTTTACCAGGCATTTTAACACATAAAGCTTTTGCCTTTATATTTCATCTGAGATTTTGAATTGTTACAATTAGGAGATGCATAATAATTCAGCAGTACAGTTTAGCAGTTCTGCCTGCTGCAATACTAGTCATATACACACAACTCATGCTATCTTACTCTGTTCTGGAAAATAAAGAGAATATTAATAAATTTTAGTGGATAACTTAAACTAAATTCTGTTAGAATTATTTATTGTTCTGGGATTTTAAAACATTTATATAGCAAATGTCCATGTTTTTTTCTGTTACAGATGAACAAACCACATTCATGGTTCAGTGTGATCCATTCATTGGTTCATTGAGCCCAAAGTCCTTCAGGAAGTGTGACAAATCCACATAATTTCCCTGAATGCTAGGTTGTGCATGTTTTGTATCTGATTAAGTTGAAAGATGTGTTAAAGAAACGTAGAAAAATCTTCATGTATAAAAATCCTCAGACAGCTCCCGATAGCTACACACCTCAGAAATCTCTGAAGCATTTTGTTATTCAAAGCAAAATTGGCAGTAATTTACACTCAATAAATTGGTTCCAGATCTGCCTCTTTCAGATGATATCACAAGGACATGATTTTATGTGAGATTCCCTTCCTTTTGTCGAAGTGTGTTCTTTTTAAGAGATTTGCCATGGCAAATGCAGATGATAAAGAGACTTCATTGCCTTGCAGAGTATGAAAGAATGTAATGGATCAATAGTTCATATACAATCAATGCTATGATCAAATAAAATCATCCTTTTCCCCCCGAGTTTTTTGAAAAAGAGGGTTCTGGATTCATGGAAAAATCGTTACATATATCATTCATAATGCATTGATAAAGCCTCCATTTGCTACAAACCACAGTCTTTGCAGAGAGTTACAATAAGTGTTCATTTGTAACCAAAGAAAAGTGAAAATTAAGCCTTGTAGCAGTCAGGTTTTGGCTCTGAAGAACTAGTCCTTTATATAGTTTTAAGTTCATTGCTATTTAACAGTTTTACCAAATAATAGTTTGTTACAAAACAGACTAATTTTGTTCAGGATTTTTTTTTTAAGGCAGCTGCAAATAAAAACAGCTTATCTGTCTGCAAGCTGTAAATTCATAGAAAAAAAGTAGTTTAAAAATAACAGCAGAAATTATAAATAAATATGAAAGTGTGAAATTAAGAAAATGAAAATTTAGACTGAAAGACAAATAGTTTTCTCATGGTAACATCACAGACTTGAAACTTTAAAACAAAAAAAACCGAAACATTGAAACAAAAAAGGAAAAAATCACTGTCTAGCACTGGAAAAAGGATAGCTTAAATAATGTAATATTTCTTTTATATTTTGAACTTACCAGCTCTGTGATTATGAATGGTTGTAATTTTAGGAGAAAGGAAGGAAAATGTGCTTTGTTCGGATGATAGTGGTACTTTGTTGGTTGCCTGCATGTGTCTGAGAGAAAAATGCTGAAATTGCTCATATCTCTATACATCCTATTATTTGAAGGAAAAAATACTTTCAGTGGAAATGCATTAAAGAGGTCCATAGACACCCATTGCGTGACTCCAGTTTAAGTTGCAGTTGCAGGATGAGGTCAAAAACATCTTGTACCTCTGGTACAAGCATACTTTGTGACTTGAAATCAATGAAGTATTGGAAGCAGCAAACATCTCTCCTGTCCTTATCTCTTTCTATAAAGGAAAGCATGAGATGGCTGATAAAGGTAGTGTTTTTATTATTTCTGTTGGCTTTGTGCCACTTGAGGAAATTCTGGTTTTCCTATTGCAGTGTAAGTTTAACTGACTGTAACACTTCCACCCTTTGATCTTTATTACTTGTCTTTTCTTTTTTTCTTTTCTTTTTTTTTTAATTTCAAGAAAGCTTGAGGACATGCAAGATTCCACTATACTCTTGGATCTCAGTGTTTATGCACTCTATTTCCTTAATCTAGGGAGAAATAAATGAACTTTGCACTTTTTTCCTAGTAACTGGCAAAGATGTGTTTGTAGAAGCTTTTTCTCTTTTTCTATCACAACATGTTGATAAGACTTACTGCTAGAGTATAACATTCTTGCCCCTTTTTTCACTTGAAAAATATTTATTTGCCTGTATTTGTCATTTTGTTCATATTACAGCACTGCAGCTGGACCTTTAATTGTTTACATGCTGCTTTATGTTGCTCTTCAGAAGTACATCAATTCTGTTAGACAGATCATTGTCTGAGACCCCTTCATCTGAAACAAAACTGATCCTACTGCTTCTTTATAGGTTTACATAGTCTAACCATAGCTGTCTGAAGATATCAGGTATCAGAAGTAACAGTCCAAATGTAAGACACTCTCAATTCTATGTTCATGTGAAATGTAAGAATAATGCCTATTTACATGTTACTAATTTAATTTTCATTTGAGATGTTTTGTGAAAATTATAAATTAGCTTTTTCCTGGTCAAAAAGGCATTAATATGCAGGTGTTTATTGTTTTTCTTGCTATAAATAAATAAATAAATAAATAAATAACACAGAAACCCAAGTTCTAAATCAAAACACTAAAAAACATTTGTTCCCTGAAAGAAATCATAGTGGATTTGTGCCCTCATTGTTCTGAAGTGCCAAACATTTTATACAGACTTATAAGGAAATAAAAACAAATGCTAGAACTTTTGAATACTGAAAAAGAAACTGCTTAAAAATAGCATGCAAATGTGGTCAGTTGATGAAACTTTTGGCGCACCATGTCTGATTATTCTGTCATATGACTAATTTTACAAATTCTTCTGGACGTAGTGAAAAGAACTACTGTTTCCTAATTTTACATATTGATATTATTCTTTCCCTATAGAAAAAGATCCAGGCTTTCTTTAAACTATGTAGTGAGTTGGCAAGGCTCTGGTAGTGGGAAGATACAAGACTGGCTCCTGTGAGAAGCTGCTAGAGGTTTCCTCCATGTCAAATAGAGCCAATGCCAGCCAGATCCAATGTGAACCCATCACTGTTCAAGGCCAAGCCCACCAGCAAAGGTGGTAGCACTTCTGGGGTAATGTATTTAAGACAGGGAAAAAAGCTAGGGAGCAATTGCAGCCAGACAGAGGAGTGAGAATATGTGAGAGGAACAGCTCTGCAACACCAAGGTCAGTGCAGGAGGGGCAGGAGGTGCTCCAGCTGCCAGGGCTGAGATTCCCCTGCAGCCCCTGGTGCAGCTCATGGTGAGACAGCTGTGCCCCTGCAGCCATGGAGGGCCCTGGGGTTGTAGAGATCTAGCTGTGGCCTCCCCCGTGCCAGAGCAGATGGATGCCCAACAGAGGCTGTGACCCCATGGAAAACCCATGCTGGAGCAGGCTCCTGGCAGGACCTGTGGAAAAGGGGATGCCCATGCTGGAGTAAGTTTGCTGGGCAGAATTTGTGACCCTGCAGGGGACCCACACTGGAGCAGGCTGTGCCTGAAGGACTGCACCCAGTGGAGAAGTGACACAGACTGGAGCAGTTTGTGAATAACTGCAGCCCACAGAAAGGACTCATATTGAAGTTCCTAGACTGTCTCCTATAGGAGAAACCTCACACTGCAGGAGATGAAGAGTGTGAGGAGTTCTTTCAGGGGAGAAAGGAGAGGTAGAGACAATGTGTGATGAATTGACCACAATCCCCATTCCCTGAGAAGTCAGGAGTAAAGTTGAGCTTGGGAAGAAGCAACAGGTGGGGAGAATGTGTTTTAAGATTTGGTTTTATTCCTCATTACCCTGCTGTGATGTGACTGGTAATAAGTTAATTTCCCCAAGTCAAATCTGCTCTTGCCCATGACAATGACTGCTGAGTGATCTCTTCCTATCCTTATCTCAATCTGGTTCAGTTGAGGAAGGGGAATGATAAGAGTGACTTGGGTGGGCACATGGCATCCAGCCAGGGTCTACCCACACAGACACTCATTTGTGGGATCATGTGGTTGTGGCTTTGCAGTCAGTAGCAAAGCAACAGTTTAAATATCACTGCATTTTCATTAGTACCAGGTGGTAACGCTTGCTTAGTACTGGCGTCTTGAGAGACATTTTAGGTAATAATGTTGACTTCTTGCTACAATGTAACAAAATTTCTCATGAGGTGTTGTAGGAGGGTATCACAGTTTTATTTTAAATTCATGCTCATACAGACATTCTCATAACTAGTAGAGCATATGTTTGTCCAAATAGTCTGTCCAACATTCAAGGATTAACAGGCATGTACTGAGGTGGCCTGGCCAGGATTCCCTGGGATGCCATGGAGGGTAGTGAGCATACTGAGTCATTACCATGGCTTTTTCCTATGTTGGCAACCATGGCAGTTTTTGATGTATTTTTTTATATCCCTTAGGAGCAGGCCTCAATTCGATTTTTTATTCTGTCAATTGTTTTATTCTCTCTGAGCCCTCTCAACCTTTATGCATCATTTTGATTAGCTTTCCTTTCTCTGTGTACCTTTGTGTACCTTTTGTCTCTCTCTGTACCTTTGCCCATCCTGTTCAGGGTGTGAGTTGTCCTTAATTTTCTTCTAAATTTTGTTCTCCTTAGTACACTGCATGTGCCAGCACAGAGATCATCTTAATTTTCTTATCTAGGGTCCATAAACACTGGGTTTTTTACATCCTTTTTGCTATTTCAATATCTAGACTTTCAATATCCTTTGATTCTCCGGTATAATTTCTGTTGCAATTCTGCTGGGGGGATGTGACAACAAGAGGACCTGAGATTCAGCAAGGGCAAGTGACAGGTTCTACACTGGCTACAACAATCCAATGCAGCACTACAGGTTGGGGACAAGAATGGCTGGAAAGAGGCGTGATGGAAAAGGATCTGAGGGTGCTGGTGGAGAGCAGCTGTATGTGAGCCAGCGTGTGCCTGTATCAGTAACAGCGTGCTGGGATTGTCCCTCTGTACTTGGCACCGGTGACACCACAAATCCTGTGTCCAGTTCCAGGCCCCTCACTGCGCAAAAGACATTGAGGTGTTGGAGCAAGTCCAGAGAAGGGCAACAGAGCTGGTGAATTGTCAGAGGGTAAGATCTGTGAGGAGTGACTGAAGGATCTGGAGTTGTTTATCTAGGATGCAAGGAGGCTTAGGGGGACCTTATTGTTCTCTACAACTACCTAAAAGGAGGTTGTAGCTGGAGAGGGAATTAGTCTCTTTTCCCAAGCAATAAGTGACAGTACATAGCCTCAACCTGAGCCAGGGAATGTCCCGGCTGAACAAATTTCTTCACTGAAAGGGTTGTTAAACAATGGAATGGGCTGCCCAGGGAGGTGGTGGAGTCACCCCTGGAGGTGTTCAGGAAACAACTAACATGGCATTTAGTGTTATGGGCTAGTTGGCAAGTTGGTAATCAGTCATAGGTTGGATGTGATGATGTCAGAGGTCTCTTCAACCTAAATGATTTTGTGATTCTCTGCCATTTCAGGACCAACTTTGAAGTTGCAGTGTATGTTTCAGCTGAGATTTTAAAACGGTACTGCTGGCAATAGAGTCCACCACTGGCTGAAGCCAGAGTCTTGTTCCTTTCATTAGAGAAGGACCAGCAGAAGGTGACCATTTAAGCAGTTTTAGTGCCATGTTGCACAAGGCAGAAAAACGTTACACAGAAAAATATCCAGGATGATTGCTGATTTTTTAAAAGAAACAGAATTTTCAGGTTCATTGGTTCCCTGAAAAGAATTTTGGCAATTGGCAGTCTAGGCTAAATGGACACAAAAAAGACCCTTTTCTCTGACCCATTGATTTTTTCATGTTTTTACATGTCATGCAAATCAGGAGATTTATGAAAAAGACTTCACATTTGTTAACCTTTTGTTACAGATATCCATTTATCATAACATCCTGAAGATTTCACTAAGTTGTTGAAAAATATATGTTGTGTTCTAAAAAGAGCTCAAACTGAAAAATAATTTCTGAAGTGAGTTGAACGAGTGTAATATGTGTAATATGATCTCTTGTGACATACATCTTTGACCAAATACTATTAATAGTGGTCTGCAGGATAATATGGCATTAGTAGTAATAATTGGAAAATCTCCTCTTTGTTGGAAGATGAAAACAAACAAAAAACTAAATAATAATAGTCTACACAGTGGTGTGTAATATTTTTCAATTGAGTCTTTAATGAATTCAAGATGTAAGTATAGTCACAGCAGTTCCACCCTCCACATTGTAAATTCACAGTGAAAGAGAGCATATATAAAGAATACAATTTAACAATCCTTTAATGCTATTTTGAACAAGCTGAAAATGCAATTGTAGAACTATTTTATTTTTCAAATGACCTGGTAGGAACTGCAGTTTGTATAACTCATTTTGTGATGGTATTATGTTCATGTTGTCCTCTTTTATAATTAATCTGTATAGTTATAATTACAAGTTTGTCTTGATTAAGAAAAACCATAATGTTAAACATTTACTCAAATAAAAACAAGCCCTTGAGGTTTTCTTTTTTTAAAAAAAATCTTAATAATTCTTGATTATTTTAAAGGAGAGACAAATGGCATAAAAATGTATTTAAAAAGCATTTAATAGAAACAGTAGAGTTGTACATAGGGATTCATATTTATTCTTTCATAATTCCGCCAACTTCTTTTAATGTATATATTGATACATCATAGAGATGAATTACCAATTGCTACTTTACTGGGAAGCACTTTGCATATTTTGGTACCATAGAAACCACCTATTAAAAACTATCCATAAGCATTAATAAGTGTTGTAAATGAAAAAAAATTAACTGTGGTAGTTTTTAGCACGTTTCCACCCAGATGCAGTAACAGGGTTGAAAATGTTATGGAGTTATTGCCATGAATAACTTCATTGCCATGACTAATAACATCAGTGGGAAAGAAATGCAAGACCTACTTAGATTACATACATACACAAAACAGTAAAATGAGGAGAAAGTTGGAGAGAGTAAGTGTTAAATTGTAATGCTAAGGATGAGCAGCATCAAACTTGCCCTGGAGTTGTTGGAAAATATGTTGAAAAAGATGTCTTTCTGTTTCTCATTTACCAAATTGGTTTCTAAAATGTGCATAAATTAAAATATTTCATAGAACTCTTTTTTTTTATTACTCTTCATTATCCTATAAGAATGGAAAGGAATTATAGTTAACAATTTAAAAATATTGTGCCATGCAGAATCAAATCTTGCATCTACATGTAAAAAGAAAGATGCTTGTATATTGTACTTCCTTTTTGGCAATTTTTTCCTATATAAAATACATGTAGGCAAAATATTTACAGCTACTTAGCCCACTATTAACCAACTCCTTTTCAAAATTAACCATATCCCTTAAGCTAAATGGCTAAGCCAGATAAATAACCACAAACATGAAAGAACTTATGTGTGTATTGCAACCCCTACTATTTACTGAATAAATGGCATATTTAGAATCTTAAAATTATCTTTAAAATTGACAATTAATAATGGAAAACAACAATTCTATGCTGGAGAGCTACTAGAGGTTTTCATTTATAGTAAAGTGTTTTATTGTGTGACATGGGAAACATAGGGATTGTGATTAACGGGAGAGCAGAATGATGCAGCATCTTTCAAGCAAGGCACAACCTCACACTATCTCTGGTGAGGATTAGAGGTTTATTACAGGTATCCTGGGGTCTTTACCAAAGACAAGGAAAGGTCTTGTTCCCCTAAGTCATTTCTGTATTGATTTAGAACTGAACCTTGAATTGAACTGAACTGTATTGAACTGAACTGAACTCAGAATTACATATGAAACAGAAAGAGTCTGGAGAGTAGTGGAATGGGTTTGAAACTTTTGAACTCCAAAACATGTTTGAATGGGCACATCTTACAGTCATTAAGCTGTAATACAGGAACAAAATATTATATAATTCTGTACTACTTGATTGTGTATTTTAATAGCTATGTATATCCATATGATAGTAGTATAGGATACCAAGAGGTCTGATGTATCTTAATATGCTGAATTTTAAGACACTTTTTACTTTCCATATATTTCTTTATTTGTTGATTTGGGCAAGGAAATCCTGTTGCTTTTACTTTAAATCAGAAAAATATGGAGACACAGGGCTGATAATTCCTGTGGAATGAATATGAAAAATCCTTTTCTGTTTACACAGAATGCAAACAAATAAACAAACCAACCCACCTCCCCTCTTTTGTTGTCTTTTTTGCTTTCATTATCTAGCCTTTGACATACTGAAGTAACTTTCCATAATATTTTATTACTTCAGAGGCAAATCTTACCCTTAATTTCCACCTGGAAACACTCGTCAACCTAGAATTGTAGTTCAGTTGTTATTAAGGTTATATGGCTCATCTCCTTGCCCCTTCCAGATCAGCTTCACAATTTCGCAGAAAATTCCTTCAGAACAGGTCTTTGAAGGAGAATTAGAGGCAGAATCCACTTGTTAATGCTTCCCTCAAGCAGTTGCTAACACTATTGCAGTCTTTGAGTTTCAGTAGCATTTGCAGTGCGGGTTAGAATGAGGATTATTTTGACATAGGGGCCATGAATAATTTTTTTGTGCTAAACTTCTATATGCATGGACCTGACCTCATCTAATATTACTTTTTTATTGCTTTTTTCATAAATTTTTACAGTCTAGCAAGCTCTTATAACAAAGTAATTTTGGATGTTCTTTTGTATGAAGGATCTTGTTGTTCCTTAACTATTGTTTCCAAGAAACTAAATACAGAAGCCAGTGGTGACTATGTTTTATATCGTCACAGAAAACAAAAATAAGCTTGAAACACTGGGTGAGGAGTCTCTGACAGAACATGATCAAATTTGGATTTTAGTTAAGATTGGTGAAGTATTTTTGAGATCAGTCTTGCCATTAGCTCCCATTCTGTGGTATTGTTGGTGTCATAGAGGCAGGTGTTGGTGTTGCAGAGCAGGTGCCCTGTGCAGAAGTGATGAAATTAAGCTGACTGTGTGAGTTTAAATTCCTGGCATGCCTGTCTCAGGCACCCTGGCTGCTTAGAAGTATCTGATTCATGGGACAAAGGAGTTTTTAGAGTAATCATCTCCAAAACATGTATTTCATCAATATCTGGTCCACAGCCACAGCTGTTTAGCTCTACCAACCTACTCCTACTGTGTACCACTGCTTGCTAGTTGTAAAAGCAGTGGATTGTCATCCAACAGTGGCCATTGTAACACCAGAGAAGTATGCAAGTCTGAAGAAGCTGCCAGCCATGCTCCTATGCAAAAGGAGGAAGCAAATTTTTGGTTAAGTGCAGACGTAGCCTCATCACTTGGATTGCCTGAACCATGGGTCTGTGCTTCTCAGTTTTACTATTAAAGTCTAGGGACCATGATCACTGGTTAAAGTGTAACAGTTCTATAAGTGTTTGAATGCTGCTGTTAGTAAAAAAAAAAAAAAAAAATCTCACTGGAATAATGTAGATTAGATCTAGATCATTAATTTGTAAATACAGCCCTTGAAATATTGTGAAAAACATTTCATAAGCACAAAAGAATAAGGAAATGAATATTTGCAGGTCTGAGAGGCTGTTACTAAATATAATAAGTTAAGTACATGTATTTGTTACAGCCCTCTAGTTATGTACACTTATCAGATGACTGCCACGCAAATTAGAAAATCAGAACATCTATGGGGTCATTAAGGTAATGTTTTTCTCAGGGTATGATTCTTTCTACAAAGTGCTGTCTAGGTATTTGTATAGTCCAGTTTAAAATGACTTAAAGTCTTCCAGATCTCACACCAGGACATTGCCTTGTAATTGAATGCATATCATTCTGAGATTGCTTTACAAGTGATTGGCACTCTTCAGAACATATTTATAACACAGCTCTGGTAGAACAAACAAGTGTACTCAAATTAGATCCTGAGGAAGCTAATTTTCTTTCCCAGCCACTGCAGTACATCTGTAATTCTCCTCACTATTGACACAGTGTTGTTATGCTCAGGCATATATCTCTTAAAACCTTATAATTCACCTGTAACCTGTGTTTTATGCTTTCCTTCCTCCTAACTGCCTCCGTGTAAAATCTTTATATCCAATGTGTATGTGCTTCGACTCCAGACTCAAGTGCATGAGATATCAACAGAGTAATACAACTGGTGAAGATATGGAAAGAGGCATGATTTTGTGTTAAAGAAGACTTTTTTTCTGTCCAGCTTGTAGTGAAAATGCAGCATCATTTGTGTTTCTGAGATAAACAAAAAACTATTAGATGTTGTCTTGCCACACAGAAGAATGCAGCAGAATTTTATTTACATTTGCAAGTTCTGTAAGGAGCAAGGATCAGGAAGAGGCATTTGAAATGTTCAGGCAATAAAATATCTTGAGGAATTTTATAGAGGTGGGTATAAAGTAAATGCCTCTCTAGAATAAGACCACGTGTGATGGTTATGACAATGGGATCTTATCCTTGGTTCAGCTTTCAAGTGTTTCAGTTTGCCTATGGGAAGTAATGACATGTTCTTACTGTAAGCATGAATGAATTCTTCTTAATTATGTAGAAGAAGAAAATATTCTGTGTCTTTGTCAGAATTTTCCTACATCCTGCTAACATAGCTACTAAACCATACATAGCAAGAGAGCACATGAGTTCTGCTGCTCCTGCAGCTTGATGTGTGCTGGAGCCAAAGAGAGCAGTATGCAGAGCTCGGAATGTCACAGGTGAACAGGCTAATAGTAGTGCTGTAGGAAGCCTTAGGAAAAACAAATGCATTTTGTCAAAATATCCCACAAAGTGACTGGATAATTGCAAAGCAGCTTTACAGTCTTTGCTGGTGCATTGGTTGTAGGTTGACCTTGATGAGTTGCACTGGGCTTGCATGGACAGGTTTTCAAAGTGTGGGGGCGGCAGAACAGAAGTGTCTTCCATGAGAAGCTGCCAGAAGGTTTGCTTTATGCCTAGCAGAGCCAAATCCAGACAGTTCCAGGATAGATCCTGCTCTGCTGAGGCTGTGCCTGAAGGACCTCACCCATGGAAGAGTGATGCAAATTACAGCAGTTCTTAAAGAATGGTTGCCTATGGGATAGAGTCATGATTGAGGAGTTTGTGCAGGACTCTCTCCCGTGGGAGGGACCCCACAGTGGAGCAGGGGATGTATTCCTCTCCCAGATCCGTAGGAGGAACAATGTGTGATGAGCTGACTGTAACCCCCTTGGCCCTGTCTACCTGCACCATTGGGAAGGAGAAGGCAGAGCTGGGAAGGAGAGAAGGATGAGGGGAAAGTGTTTTTAAGATTTGCTTTTACTTCTTATTGTCCTTCTCTGATTTTCTTAGTAATAAATTCAATTAATTGAATTGAGTCTGTTTTGCCTGTGACAGTGTTTGTTTGATGTGTGATCTCTCCTGGTCCTTACCTCAATTCATGAACCTTTCATTGTATTTTCTCTCCCTTTTTCAGTTGTTAAAAGGAGTGATAGAGAGGCTTTGGTGGGTGCCTGGCATGCAGCCAGCACCAACCCACTACACAGCTGCCCAGCAAACCCCTCTCGCACCCTCCCCTTCTCAGCTTGACAGAGGAGAGAAAATAACATGGAAAACAGCTCACAGATTATGAGACAAGGTGATTTACTAATGTGAAAGTGAAAGGTTGAACATGCACATGCAGAGGAAAAAAAATCCCAAAGTTTTATTCTCTACTTCCCATCAGCAAGCCATGTTTAGCCACCTCCAGGGAGGCAGGGCTTCAGCATGTGTAGCAGTTACTTCAGAAGGCAAACATCATAAATAATGAATGCCTCCCCTTCCTCCTCCTTCTCCTAGCTTTTATTTCTCAGGCAATGTCCTATGGTATGGAATATCCCTTTAGTCAATTTGGGTCAGCTCTCTTAGTTGTGTCCCTTCCCAACCTCTTGCCTGTCCCCAGCTCACTGATGAAGGGGAGGAATGTTGGACAGTGCTGATCCCGAGGGAGCCCTTCTCACCAGTGGCCGAAACACTGGTGTGTTATCAGCACCCTTCTAGCCACCAATGCAAGGCACAGCACGGTGAGAGCTGTTTTGGAGAAAATTAACTCCTCCTCAGCCAGACCCATCCAGCATCTGTCTTGTGCTGCAGAAACATCTGGTGAGGAGTGTGTGACCACTGCCTAAGTGAAAATACTGTGTGTAAAACCAAAGCCTATTGTTGTCAGACAGAGAAGGGCTGGGAAGCCCCCACTCTCCAATAGGACCTCAGAAATCCTAGAGCAAAATCTAGGTACATTTCAGCTGGGCTTGATTCTGGAGCTGTAGAGGGTACAGGTGTCCCAGTGCTGACAGTACAGTGTCTTTGAAGAGAAGTCAGGGCTTCCCTGTGCTGGACATAGCTTGTTCCAGCCAGCTCCCACTGCTGAGCTGAGCCCACTGCTGAGGTGGGGGCACCTTGGGGGAAAGGTGTTTAGGAGAGATGAAAACTTCACATAGGGAAGAAGAAGGAACAGAAAAAGTGAGAAACAGCAGAGCAAATGCAAAAGTGAGTGAGTAAGAAGGAGGAGGTGGGGGTGAGGGAAAGATGGTTTAGTTTTTGTCTTTGTTTCTCACTATCCTACCCTTTTTTAATGGGCAAGAAATTAAATTAGCTTTCCCCAAGCTGAGTCTGTTTTGCCTGTGATGGCAACTGGTGAGCGATCTCCCTGTCCTTATTTCAACCCATGAGCTTTCCACCTGACTTCCTCCCCACTCTCCTGCTGAGGAGAGGAGTGATTGACAGAGAAGATGGTGGAGGTCTGCAGCCATCCAAGGTCAAGCCACAGCCCACCACCCACTGTGGGTATCCGCGTGTGATCTTGGCAACTCTTGGCTCGTGTATCTGGGAGTTTGGGTCCAAGAATATACCTGGGTGTGAGTGAGCATGAAGTGTTTCGGGAAGAATAAATTGGTTTCCCTGGAAACCATGCAAGCTAAATGCTGTATGCGGTCAAGGTCACAGAGGAAGTGGAGTCTAGATGGGGGAAAGGGCAAAGGTTTACTGTAACATTATTTGTGTACATGTTATGGCACTTCAGGATTCTTTTTAAATTCATTTATACATAAAAACTAAACCCTTTGAAGGCAAAAAATAGAAATTCTTCAGTGAAATGAAATCTCATGCTACCTGCTGTTATAGACTAATTGCTCACAATCAATGAACTCTTATCTTTTTCATTTCAAAATTATTAACACTACTTTGGTTATTAGTGTAATTTGGTGTTATCCTTTTTTCCTTCCAAATTAAAATGCACTGTGTTATGCTCTAAAATGAATAAGAAGTTTAATTATTTTTCCAAAGGAAAACATTCAATTTAAGTTTATATTCAATACTCCTGTGGAATACATCAGTATTATAATAAAAAGGCAATTTTGGTGTGTGAGTAAAATAATTGAAAAGTGTGTGGGGTGTGTATGGTTAAAATGCTCAGCTGACAGTAAATTGGTACAAAAATTCATCAGTATCTCATGGTCTATATTCTTTCTTTTAATGAATATTCCCTGTAACTCAGCTTTCCTTTTGCTAAACCATTCCTTGCTTCTGTCTGATCCTTCAGACACTTACTTAGACATCTGGTCTCTGAATATTATTTAGTGAATCATTGAATCCCTTTGGAATAGCAGACAAGGATCCCATGCTTAATACTTCGGTNTATTATTATTATTATTTTAAAATTTAATGGTGATTTTCAGATTTCCTAATCTACACTACCCCACAATGCTTCTTACAGCAAAACATCTTTATTTGCTCATTTCAGTCTTGGCTGGTTTATGACAGAGAACAATCAGTCTGTATGGAAGTCAAACATCATTACACTCAATTCTAATTAGTCTGTTCTTCCATTTTCACAGGAATGTACCTCATTCATTTTCATTGTTTGACTGCATCTCACTTTCCTATTTGGTCTTTCAGGATAAAGCCTTTCTGGGTATAAGATTAAAGGACTTTTCTTGACCTCTATATTACTTCCAGATCAGCTTTCTGATATTTAAATGAGAACTTTCTTGGTCTTGCTTAAATATACACACATCCATTTTGCCACTTCTGGATCCTTGTCAAAACATTGAACTTCCTATAACAGTAATTGCAACTCCCTCTATTTACCATTTTTTCGACATTTGCATTCTGTAAAATCTAAGCCAGTGAAGCACTTAAGAGCCAAGGGGTAAAATATCTCACCACCATTGTGATGCTGTACAAAATCTTATGGTTATGCAGTTTCAATTATGCATTTGGACAGTTCACACTGAATTTTTCCTTCAGTACTCTCTGCAGCTATAAATTGTCTCAAAGGAGCTGGAAAGGAATCAGAAAAACTTTATCCCATAGAATTAATGGTCATGTTTGTTCAAAAATCCGTAAGTTGGAAACATCATGAACCTGAAGGTGTCTCTGCCTTTTGTCTGGGCCAGCATCACTATTTCAAATATGCATCTCACGATTCTGTTCCTTACCCCTTGAATCATTGCTCTCTGACAACAATATTGAGGTGAGACTAATGGTGTGAAGAAAACAAGTTATTTAAGTGGTCTTGTATATATAAGCTTCAACTTCTTTGTATTGAAATGTCTTTATTTCTTTAAACTAAGTAATTTTTGTCAGAATGGAACTAAACAGGGCTGTTTTCCTGAAGTGATATTTCTTTGACCAGATAAGAATTTTTTTGCAAGTGAAAGAGACAGAAGATGTTTTAGGAAATGATGAGAGAATGAAGACATGGCTAGATATGTGTAAAGTATAGATGGAGTTAAAAATTGTACTGACTAGGTCATTAACCATAATGAGTGTGTATAGAAAACTAGAGGAGTGTATGTTACCTGCATTCCAGCTGTTTCTCAGTGAGGATGAAGGAAAATGAAACTTCATCTGGGAAATTTTGTTTCTTTTTTCCTGTGATATGTTTCAAGCACATCTGTTACAAAGTTTTAAAAAGGATATTATGTCAGAATTGCCAGGAGAAAGATCTGATTGTTCTTTTAATTTTACAGTGGCTGCAGGTAAAGTTAGATTCTTCAGCCTAGCTGTAAATGTGTTTTGAGAGAGAATTATGTGTTCTGTTCCATTTGTTTGGAAGTTCTTCAGAGATTTACTGTTACAGAAGCAACCTGGAATCACAAGTAGAGTGAGAAACAGGCAAGACATCATACTTGTCATGACTACTATAAAGAAGATCCATAATCAGAGATCTTGCTGTCCTAAGGCTAGTCTGAAAGATTATTGTCAACCACAGGATATACTTGGCTATGTAACAGGAGCTGGAAGTAGATATGGAAAATGGAAGTATGGTTGGGATACCACAGAGGGATATACAATGATGCTCTAAACATGCTGGAATGGAACTGAAAGATAAAAATTCAGCTTGAGTTACAAATGGAGATAGGAAAGAAAATAAGTTATGAAGGAGAATACAAAAGGCTCTTAAAGCTACATCAAAACAAAAGGAGAACCAAAAAAACAGTTTTGGTGTGTTGGATGGGGTGGTTTTTCACTAATGAAGGACACAGAAGAGTTTCTGAAGTCCTTGCTACCTTCTTTTACCCTCAGTCCCTGGGACATTATTAAGAAAATTCTCTTAGAAGCCAGTTCAAGACACATAAAGATCAAGAAGGTGGTCTGTAACAATTAGCATTGGTCAAGTAAGGGCACACTCCTGTACCAATGATTGTGCCCTCTTTGAGAAGGTGGCTGGCACTAGGGGGATCAGTGAATGACATTTGATTTAGTAGTGTCTAGGCTTTGACAATGCTGTCCATGGCATCATTGCATCCAAGCTGGGGAGATATGTATTAGATGGGCAAATTATAAATATGAAAAATTGCTGTACCATTAAGGTTAATGGTTTGAAACCTAACTGGCAACTTATTGTGAATTATGTTTCTTGTGTAATATTGAATTTAATGCTACTTAAGATCTCAATCCAGTCTGCTTAGGGGACAGAATATTTCATCATGAGGTTGAAGTGAGTCCTCAGAATGGGAGGACTGCTTGATACACTGGATGGCAGGGTTTCCTTTCACAGAAACCTTGACATGCTGGAGACAAAGTTCAACAGAAACTCAGTAATTGAGGAAAGACACAAAGTCCTACTAGCTGAGATAGAATAAACTCATGGAACATTACAGCCTGCCAGCCAGGAAGATGCACTGCAGAAAAGGTTTGTGTGGCCCTGGTGGACAAGACACCTGTACCAGTGAAAGCTAACTGCATACTGTGGTAGTAGCAGTGGAGTCAGTGAGTCAATTATGCCTTTCTCTTTGACACCTTAAGGCCACATGTATGATATACTTCCCACTATCATTCCTTCCTATACAAAAGAGAGAATGACAAGCTTCAGAAAGTCCAATATTTGGTTAAGAAGATAATTAGGAAATTGAGCATATGATGCAGGAGGTGAAGAACACTGAATAGGAGTTTTTCAGGTTGGAGAAGAGAAGATCAAGGAAATCCAATTGCAGTCTACTAAAAGGTAAAGGGGTTTATAGAAAAGACATAACCAGACTTCTGATAACCATTCACAGTGCAAGCACAAGAGGCAACAGACACAAATTGCAGCAAAAGACCTTCCAGCAGGATATGTAAAGAAAAAACTCAAAAATTGTAGTGAGGGTGATTAAGCATTAGAGCAGTTTTCACAGAGAGGCTGTGAGAACTCCATCCTTGGAGATATTCAAAGCTTGACTCGACAGGGCCCTGAACTGCCTGACCTAACTTTGTTCATGATCCTGGTTTAAGAAGCATATAGACAAAATGACTTAGAGAGATCCCTTGCAACCCAAAGCATTTTATGTTTCAAAAACATTTCAGGATCATTGTCTACCATTATTTGCGGTGTAGTCAAGCTGCTTAGGTTTTTCCCTGGGCTTGAATTTATTCAGCTTCCTGTCTGGCCCACACTCTGAGATACTACAAATCCTATTTCCTCCCATTTGATCCACTATTGTTGCTTGACTAATGACTTCCATGGTANAAGAGAAAATTGCTGTGCAGTTTGTTGTTCCTGTCAGGTCCTCTGGAGGAGCAGGTTTCCTATTTCCCATTCTAGTTCTGCAGTGGAATAAGCAATTTAAGTAAGCCTTTACCTTTAAATGTCCAAACTTCATTCATTTAAATTAGGAAGCAACTATTATTATTATTATTATTATTATTATTATTATTATTATTATTTTAAAATTTAATGGTGATTTTCAGATTTCCTAATCTACACTACCCCACAATGCTTCTTACAGCAAAACATCTTTATTTGCTCATTTCAGTCTTGGCTGGTTTATGACAGAGAACAATCAGTCTGTATGGAAGTCAAACATCATTACACTCAATTCTAATTAGTCTGTTCTTCCATTTTCACAGGAATGTACCTCATTCATTTTCATTGTTTGACTGCATCTCACTTTCCTATTTGGTCTTTCAGGATAAAGCCTTTCTGGGTATAAGATTAAAGGACTTTTCTTGACCTCTATATTACTTCCAGATCAGCTTTCTGATATTTAAATGAGAACTTTCTTGGTCTTGCTTAAATATACACACATCCATTTTGCCACTTCTGGATCCTTGTCAAAACATTGAACTTCCTATAACAGTAATTGCAACTCCCTCTATTTACCATTTTTTCGACATTTGCATTCTGTAAAATCTAAGCCAGTGAAGCACTTAAGAGCCAAGGGGTAAAATATCTCACCACCATTGTGATGCTGTACAAAATCTTATGGTTATGCAGTTTCAATTATGCATTTGGACAGTTCACACTGAATTTTTCCTTCAGTACTCTCTGCAGCTATAAATTGTCTCAAAGGAGCTGGAAAGGAATCAGAAAAACTTTATCCCATAGAATTAATGGTCATGTTTGTTCAAAAATCCGTAAGTTGGAAACATCATGAACCTGAAGGTGTCTCTGCCTTTTGTCTGGGCCAGCATCACTATTTCAAATATGCATCTCACGATTCTGTTCCTTACCCCTTGAATCATTGCTCTCTGACAACAATATTGAGGTGAGACTAATGGTGTGAAGAAAACAAGTTATTTAAGTGGTCTTGTATATATAAGCTTCAACTTCTTTGTATTGAAATGTCTTTATTTCTTTAAACTAAGTAATTTTTGTCAGAATGGAACTAAACAGGGCTGTTTTCCTGAAGTGATATTTCTTTGACCAGATAAGAATTTTTTTGCAAGTGAAAGAGACAGAAGATGTTTTAGGAAATGATGAGAGAATGAAGACATGGCTAGATATGTGTAAAGTATAGATGGAGTTAAAAATTGTACTGACTAGGTCATTAACCATAATGAGTGTGTATAGAAAACTAGAGGAGTGTATGTTACCTGCATTCCAGCTGTTTCTCAGTGAGGATGAAGGAAAATGAAACTTCATCTGGGAAATTTTGTTTCTTTTTTCCTGTGATATGTTTCAAGCACATCTGTTACAAAGTTTTAAAAAGGATATTATGTCAGAATTGCCAGGAGAAAGATCTGATTGTTCTTTTAATTTTACAGTGGCTGCAGGTAAAGTTAGATTCTTCAGCCTAGCTGTAAATGTGTTTTGAGAGAGAATTATGTGTTCTGTTCCATTTGTTTGGAAGTTCTTCAGAGATTTACTGTTACAGAAGCAACCTGGAATCACAAGTAGAGTGAGAAACAGGCAAGACATCATACTTGTCATGACTACTATAAAGAAGATCCATAATCAGAGATCTTGCTGTCCTAAGGCTAGTCTGAAAGATTTTTGTCAACCACAGGATATACTTGGCTATGTAACAGGAGCTGGAAGTAGATATGGAAAATGGAAGTATGGTTGGGATACCACAGAGGGATATACAATGATGCTCTAAACATGCTGGAATGGAACTGAAAGATAAAAATTCAGCTTGAGTTACAAATGGAGATAGGAAAGAAAATAAGTTATGAAGGAGAATACAAAAGGCTCTTAAAGCTACATCAGAAACAAAAGGAGAACCAAAAAACAGTTTTGGTGTGTTGGATGGGGTGGTTTTTCACTAATGAAGGACACAGAAGAGTTTCTGAAGTCCTTGCTACCTTCTTTTACCCTCAGTCCCTGGGACATTATTAAGAAAATTCTCTTAGAAGCCAGTTCAAGACACATAAAGATCAAGAAGGTGGTCTGTAACAATTAGCATTGGTCAAGTAAGGGCACACTCCTGTACCAATGATTGTGCCCTCTTTGAGAAGGTGGCTGGCACTAGGGGGATCAGTGAATGACATTTGATTTAGTAGTGTCTAGGCTTTGACAATGCTGTCCATGGCATCATTGCATCCAAGCTGGGGAGATATGTATTAGATGGGCAAATTATAAATATGAAAAATTGCTGTACCATTAAGGTTAATGGTTTGAAACCTAACTGGCAACTTATTGTGAATTATGTTTCTTGTGTAATATTGAATTTAATGCTACTTAAGATCTCAATCCAGTCTGCTTAGGGGACAGAATATTTCATCATGAGGTTGAAGTGAGTCCTCAGAATGGGAGGACTGCTTGATACACTGGATGGCAGGGTTTCCTTTCACAGAAACCTTGACATGCTGGAGACAAAGTTCAACAGAAACTCAGTAATTGAGGAAAGACACAAAGTCCTACTAGCTGAGATAGAATAAACTCATGGAACATTACAGCCTGCCAGCCAGGAAGATGCACTGCAGAAAAGGTTTGTGTGGCCCTGGTGGACAAGACACCTGTACCAGTGAAAGCTAACTGCATACTGTGGTAGTAGCAGTGGAGTCAGTGAGTCAATTATGCCTTTCTCTTTGACACCTTAAGGCCACATGTATGATATACTTCCCACTATCATTCCTTCCTATACAAAAGAGAGAATGACAAGCTTCAGAAAGTCCAATATTTGGTTAAGAAGATAATTAGGAAATTGAGCATATGATGCAGGAGGTGAAGAACACTGAATAGGAGTTTTTCAGGTTGGAGAAGAGAAGATCAAGGAAATCCAATTGCAGTCTACTAAAAGGTAAAGGGGTTTATAGAAAAGACATAACCAGACTTCTGATAACCATTCACAGTGCAAGCACAAGAGGCAACAGACACAAATTGCAGCAAAAGACCTTCCAGCAGGATATGTAAAGAAAAAACTCAAAAATTGTAGTGAGGGTGATTAAGCATTAGAGCAGTTTTCACAGAGAGGCTGTGAGAACTCCATCCTTGGAGATATTCAAAGCTTGACTCGACAGGGCCCTGAACTGCCTGACCTAACTTTGTTCATGATCCTGGTTTAAGAAGCATATAGACAAAATGACTTAGAGAGATCCCTTGCAACCCAAAGCATTTTATGTTTCAAAAACATTTCAGGATCATTGTCTACCATTATTTGCGGTGTAGTCAAGCTGCTTAGGTTTTTCCCTGGGCTTGAATTTATTCAGCTTCCTGTCTGGCCCACACTCTGAGATACTACAAATCCTATTTCCTCCCATTTGATCCACTATTGTTGCTTGACTAATGACTTCCATGGTAGTTGCTCTTGTGGTAGCTGGTAAGCCTGAGTTTTGGATCCTTAGATGTCAATTATACCCCTGCACCCCCAGAAATAAGTGATCTGAGTGTTAGTCTTTGAGTAACTTGTGTCTTCTCACAAATTTTCATAGTGTGAAATATCTATATACTTATGTATAGGCTTCTGTACTTATAGATTGAATCATGGTCTGGACCGAGGCTTCGAATCAGGTTACTGCACTGTGTCACCCTTTACTGCACAACTGGATGAACTAGACAAAAATATGGAATTCTGCTATCTTCTCCAGCTCTTTGCTTTTCTTCTTGATTTCCGAAAGGTTTCTCTTGCTCACCCCCTCTAGACCAAGCATCCTAACGGGATACCTTCCCCTGCCTGACGTTTTATTCTATATGTCTTTAGAAAACTTTCTATTTCTGAATAGGAAGAGGCAACTTGCATCCCCTGTACACTGCAAAATAATTACTGATATTTAAATAATGCTTTTAAGCATTAAGAGTAATGCTGTGAATTACTACACTTTTGTATATACAAATGAAACCTCAGATCACCCTGAATTTTGCACCATCAGTTCAGAACTAAATAGAACAAGAAAGTATAATGCTCTGTATCTATGTGAATATAACATAATATAAAGTATTTTATTAATTATTCTGTTAGTATAAATTAAAGCAGGAAGACTAAGTTTTAAAGATCAGCCAGACATTAAATTCCTGTAATTCCTGTATGGAAGAACAACTCCTTGGGTTAGTAAAATTAGTGCTTCAGTGACATCAGTCATATGATATGTCATTACATGTGTGTTTGTATCAGTTAGTAACTTTAAAATTGATGATAAATTCTAGGTACAACCCTAAAATGAGGTTCCCTTTTCACAGAATCACAGAATCATAGAATCATAAAATTGTAAAATATTTTGGTTTAGAAAGGACTTTTAAAGGCCATCCAGTCCAATGATCTTGCAATGAGCAGGGAGATCAACTGCACCAGGTTGCTCAGATCCTTGTCCAAACCTAACTTTGGGTATTCTGGGGATGGGGCGTCTGCCACGTCTCTGATCAACCTGTTCCAGTGTTGCACCACCCTCATCATAAGAATATTCTTCCTTCTATCTAATCTGAATCTACCCTGTTTTGGTCCTTTGTCTTATTGCAACACTCCCTGAGAAAGAGCCTGTCTCCATTGAGCCCTGCAGCATCTCTGGAGATTGTAGAATCATGGAATATCCTGAGTTGGAAGGGATGCACAAGGATCATCCTGTCTAACTCCTGGGTCTGCCCAGGACAGCCCCAAGAATCATGCCACATGACTAAGTATTGTCCAAACACTTCTTGAACATGACAGATTTGTTGCCATGACTGTTTCTCTGGAGAGCCTGTTCCAGTGCCCAACCTCTGGGTGTAGAATCTTTTCCTGACATTTAACCTAAACCTTCCATGACACAACTTCAGGCCATTCCCTCAATTAGGACCTCTTCAGATTCCCAGGACTGTTCAGAAATTGTTGAGAGAGTCCCTGCAATGACATAAACCAGAGCTTTGGGCCTTCTGAGATGAATCTCATCGTGCACCATAGACTCAGAGATACACCTAGAGTAGTAGTTCCTGAAAAAGTTCAGGATTGACTGGGATTTTATCACTCTCTGAGCTCAGATTTCTGGGACCCCCATAGCCCATCACTGGTGATGAAGAGTGAAGAAAGCATTAAACACCTCTGCCTTGTCTGTGTCCCTGTTTGTGAGGTGACCATCCTCATCAAATAACAGGCCAATCACCTAGTCCAACCAGACCACTTACAGCCAGGGTCAGCTAGAGCAAGACTGTTGTGTTTGTATTCAGTTATTCTGAGTATCTCCAAGGATGGAGATCCCACAGCCTCTCTGGGAAACCTATTCTAGAATTCAATCATCTTAAAAAAAAAAAGAAAATTAAGATTAATTTCTTGTATTTCAGTTTGTGCCCAGTGCCCCTTGTTCTGTCACTCGGTATGGTGGAAAAGATTCTGGTTCTCTCATCTTCACTTCTTCCCAATCAGGTATTTATTTGATAAGATCCCCCTTAAGACTTCTCTTCTGAAGGCTGAACATTCCCAGCTCCTTGAGTATCCACTCACATATCAGGGGTTCCAATCCTTCATCATCTCCATGACCCTTCACTAGATTTCCTTTATTGTGTACGTGTCTCTGTTGTACCGGGAACTCCAGAACTGGACCTGTTACTCCAGATGTGAGTGAGGTGCTGAGCAGAGGTAAAGGACTGCTGGCAATGTTCTTCCTAATGCAGCTGAGGATACTGTTGACCTTTCTTCTTTCAGAGCATATAAATGACTCATTAATTTGATTTTACACTGGGATGCTTAGTTAAGAATTTCATTTATTTAAATAGGGTGTCTTACTGATTGGTGATAAAACTCATGAACAACTTCTATTTTTCTTCCAAATTGAAATGAGGGCTCTGAGATATATGTATTACTGTTTACAATCAGCTGTACTTTATGTCAGGTTTTTTTGGTTTTTTTAAGCTTTCAAAGGATGTCAGTGTCAGGGGAATTATATAACATGCATGATCTTAATGAACCATGCATGGCCCACAGGTTTCAGCTTTAATATTTAACATGATGATCTGACAAAGTTTTTATTACTCCATCTGGCTTTTTATTGAATTGTTCCTGGATAGGTATATTTACCTGCAATAACTGTGAGGGTGGTCACATTGGCTGTAATGCTGTGTCTTCCCTGCTGAACAACACACATTGCGGACACATTTCAGAGGAAATGTTTTGGATTGGACAGAATGATATAAATTTCGAACTGGTATCTTTGCTCCTGTCATATAACACATCTTTCTTACATTAAAACATTTCTTTATCTGTCACATATCACTCTTATTCCATCACTTGGGAATTCCTTTACTAACCCATTTGAGACTGAAAACTGAAGTTACTCAGCTACTTATACTAGGAAAATGTATTAAAAAGACAAAATAATGTGCCATTATCTTTCTTCCCCACATATAACCAATGTGAAATGTTTTCTATGTTTCATGAAACCTGTATTTATGGATCAGAGATTTATTTTATTTTGCTTTTTTTTTCCTAACAGAATACAAAAAGGAAACTCTGAGCCCAGTCTTGTCAGTATTTTACTGACAGCATGAAATTGTCTTGTTGTCCTAGAGGTTAATAAGAAAAAAATCTCTTATCAGATATCAAAGAAAATGCAAAATTATCACAACAGAAAGCAATATTCTTTCATTCTCTAGTAATAAACAGTGCACATTGCTACAGGAAACAAATGTACCCAACTGAATAGATAAATCCATTAATAAGAGCTGACTTTTTGCTTTAGCCAAGAAACAAATTGAAAAATATTCCACATATGGCTGAAGCCAAACTGTGTTAGCGATTGTAAGATTTACTGGAAAACACACTGCTTTTAGTGGTCCTTTAGCCCTATCCACTAACACATTGGGGAAACTTATAATAGAAAGCAAACCTCTGGTTGAAGAGGTCTCCATTTTAAGACAAGAGCAACACTAAACACTGACAGACAGTATTTTCAGATTAACTTCATAACTAGAAAGAAATCAGAAATTATTAGGATCCAATAAAAGGGTTCACGCCCTTTCAGCAGGCCTTAGAGAGAATGTATTGCCTAAATCCAAAATGGTTTTGCTGAGAAACCACTCAGCTGCTACTTAGCTCTAGAATTTCATCAAGTTTGCAAGCCTCTACTTCCTGATAGTGGGAAATGAGTGGTTTCTTCTGGATGTGTTTTGAAAGAAATGTATGAGCCCTGATAGTGCTCAAGAATTGAGGTTATAGTTTATATTTTCAGAGAAGCCTTCAACTATGAATGCTGAGTACATCATGTGTCTTCATAAATTCATTTGTGTAGAGAGGCAAAATGCTGGATGCACTCTGTTCTCAGTGTTTTCTTAGAGACCAGTCTGTTTCATATTGCATTTGAAGGGTAGCAAAATGCCTTCCCAGGGCCTCTTCAAATTTGCCAAACTCCTGCCTGGGACTTTCAGTGCTTATCTTTGGGCAGATGTCTAAATGCCCAGGGTTGGGGAATCCCAAGCAGCTTGGGCAAAAGGCAACTCAGAAAGAAACAGCTGAATATCTATCATCTGAACCCTAAGCCTTTGCTTTATCTTGAATCATCTGAATTCTCAGTGCATATAGGTCTTAATAAGATCTGACTTGTTTTTCTAGCATGAAAATTCCAATAGATTTTCTTTTTGATTCAAAGATTTTATTAATTTTAGATTTCTCACTTTGGTAAGGCACTATTACTTTCATTTGATTTTAGTTTGCAGGCATTTTTCTTCTCAGTTCCATTTAATGTCAAAGAAAAGACTAAACAAGCTACCAGGAATCATTCTGAACTTTCAATAATAATTGCAAAAAAAGTCTTGTAATCCCAGAAATAAGCTAGGACTTCACTTTACTAGTGCTAATAATTTTTTACCTTTAATGGAAATAAAGCAGCTGAGCATTTTTGTCTAGAATGATGATATTTAACATTGTTATCACCCAAGAAGTAAACAATTGTTTAAGGAAATGGGTGAGAGTGGTTCTCAGTGCTACAGTGCCGAGTCAGTCATGCAGAACTAATTTCCTGGCTGTCTCTGAATGCACATAAAGCTGCTCTGTAGATGCTGCTGACAATGAACTAGTGACTGGAAAAAGGAATCTTAAACACAGTCACATCTCTTGACTGTTAAAATCCTTTACACAAAGCATGCTGATCTAATGTACTGTAGTAAGCAGTATCCCTTTTCTTTCTTTCTGCTTGTTAGTAAAAGAAGTTTTAATACCTGAAGCTGTTGCTAAGTAACCAACTGCTTCCAAAATACATCTTTCCTGATAATAAAACTGGCTTGTTTTTCTGCTAATTAATATAGCTACATTGGAATTTCAACACTGGTATTGCGTAATGGGAAAAATACTCTAACAATAGAAGGTTGTCATGCATAACTGAGGATGTCTCATTCATGTGGGGAGCATATTACAAGTCACTTAATCAGAAAATCTTTATTTGAATACAACTGCCCAGCAGTTTAGAAGCAAAATGCAAATAGAAGTAAGATGCCTGTGTGAAAAGGGGCTTCCTTGTTTCTTTAACTACATCATATGGTGCAGAAAAAAAGAACTGATGCCTGTCCATAATATATATTTAGAGCAGGTTCACAGATATTTTTTGCTTTCATAAATCAAATGAACTTGTTTGAATGGTGTTTGAATGCAAAGATGCTCAGAACCAAAAAAATCCAGAAACAATCCACCAAAATAAAAAAATAAATGCATTCCTGTACACAGATTAACTAAGACTGCAAGAAAACAGAAGATGCCCACAAGTAGCAATAGTGCTTCTAGCTTAATGTTGATCTAGTGTTATTCTTCAAATAAACTTTAATGGCTTCAAGAAGAAGAAGGTGGGAGGAAAATGCACTCAGATCCAAGTTTGCAGTGTAACAGCCCACACAGGGATGTAAATGAAGATTTGGACACAGGATTTGCTCAGCGAAGCAGAAGGTTTTACTGCCCTCTAGTAAAATGCAGTTACGAAACCGTCTTTTAAAATGTATGCATGCTGAGTAAACCATTTCAGTTATTGTTACTGAAAATGTGATTAGTCTTGGATTGTCATCTCATTGTTTCCATAGTCAAAGAATAAAACATTTATGTTCAATCTAGAATGAATTATTTTTGAATGAATTAGGGAAAAATAGCAATAATGAAGCACAAAAGCCAGGTCTCTGTGGCTGCATCTGCATGAACAAATCTCATGCCAAATTTTCAGCAGTTATTAGGAAAAGACTAGAGTGGTAACACAGTGCAAAAATTCCTAAGTCTTAACTACAGGGGAACTTAGCCTGTTGTTAGGATTGTATCAGCACTGAATTAGCAGCTCAAGAGTGGGCATGATTTGTGTGCTTTAATTTCTGCCAGCAGCAACTCTGAGAATTAAATGGCAGCAGAACTCTTTACCTAGTGCTACAGAGAACCGGAAGGTAAGTTGCAGGGAAGCTGTAGATATTTAAGGGCCTGACACAGAGGAAAAAAAGAAACAAAGTCGTGGTGGTTTTGCCATGCACATAGCTGTTCCATGCAGTGCTGTACCACCAGATTATTCCTAACAAGGATGGCAGGAATGGATGCGTGAGGCTGTCATCGTAAAGCGCCTGACACTGATGGCGATTGTTGTCACTGTGTACACTGTGACTTGTTACACAGTGCAGGCTCTGCCTCCCAAACAGCACCAGGAGAAGTGCTTGGGAAAAGGCAAGTGCTAACTGCAGCCTCACAAAGTACCTAGTGCATTTTTCCCTGCATATTTTCTTTTCCTTTCTTTCTTTCTTTTCTTTCTTTCTTTTCTTTTCTTTCTTTCTTTCTTTCTTTCATTCATTCATTCATTCATTCTTTCTTTCCCTTATTCTTTCTTTCCCTTATTCTTTCTTTCCCTTATTCTTTCTTTCCCTTATTCTTTCTTTCCCTTATTCTTTCTTTCCCTTATTCTTTCTTTACCTTATTCTTTCTTGCTAGTTTTTTTTTCCCCCCTCAAATGTAAAGTATAAAACTGGCAGGTTATTCAGAAGCCACATAGGTCTTCTGGGAAAATTATATTTTCAATTTTCAACATCAGTCACGAAAAGTACAAATATTCTGCCAATCCTACCACTGTGTTTGTATAAAGGGATATTCAATCTCCACATATTCTTGTTTATATAGCTTCATAAATATTCAAATACCTGGGGAAAATAAGGCTAGAAATAGAGAAGTAGTTCTAAAGAAAATATAAATTAAAATAAACATTAAGAAATAGAAAGAGTTTATATTCATTCATAGGAAAGATCCAAGTAGTGGATAATGTAGCTTACTTCTCCTATCTCTTGCTTCCCTCTGCCAGGGACAGAGGATGCCATGGGCATGGCAATATCATGTGCATATCTTGTGCAAGGACCATCACAGAGGAGGGACTTTCCAACCTGTGATGCTACCTTTGCATACTCTCTCAAGACCAACCTGTAACTTGAATCTAGAAACTCAGTCCCATCTTGTACATTGGTGTTGGTCTGGGACCAGAGAACTGAAACTTGTCTCCTGACCTTTTCTCTTGAGATCTGTTGAGGTGTGGGTGAGAAATCAAGATCTCAAGTGCTCCAATACTTTGTTCTATGCAGGAACAGATGCAGAAAAACCAGTGTTTTCAGCATTTTTTGTGATGACTCTTAGGTAGTTTTCCAATCCAAATTCATGCATTCCTACTAAAAGAGGTCTGGAAGGGGCTGTGGGAGACAACGTAATGCAAGTTTCATAAGAAAGGAGAATAATTTGTACCTCAGTCATTGTTGACAAATGCTGACACTAACTAGCCTGTCCCTGAAAACCTCAAATAGCAGCTACTCCAGGTACTCCAAGGTCTTTTTTGTCTTCATTAGGTAAGATCCCTGATGAATCTTTACTTTTAACTGCTCTCCTGTTTGAAAGCTACTTGCCTCTTTAACTCATTGACTGAGTCCTCCTCCCTTAAAGGCTGTTTTATATTTAACTCTCCTAATGATTTATGCTCTAAAAGAATATGGGGAAAAATATATTGTTTGAGCTTCCTGGAAATATTAAGCTTACTTTTTAAACACTCTAGTTTAATTTAAGATATATTTTTGTCATTTGCTTAAACTTTCTTAAATAAGAGAACACAGTATATTGGTTTTCATTTTAAAAATATTAATTTAGTATGTATATTTACACTGCATTGTGCATGTGGAAGGTGCTAAGTTATGATCATTTGACCTTTCATTGTACATTAGTAGCATTATTTTTTAACCTTTTGTCGGTTTATTGTTCTGGTTTATATATGTGAGCTTATTTGGGAGTTCGAGCTATGTGAGGGGTTGATCAAATTTATTTCTATTGAGTTTTGTACAATTAGTAGGCTGTGTTAGTGCTGTTTCATGTGTATGAAAGAAACTTACTCTTGTATTAGGCACTTAAACAAAAATACCTTCTGTGATTTGTGAGTGCATGTTAGACAGCTCTATAATCTTACATTTCACCTGAATTCTGAAAGGACCAAATGTGCAATGGGGAAAAGGAAACACTTCAGAAATCCCTCTAAATAGGTAATGCAGCCAACTGTCACTATAGTCTCCTTTCAGATTCATGTTAATAGCAGCAAAATATTTTCTTCATAGGTCCATTCCAAAATATGGCCCATGTCTCTATGTATAGCATGCAGTAAAGAAAGAATTTGCATGCTTGCAGCTGAAAGAATGATAAGTATAAGCATCTTAAGTGAAAAAGTCTCAATTTGTTTTAATTTAAAGTCAGGACCTGAATAATGCACTGATAAAATGCACTGATGAGACTTGGATGTACTTATTTAGTTGAATTATCTTTAGAAGTCACCATCACTTTTGTATGTGGTTCCTAACCTAATCTGTATTTCTGTCCCTTTCCCCCAAAACTCAAATTTTGTAAGTAGAATAAATAAATTTTTTTTTTTAAAAATATAGGAGAGTTCTAAGAAATTCCAGAAATATTTTAAATTACATTGTGACCACAATGTGGCCCATGTATTTCTTGTCCCTGGAGATCTCAGAGTTTCTAAGTTCTCAACAAATCAAATTGTGTGACAAGGCCGTAACTCGATCTGAATGTAAAATAGGATTCTATCAACATGTTAAAATTTTCTATCAATTACAGCCTTTGGAATTTTTTTAGGAAGAGATACGTGCAAGGAGCTTGCCTCCTGTTTGATGCACAAACCACAGTTTTGTCTGTTCCCATTCAGCATTAGATTCACAATCTTGTCCTCAGAAGCCGTCTCCTGTGTGAACATTTGATGAGGAAGGCCCCGGAGTGTAAATGGTGAAGTGCATACTCACATCTCTGCTATGCCTGATTTAGACCAGAACAGGGATTTTCAGCCTTTGCTCTGCAGACCCCTGTGGTTTTCAGCAAAAAAAAACCCCAGCAAATAAAAAGCCAACTTCCCATATGCTGCAGAAGTCTACAGGCATGTGACATTTCTGAAAGGATCCACTTTACCTTTGGGGAATTTTTGCAGGTAAACAAACTGAAAAAGACTGAAAAACTCTGGATTAGAAATTTGGGTTAGTCACTGTCAATGGTTACTTAGTTCTCATGCTATTTGGAAGGGCAAGTGGTTTTTGGATGAAATTGTTTTGCTTCCTAGGAGGGATGATGTATTCACTAAATGGGTGAGGCAAAGGGTGTCTTTGAAGTCTCTGCAAAATATAGGTAAGGAACTATTTAGATAAAGTTGAACAGCTTGAGCAGATGCTTATCTAGAGCTTAGAGGCTGTTACATTCTTTTTATTTCTTTTTCTTTTCTTTTTTTTAATAAATTCTCTACAATAATAAAAAAATCTTCTACAAGACAAGAGAATGATGAAAATTAAATCACTTCCAAGAAAATGGTGAGATCAAGCTTTCTGTATATTTATGAATCCTGAAAAAATGCTTGGATGAAATCAGCATCACCAATTCACTCCTGTTGTTCTCCCTCATACTGTGAGTCTTTCCAAATCAGTAGCAAAAATAGGAATGATTGAATCAGTGAAGCTGTGAACATTACAAGATGCACACTCCAACAAACATAAAATGCGTGAGTGCCTGGTGAGCATTAGGAAATCTGTCACTATGAACAATTGAAGATGACAAGTTTAAATAGACCGAGGAATTCCAGTGTTAACTTACTTTCAAACAAAATATTTTCAAAATTGTCGTGATCACTTTTTTTTAAAACTGAAGATTAGCTGCTTGAAAATAAGTTAATTTAAATTCTTTTTATGTAAATGAAAAAAATAAAAGATTCTGGGAAAACCATTAAAAATGGACACAAGAGCATTTGTGCTCTGATCACTTTCTCTTTTTTTGCTAGAACTTTCAAAAATACCTTTCCATACTCTTCATCTGGATGACTAACCCAATATTACAGCATCTCATGGGGGTACTGACAGTACCTCGGGTAAAAATTCCTCAGTTTTCAGTTGTTTTCTTGAAAAGAAGAGAATGCTCTATGTTTGAAATGTCTACTGTTTTTATAAATAGCATGTGAGAGTCTTATGTGAGACTGATTCTATACTGAAAGAGTTCAAGCCCTGCAGAGACCCCCCATCAGGCAGCTTCAGGAGCATCTACCATGCTGTCTTTCACAGCAAAGTGGCAAGCATGGCGAGCAACCATTAAAAGCATTACAAGCAGTTTGCCTCCACAGTATTTTGTTCTGTGAGTTGTTTTAGCTGGTTAAATTCTACAGAGAAGAAGATGGGAAATGATAATGAGGGCTAAGGAGAATGGGACTGTCTTGGGATAGTTAGTACGCCTCTCAGAAGGCAGATAGATTATCTGAAAGGAGGAAAGAAAATGGATATTTTGAAAGCAACTCTAAGCTTCAGGGAATCAGGGAAATTCTTTTCTGTTGTATTTGTGGGCACAGCCTTGTCTGCAAGATATTTAAATATGAGTACCCCTTTAGCATATAACTTCTGCTCATTTAGCTATCTAAATCATTTTGTTGATTTTATTCTTTAAACTTTAACCTAAATGGTAAAAGCAGAATACCAAGGAAATCTTTGTAGTGTCTGTGGATGTTATAAGGGTAAAGTGTCAGAAAGTAGGTTTCTGTCTTTTGTGCAGTTAGTATATTCTAGTATAAACACTTTGTAAATGACCTCTGCACTTTCATATTTCAACTTTCTTACTTGTACTGCATGTTAGATGGAAGTGCTAACTTTAAAATTAGCCATCCTAATGTGCAAAGCACAGCAAAAAGATAGGTATTTTGAACATAACAGGCTTTACATTAAACTCCAGCACAGATTAGATGAATTGTGGAATTATATCTAATACTCTTAAGGGGTTTTAGTGATCAAACACACAGTAGATCCATGCTGACATTAGGTCTAGCATGTCTAAAAAACACATAATAGACATCCAGGATCCAACAGACCTGCAGTCCTACTGGTTTATGTTTAACTTCTACAATATAAAAATGTTGACTGGAAAAGCCCATTCTTTTATAGTCAACAGTAACTCCAGTGGTGTTTCTGGGCAGTCCTGCCCCTGTGTATTTCACAGACTGTATGCTGTATGTATCTACTTCAATAATTTGTGGCCCTCTTACACTGTAAGTAGACTGATATAAGCAAATTATGCCTATGTGCTAAAAATATTTTTGCCTTCACCATAGGACATTGACATGAAGTTGGTTATGATAACATATGAAAGTCTATACATTTGTAATATTCAATTTTTTTGAAATATTTAAATTAATGTGTTCTAAGGAGCACTGATTTGCTAGTGTTCACTTACCACTGAGGGATACTTTTCCCCATCCACAGTGTGGATTTAATCTCAGTAATTTTATTCTCCTAGACTATTTCATAAGATAAGGAGTGGTATCCAAAGGATCTAACACAGATAAACCCCTGTCTGAAATATCCTGTCTGTGTCCAGCACTAGACTAGTCAGCTGAAGTTAAGTGAGATTAATCTCGTTTACAGTATGGAGGGCAGCTACAGCACAGTTTTAGATCCCTCAAGATGAGAAGTGTTCCTCATGCTTGCAGAGGAATCTGAGAACTTTGGTTGCTGTCAGAAGTCACAGTGAATAGTTCACTACGGTTAAGTATAGGGACTAATGAAAAAGCTGACAAGTCTGAGTTGAAAACAGATCAATTTTAAATAATGAACTAGGTGTGAGTTTTCATAGCAAAGGATGAGATTAAATAACCATTTTTATTAGTAGTCAGGCTGCATGAAAAAAATAGCACTGTCTGGTATTTCCATCAATGAATATGTGCATTTTAGACATTTCTAAATTTTTTGGTTTGGTTTGGTTTTTTTGGTGTTTTTTTTTTCATTCTACACTCTTACTATTTAAGATGAAATGAACTGAAAAAACCAAATTGGATCTGTGTGGCAAAGTTGTGGTAGCTGGGGTTGTGTGAGCAGCCTTTGTGAGGAGACATCAGGAACTGCCCTTATGTCAGAGAGAGATTCTGCTGGCTTCAAGACAGACCCACCACTAAGTAAAGCTGAGCCCATCAGAAACAGAGAGAGCACCTTTGTGGTAGGATATTCAAGACAGAGACAAATGCTACCCATCAGAAGCTGGGATAGAGGGGTGAGAATATGTAAGAGAAACAGCTCTGTAGGGCCCAAGGTCAGTGCAGAAAGAAGGGGAGGTCCAGGCATACCACCAGAGATTCTCCTACAGCCTGCGGAGACAGTGTAGTAACAGGTTTTTCCTTGCATGCCATGGATATGCACTGTGGAGCAAACAGCCACCTGCTGTCTGTAGACAACCCCACATCAGCTCAGGTGAATAGCCCTTAAAAGCAGCTGTGAGTCATGAAGGGCCTGTGCTTGAACTCCTGACAGGAAGTGAGCCCATGGAGAGGACACCACACAGGAGCAAGTTTGCTGTCAGACCTGTGACCAAGGACAGCACTCCATAGCAGGACCCACGCTGGACCAGCCAGCCTGTGGGAAGGACTTACATTGGAAAAGTTCATGAAGAACTGTCTCTGGTGGGCAAGCCCTTATGATGGAGCAGGGCAAGAGTGTGGGGAGGAAGGAACAGCATAGAGGGTGTGTTATGAACTGGCTGCAACTGACCCATTTCCCCATCCCACTGCACCACTTGAGGTGCAGGAGTTAAAAGAGTTGGGAGTGAAGTTGAGCCTGGGAA
This sequence comes from Irena cyanogastra, assembly GCA_013397155.1. Taxonomy (NCBI): domain Eukaryota; kingdom Metazoa; phylum Chordata; class Aves; order Passeriformes; family Irenidae; genus Irena; species Irena cyanogastra. Next base: position 98,871 of record VWZV01011764.1, on the reverse strand, counting down.
GAAAGGAAAAGCGGGGAGCATATGTTTGTTTTATTTTAATTTGTTCTTATTTCTTATTATTTTATTTTGCTTGGCAATAAATTAAATTTATTTTCACAAGTCCAGTCTGTTTTCCCCATGACAATTGGTAAGTGATCTCCCTTATCTCCATCCATGTGTTCTTCATTGTCCCTCTGTCCTGTTAAGGAGGAAGAGTGATAGATTAGCTCGGTGGGTGCCTGGCAACTAGCCAAGGTCAACCCACAACAAAATAATAAAGAATTTTTTTTCTGAACCTGTGTAAAATAGATGTCAGGAAGGAGACAGATAAGTAACTTACGAGGGATGAGAACAAAGCCCCAAAACACTGAGGCTTCATCTATGCACTAGATTATGCAATGTTATTAGATACATGATTAATCATGGCTCAGTTACCAATCTGAATCTGTCCTGATGAAACAAGATTTAAACTTGCATAAAGATGTCTGTTCATGTATAGGACAGTTTAACTAGGTTGAAAAGATAAGATAGTCCAGTAGAACTTGATGGCACAGATGAATTTCAGACTAATGTAAAACCAGCCCCTAAACAGTAGAAGATATGGAAGGCTTTTTTACTTTTTTAAATAAATTTCATAATAAATTGTTTAGTCAAAATGACTGTTTGTTTCTGTATTTTTTTTTTATTTTTAAACTTCTCATATTTTATTACTTCGGCATTCACCTTCATGAGTCCTGAATCACTCAGTCTATGTAAGCCATGGTAGACATGACTGGAGCATTTGAATAAAGAAATTGAAACATCTGAATTAAACTTCCCCTTGCAGAAACACTTGTCAGTTACTGAAGTGATCTGTTTCCCCTGTGAACTGATGCATAAGGGATTTTAAACATGTGCCACTGAAGTGCATTTTAAAGGCTGTTTTTTGAAAAACCTTTTGTACAACCCTGAAATGTATTTAACTTTCTCTTAACACTGCTTTGTTGGGCACTTGCCAAAATAAATTTATAATGCAACATGTATTATCTGGTTTACCAGTTTGGAATTTTGTCTATGTCTGCATCTTCAGTATTGATAAAACTGAGAATTTTCTAGGAAAAAGGTTAAATTCTAAAGGCAATTTCATGGCTTTGATCTTTGTGCACCAATCCCAGTAACAGAGAGAATAACCACGATGAGAAATGAGGGTATGCTCCAACAACAACTTCATACTTTGAAGCAAAATGAGAAAAAGGATTTTGAGGAAATGAAGTAAAATAGGTTGAGCTCCAGAATATACAATGAATGCAATATCTTACATTACAGGTAATATATCACCTGAGCTTATTTTTACCTGTTCCAGGAATTGCTCACTTGCAGACCACACAGATCTGTATCACCCAGTAACAGGAATTTCTTTCCTTTGGAGGCAGGCAGGGGAGCTCTTCACACTGACATAATGGAAGTAGACACTTTAGGAATACTTCAGAAAAACCGATGAGATGGATTCTATAATTCCTCAGAAAATGTTCAGATCTTTTTTGAGTAGCTTTTCTAATATGCATGTCAGAAAAGTGAAAGGCTATTTCTGATCTCCATAAATGAAATGTATGAGTTAAATCTGGCAGTTATTACTATTTCTAGACTGAATTTTGATCTTAGTACCATATTGCTCTGGCTGTTTTGTAATTAGGTGCCATTAAAGAGGATGTCTATCAAAATGTTAACAAGGATGGTGGTCAATCTCTGTCAGATTTATTGAAAGCAAATACATTTACAAGTTCCATCATAAATCTTGGTCAAGTAATGAGATTCTCAACTTATTTTCCATAAAGCAGTTATTGCATTATGCAGGCAAAATGTCATGGTACACAACAATTCAATTTCATCAGCTTTTCACATGGCAATGAAATAATAAACCAGTACTGTTCAAATTTTGATTTATTTCATTGTCATATATTAGCCTAGATTACATGAATGTATGGAATATTTTGGCAGAATACATGTTAAAAACCCCCAAGAATTCTCTTATTTCTGCTGGAATTCTAACAATAAAATTACAAACAAAATTAAGTATGAATATTTACATTTACATTTCTAACAATAAAATTACAAACAAAATTAAGTATGAATATTTTTAATGTTTTGTTTTGAAACTATGAAATCAGTAGTTGAAATTATTACTAGGTTTGGCACTAACACAGAAATTAATACCCAAAAATAATGTGCCAAACCAAATTAAGCAGAACTACTTCTTTAATCTCTCAACTTTTAGTGAGCAGTTCCAAACAAGAACTTACTTCCTCTCTATGTCTGAAATAATTAACTATTTAATGCAACTTGGAGCTCAAGGTGAGTTTTCAAAGTTCTGGGCTATAGGTTAATATTTACCATCTATCTGAAAAATGCTTAGGTATTTTTCAAAGACCAATTTTTACTTCAGTGCCTGAGGAAGCCATATAATGGTAAATAGTTTTCTTGTGAGCACACTTAATGAAGAGGTAGGAACTTGTGATTCATCTTTCTGCACTGATCAATGACTGAGCAATCAGTTGATATTTAGGTGGCTGTGGTTTCAGATTCACTCAGCTGGAAAAAAGAAACTTAAATTATTTGCTACTATTCAAGATACGCACTTCTCACAGAATAAACAAAGAACATAATGTTAGAGCATTCAGCATTCAGCCCTCCAGAATAACTTCTTATTTTTTCCACCTAATAGTATGCAGGAAATTTGGGTTAAATTGACAAGTAGTTTGGGGAGAAAATAGTAGATTGTTTAAATGAATATGCTGCAGAAGAAAAAAATCTTCTCCAATACAAGACTATACTTATCTGTGTGGGTCTAGTTATATTCAATTCTAGTTATATTCTAGTTATATTCTAGTTATATTCAATTCTAGGTCTATTCAGTGTTAGGTTTAATCATAAATTTATGTTTAAGCCTATAACTGCTGATCTTGGGTAAAAAACCTACCTTAGCCTAGTCCCCAACAGGTGGCTGTACCCCAAATTCAGCAGTATGTGGAATGTCCAAGTGCAGCACAGTGGTGTCTATTGGCCCCTCCTGCCATGTATGAAATTCATCCATATATTGAAAGTTGTAGCTGCAAAAAATCCCACAATGGTGATTCTGCAATTTCTTGGTCCATCATTTCTAGCCTTCTACAAACTTTTATTTCTTTCACCTTTGCTTGTGATTAGACCAAGTGGGGACAGAGAAAGAAGGCTCAATCCTTAAAGGACTTTGAAAAGCAGATTGTGGATCACTCTACGGTGGGTCCAAAGTAATGGATGCAAAAATGTGGATTTTGTGTCTTGAGTCAGGTGGAGATGACCTTCAGATTAGACCCCAGGGATAGCTGTGTGCTATATTACTCGATGGATATTGTTCCTGAAAGGTGTTACTGACTGCTTTGTTCTGCTTAGATGAGCAAAACAGTCAGATCAGGATTGATGTTTATGCACTATGCATTCATTTGTGACATAAATTCAGTTTAATGTTCCCATTGTATATGTCTTTTCTGCTCTTTTTGCATTCTGTAAAAAGACTGCGCAGAGACAATGTTGTGAAATTGAGGAAGAATAGTAAATCAGTTGATTGGTTTTGATATAGCTTCTGTCCAGAAAAGTTTTAGACTTGAATTAAGCATCTAAATAGAAGTTGTATTTTCCTATGTAGTTCTATGTTTGAAATGCTGGAAGAGAGCCACAATTTTCTGGATTCACAGTGAACCACTTCAGATCAATATTACCCTGTCTGAATATATGTTATATCTTGGCTGACTACACAACACAGTTTGGAAGTTATCCTACTACTACATTCAAGCACAGATCCCCATCTATCATGTAAGTAAATATATCATTTGTGTTTAAATGATTTTTTTTCTTTTCTCTGCCCAGGAAAGAGGAATTTGATGACTTGCTGAAGGTTTCAGAAAGCTCCAGAGAAATGACTGCTGCACTTCATGATCAGTTTGGACACACAGGATTTATGTACTGTGATAAACATGATCTGGCTACCTAGAAACACTGCTGTTTGCAGTTTTAATGGCTAAAGGGCAGCAGCAACTACAGGGCTCACAAAGTATATGATGGCATATTCTCAAGCATATGGTGTATTTTCTGGGTGTTCCTCTTAAATTTTGCTGTGAAGAGGATTAAAGGAGAAGAAAACATACTTCCTTGGCTAAAATTCTGCTCACTCATAGGGGAAAAAGTCCAGAATTATATCCTTTCCCTGCTCACAGAGTATTGTAACCCCACAGTGACAAACTTGTGCCCGACATTGTTTCTATGAATAGTAGATTGCAAATTGGTAGTGGACAGGCAACATACAATAGTTGGTGGCAGCTCTGGATAGCAAGTTTTACAAAACTAAAGATTAATTGAAGGAAGCTAGTAGTTATAGCTGGTCTTCCAGAATTCCATGCTGGGGGAGAAAAACAAGAACTGGAGTCAGAAGGATCAGGGAAGTAATCAGGAATGAGGTGTGAGGGGAATAAAACAGTGTCCAAGAAAGAATCACATATGATACCATGGCACACTGTTACTCTCTCTCTGCAGCCTCCCACTGCTGGGGTTTTAGCTGCTCGAGTAGGGGGTCCAGCTTTGATACACTCCAGCTGTGTAACCTTGACTCAGACTGCTGAGCCAGAGCTGTGAGACCGTCTGTACTGGGATAAGAAAGGCAAAAAATTACAGAGAGCAGTAGGACTGCTGATATGAGATAGCTGGGAGACCAAGGGCTCAGCAGAGAGAGCATCGACGTGAAATGCTAACACCTTAAGGAAAAGAAATGAAGCTAGCTAGAGGTTGGTCTAGTCAGGGACAGTCAGGAACTGCCAGGCTGGGGCTGATCCATCAGGGAGGAGCAGCTCTGCCCCCATGGTGGCCATTGGGAGCCCTGGCTACCAGCCCCTCACTCTTCAGCAACACCTGTCTGCCTGGTGAAGGCTTTCCAGCTGCTGTACTGCAGTGTGAGCACACCCGTGCTTCACCTCACAGTTCACTAAATACCAGCTGTCTTTTATGTGTACTGGCCAATAAAGAATTGCTTTATACCTGTGAGTTATCCATATTTTGCTTGCAGAGTATTTTTGTGCCAGGCTAATGATGCCCAAACAAACTGACTATAAAAATATTTTGTAGAGGCTAAGAGGTGATTTTATTATTATGCTGGGAAGCCAACATGAATATTTGAGAAAGTAGTAGCTTAATAGGAAAGGAACATCATCTTGGAAGAAGTGATTTACATTTCTAGAATTTCAAAGAAAAAAAAAGTCATCTAGCAGAAGGTACACTGTTCCTGGGATGGATGAAGAATCCTTTGCTGCAGCCATACATCTAGAAAAGCTCTGATGCTCAGAGCTATCTGACATTAAATCATGTCAAGCAGAAGCAAACAGCAATGGAAAAAAAATCATTGATGTTTTTAATTAGGTTATCTTGAATGCTCATCTGCATTTTAAAAGCAAAGGGCTTATTTCAGTAAAAATCATGGCCAGCTTCTGTAGCAAGGAAACTGGCTGTACTCAAGCTGAATTGGGCCCTGAATTTGTTGCTTGGCAAGAGCAGGGAAATGTTTTGCTCTGATGTCTGACTCCATTGGCAGTGGTGCTTGTTAATCACACAACCCATTACAATGCACTGTACAAGGAGGAATCTCAAAAACATCTTATTGCTGAGCTAAAGGCTATAAAGTGCAGTATTTTCTGCAAACCAGATTTGTGCTCTGTTGTGTTTAGTGGTAGTTGTGCCAGTCTGTGATTACTCACAAGCAGTGACGAGAGACTGTGGCTGAGAACCCTGAGTGTGAGTGCAAGGAGGGGAGGACCCCAGAGCTCATGCTTTGAAGCAATATTTAGGCTAGCTTAACAATGAGCAGTAAAATGAAGACAATAACATGGAAAAGGAAGGCTAAAAATGTTTAATTACTTTACCCTGATCACTCTTCTCCTTTCCAAGTTGGCAAGCAGGAACTGGAACTTGCCAAACATGTTTTATTTTTAAATCTTTTATCCATTGGCAAATCTGCATATTGCATCAGACCTTATAAAGGTGGTTTACAGTTTTGAACAGTTTCCCAGCCTGTACAAATCCATGTGTTCATGCACACACACTTAAAGGAATGCTGCATAGAGGGACAACTCTGACTGTGGGGTGTGTGGGGGTACATAATCCCCCACTGAATTTTGTAACTAGGCAAAATCTCTCTGAGTCATGCTTCCTCCTTTTCTCAGTGCAGCAGCAGCAGCTGTAGCAAGGCTAGCACCAAGATGAGCTCTGCAGCCCCCTGGAAAAAGTACTGTGCACCCATGCATTCCTTTGAGGGAAGGAATCCCCCTGCCCCAGCACCTTCCAACCCTCCAGCTAGAAAACTGAGGAATTATCCACATATAGAGTGGTTTTTTGTGTGTTGGAGGCTCCCTCTAAACACTGCTCTAGGATCTTGTCTAATGTATAGCAGAGCATGTGAGTATCAGCAATGTTGGAATACTGACAATAATGAGTAAATGGAGAAGGGGTTTAGTCTCATAAAAAATAAATATCTATTACTGGAATCATAGTCCTGGCACAACACTGCCTGACTTCTTTTCATCTGGGAGATGAGAATCACTGCAGCTGTGTACACTTTCATTTACATTGCTCAATTCCTGTCCTCCTTTCTAGTGCACAAACAGCCCAGATAGCAAATAACTAATATTTTTTGCATATCAGCCTTCTGGTGAGTGTGATGTTTAAACTGGGATATTGGTTAGCAAGCAATGTCTGGCATTACCTGATGTCTGGTAGCTCAGTGGAGCATGATCTTGTTCACATTGTTAAATTACTTTCAGTTAATTTTCCATTGTTTTAGTCAATGAGAAAAAAACAGGAACACTAGCTGTTTTTCTGGGAATAAGGTATTTGAATCCCTTTTTCTGAGGTGCCACAGATGAATGTCACTTCACCACTGAAGAGTCTGAGCTAACTTCCTAGAAGGATTGGTGTGCAATGTGTCTGTTTCATGTGTCTCTGAATGTGCTCTTCCATGGTCCAGAGGTGTCAGCATTGTTTTTGTGTTACTGTTGTGACTGAAATATGCTTTCATTATTACTATGTTCTGGCTGATCTGCAGAGAAAGTAAGACGTGTCACAGGGTGAAAAAAGACCATAACTTATAAGTAAAAACAATGCACTTAGGGAGGTATGTTTATGTAGTTTGTGTATTTTTAATTTTCACAAAAGCCAATTATTTATTACCAATGCCTGGCTCAAAATTAATCCTACAAAATTAATCGTTTCCTATCTTAAACATTTGACAATTACAAATCAAGATTAAAAAATGTAACTTAGTGATAAAAAAAGACTTGATTACCTTTAAAAGGTCCCTTCCAACTCAAACTATTCTATGATTCCATGCATATAGAATTTATCTCTAATTTTGACACTATTCTTATTTTCATCTTAGGTTTTAATACAGTTCCTTTGCATATTCCAACAAATGACCAATGTATATTACAATCATGTCAGTTCTGTATCCAATTTATTTTTCAAATAGTCAATGTGCTGAATCACAGCTATCTTAAAGACCACATTTCTCTTCATTACTTGTCAACAAACAGTGCTCTATAGCAGCAGCATGGCCAAGAAAGTCCAGGAAGGATGCAATCCTGAGCTTTCCATAGCATATTGACATCTTTAAGTCTATGTCTTCTTGGCTAATAATAACCCAGGTATTTCAGCCAGGTTGTAGGCCTCTTCCTTTTCTGGTAATTTTTTTTCAGTGATGAGAAGTTTCGAATAGCAATATTCATCATTTAAAAAGATTAAATTAAATACTGGAATGAGTGACTCAGAATGCAGAATAAAACTCGGAGATAAATATAAATCATTATTTTTTACAAAGTAAGATTTTCAAAATATAAAGGAGAGTGAATTGGTACATATAGATTAGCAACATATTTACCCCTTATGGATTTTGAAAGAGATAAATTTTCAAGTAAGGAAACACAAAACCTTGTCATCATTTTCAGTGTATAACATAGGGAACACTTGTAATCAATCAAAGCTGAGCTTTCAATAAATCCTTATTCTAAAATATATAGGTCAAAAAGGAAAATTTGGAACTACAAATGGTATCCAAGAAAAAATAATTCTTTCCCAAATCTGAAGTTCTTCCAGGCTTACTTCTTATTGAAACCAAGTAGAGTAAATTTAATGTTTTAATAACTGCTACATAATAAACACACCATTTTAATTTCTTCTTCTACCAATATTTATATGTTTTATGTGGTAGTTTAGAGACAACATCATCTGAGGTGGTTTACAGTGGTTCAAAACTATGTTTAAGTCTTCTTTGCAAGAGATTTCTTTCAAGCTTTTCAGCTACTGGCCCAAAATTTGAGTTGGTCTCTTTTAGGGCCTGTGCGTACCTCACAGTCTGATGCAGATATCTTGGAGACCATAGGATATTACAAGTGGCTTTAGAAGCTCTGTTTAGTCAACTGTATTGTCTTTTTTAGATAGATTTTTATAATATTTAACTTTAGCCATCAGAAGTATAAGGGTAGGATTAATTTCAATATTGGTACCTAAATTAGGTCTTTACCTGTGTCGTGTGGCATATATATCATCTGTATGCAAATATCTCAGACAATTTGGGAAACCTCAGATGGCACTAAGTGTAGTTTTGGCAATTGAATTTGTCAATTCAGTTGCCAGTATTCTTACTGAAGCCTAGTTGAAAAGAGACTTAAGTGCAATTCAGTGCTTATTTACCTGCTGGGTTTGTCCTGCTCGATTTGAGTATCTGCTTTGGGCTGTTATTAAATCTTTCTGGGAGTCACCTATTCATGGAGAAAGACCTATAAAATTAAGACCTTTCCATACCTTAAAAGTTTAAGATAAATTTAAGGGTTTAAAGCAGAATATCTAGGGTTTGGATAGTTTAAGACAGAAAAGATTAAAAGATAAAATATATCACAGGTGCTAAAGTGTTCAGTCTTTTATCGCACATTAAAATAAGAATGATCAAAAATCAAGATAAAGCACTACTTTTATCCTGAGTAATTCATTCCTCATTATACAAAAGTCAACTGTTGACCTTAGCTACACACAGAAAATTATAATTTCTGAGAGCTCTGACATGTTTTGCCATTTCCCACTGCTGCAGCATATGAGGTTATTGCCCTAGCTCTCTGTCCTAAGCAGGCAGTATATCTGTTTCTTACTGCTTCAGCTAATAACCTGGTATATGAACTCAAACAGTCACTAATTGCAATTACCATCCTGCTCTGCAGTGCTACCTCATAGAAATGTTGCTTACTCAGTGTCCCTGCAGTAGGGTAACAAACAGTTGACTACTGTAACCTCTTCATAAATTGCAGCATAAAGATAACAGGTCAACCTCTCACAGACATCTCACTTGTGGAAAGAAAAAAAACCCCAAACAAATTTAAAAAAATCCAAGCCATGGAAATCAAAGCAATGAAGGGCATGCATTTGTTTTTCATCAGAAGGATTACAAATATTAAGTTCATACTGCTGAAGAACAAAGCAGATGGTAGTAAATGCCAGATTGTCTTTAGATATCTGGTGAGAAAGGCCATTCCCTACTTCAAAACATTTTAATCTGTAGCCCATATAACTTTTTCATACATCTAAATAACTTCATGAAATAAGGAGTTTATACTTCATTAAGACAGAGGGGAGACCTCATTGCAGTTACAACTTCTTTGTGAGGGGAAGACCAGGGCAGGCACTGGCTCTCTGTGGTGATAGTGACAGGATCCAAGGGAATGGCCTGAAGCTGTGTCATGGGAGGTTTAGGTTGGATATTAGGAAAAGGATCTTCACCCTTTGGGCTGGGCACTGAACAGGCTCCCCAGGGAAATAGTCATGGCATCAAATCTGCCTGAGTTCAAGAAGTGTTTGGACAATGCACTCAGGCACGTGGTATGACTCTTGGGGATGGTGCTGTCCAGAGCCAGGTGTTGGACTTGATCCTTATGGTTCTCTTTCAACTCAGCTTATGCTATAATTCTGTGATTAATAGCTTGGTAAATTCACAGGGACTGGGTTTGATTTTTTCAAAAGAGAATGCTTTTAAAATTTTGATTTGCAGAATATTTGAAAACTTGAGCCCTTCAATCCCATTCAGACTAAATGAAATTTCAAGAAGATTTGAATTTTTTGTGAAAGAGAAAATGTGATTTTAGACTGACTTGTTGAAACCTACACTTAAAATATGATTTATCATATTCTCGCTATTGCACTAAAAATCGAGATCTGTTTTCAGTTATTACAGTTGTGGAAGTCACATAGCTCTTAGAAATGAAAATCTTCCAGTCTATTCATATCCATACCAGTCTATCCACAGGTCTTCCAGTCTATCCATACCAGAACTAGCAATCTATCTACAATAGCACCCTTTTCAGAAATTATATCACTAAATTAAAGTTGGGCTGTCTTGCCATGTTCTTTGAGTTTCATGCAATAACATTTTATTCATTGAAGCCAAATTGAATAAAAGTGTAACCTTATAAAAGACAGACATCAGAAGACATACATAGGAAGCCCAGAAAGATGATGAGGACTTAACAAAAATGAAATCTCTATCCTCTATTTAATTATAAATATTTTCTATATTAAAATAACTTCGGTTGAGCAGAAGGACAAAACTACATTACTTATCCTTCTGTTTTAGAAGGGTCTGCTATGCTGGTTATTAATTTTGGTTAGTATAATAAACATGCCTGAAAGTAGCACCTCAAATAAATGATCAGACACATGGAAAAGAGAATTGACCTGTTTAAATGTCAAGAAATTGCACATTTAATTAGTGAGCTTGTTATTTCTCACAAGGAAGATTATCAGATGACAGCATTCATATTTTAATTAGGAGAGAATACCTTTGCACTCTTCCTGAGGCAGAGTACAAAATTTGTCATGCAAGCTGATTTTCTTTGTGAACTGTTCTGCTCTGACTGCCGGCCTAGACTCTCAGAGGCAAAACTGCACTGAAATAGATAGCATACATACCTGAGCAGCCTGGAGAGCCTTGGACACTTTCTTTGACATGAAAATGCATTGAAGAGTATCTAATGGCCTCCTCTAGTTGAGGAGATGTTGTGCTGTCTTAATAGAGTCATAATTTTCCCCATAAACCTAATTTGACTTCAGACCTGTATAGTTTCCATATACTCCTTTGATCCTCTATTTTGATCATTTCAGCTAACTAGCCATTCCCAATTAGAAGAATAATTCAGCATCCATTTATGGTAATTTTTGATCCTTATGGTTTTAGTTGTCTTTGATTCCAGCAGAACGAAATGTCTACACACTTCCCTCACCTCAGCAGCAACATCTGTTCAGTCTTTTTGTTTAGTTTCTCTGGCTTCTGTTCTCAGCTCGCTTCTGAGCCATGTGTCTCTGTTCTTGTATTCAAGCAGCTAGCAAACACTGTGGCTGTTTCTTGTGACATTCTTTGATGGGCTTCACTTTGAAGACTAATTTCACTTTGTCTTTTCAGCATGAAATTGAGTGTTCTATTCTATCTTTAATATACCAGGTAGGTTTGATAACGTTGCTTATAGTCTGTGCTGGTCATTGGTCAAGATCTCTCGTTTGAAAAAAAAAATTAAAAAAAAAAATATATATGCGTGCGCACATATATATATGCCACCACATTACACTGATGACAGCAGCCATGGTATCCTAGCAACAGCCTTCTTTTAAGATGAGTTTTTCAAAGGGCTACTGTCCAGAATTCTTCAAATAGGCTTAATTCTCAATGCAGTTCTCTATCTTCATAATATTTTTTTTTATGCAAAATCTTCTTGATAAGGCTGTTGTCACCAATAAAACATCATAAACCCCACATTTTTTAGGTTTTGTTGTTTGTTTTTTTCCCTAAGGTCTGCATTTTTATAATAGTTTCATAACAAGGAAAAATGGAAGTTCTTCTCTTAGGAAATCCCTCATAGTAAACTGATGAAGAGTTTTCTACAGAAATTATATTCATGAGATGTGTTCTTTCTCTGCTTTTGTCTTCAAAAAATTGATTGATTTTGCTTCTGGAAACTGTGAAAAACTTTTACTGCTCCTCAGGGAGAGTAGAATGCCTCCACTGTGCGCTCTGTCTCTGCTCCAGGGACCTTCCATTCTGCCCAAGAGCATGGCTTGCAACAGGACATGCATCAGATAAGTCTGGGTGCCTAATACTCGAGTTCAGACACCATTCCAACATGGGTGGTAACTTGCAGATGACTAAATCAGAAATTAGGTCTAACCCTCTGATCAGCTAAGGAGAGAATCAGAACATCAGGGTGCAGGACTACCACTGCCAATAAAAAAAATGGGGAGGTTGAACAGATAGGTGGAAAGCTATCAGGAAAAATATCTGGTTTTATTATTCCCCAGACATATGAAAAATATTAATAAAAATTATATTAATGCTATATTAGAATACTTATTTTAATTTTACATTCATTGTATCACATGGATTCCCTTCTACCTTCCAGCTCTGTAAAATGTCAAAAGTATGTACCTCTGTCAAGTCTTGAAATAACTGTTCTGGTTATCATGAGATGAGACTTTAATATTTAGTTACCTAGGAGTTTAAAATCTTTAGTAAGTCCATTTTAGTCTCACAGAATGTCAGAAGTATAATCAGTTTAGGCTTTGAGCCTTATTTGAATGTTTCATAGATAAAAGGAGTAATGATATAAGATATAATAGCAATTCTACAATTAAACTTTTGGTATTTTTTCTGTAGTGTTAATTTTTTGAGATCTCTTCAGTAAGAAAATAAATTGGGTTTGAAATTTTACATTTTTTTTGGTATGTGTCTATGTGTTCATTAGCACCATTCTTCCTGCAATACTGGTTTTGCCAGCATTGTTTGGAAACTGGTTTATTTGCCTGTGGAATATGTCAGCAAACATAAGTTAAGAGAAGAACAATGAGAAAAAGCCATTACATTTATCATTGAGGAAGTGAGTAGGCAGAGATCTTCTGGTGATGTCCTAATGACTCCCTGTGGCAGGTTATAGAAATATAGCTCTTCAGCAAGAAAAACAGAAATGACAGGAGCACTAGAGCAGAGGAATCTTTTAAATACTTTATTGTTCTTAACTCATTTTCATACTCTTCATATGGGTTCTAACATTTTCCTCTGATTTTTCCCTTCTTTGATCATTAGACTATGATAATCCTCTAGGAGATCATAACATTATAACATCCTCTACGCTGTGGAGATATGCTAGGAAAACGAAGAAGAGAGCTTCTCTGGGAAATTTTAAGGAAGCGTTCAAAGCCCTATAGTTTTTATGGTCTAAAAAGCCTAGTGTGATTGGTTGCTCTGACCACACCATAAAATAGTCCTGGAAGCCTTAAGCCTGTTTGTCATCTGACTTAAAAACCCGTATGGGAGGACACTGCAAACACCAGTGATCGGTGGCAACTAACCCTGGGTCAAGAGAATCTGATGTATCTTAGTGAGTTTTAGCAAGAAGATGTAGGCATGGCTGAACATGATCTCTTCTGGCTGTTTTGCAGAAAATACACTGTTTGTATTCCAGCTATCTCCATTCACATTAACTCATTAAAGTGCATAAATATCTAAAGGGAGGGTGTCATAAGAACATTTCCAGGCTGCTCTTGGTGGTGCCAAACAACAGAACCAAAGGTGATGGGCAGAAGTTAATGCACAGGGAGTTCAACCTGAATATGAGGAAGAGCTTCTGTACTGTGGGAGTGATGGAGCACTGAAACAGATTGCCCAGAGAGATTGTGGGGCTTCCTTCATCATTCAGACACAATCCTGTGCCACGTGCTCTAGGATGATTCTGCTTGATCAAGGAGGTTGGACCACTGAGGTCGCTTCCAACCTGACTGATTCTGTGATTTCCTTCAGGTTTTACTCCCTGAGTTTCAGAGGTTTAAGTTTCAACTTTCTCCACACCCTGTAAAGAAAGGAGAAAATGCAAGACAATTTAATCTATACAGACATACATGTTTATGCTGCACTGGGAAATAATATAAGTTTACACTAGGATATCTTACTCACAACGTTTCATATTTTATTTCTGACTGGATGCTATAGGATTTTACAGAAAAAAAGGACAAAATAACAACCTTAAACAAAACTACAGATCCTCCCTTAACTATGTTAGGATGAGAGTTTAAAGAGAATTGAAGGTTTACCAATCTTGCAAAATTTCTGTGAATCTCTTTCTATAGTGCTTAAGTGATAATGGTTCCGGTTTCTGTGACCCACATCTCACAATCCCTTATCCAAAGACTTCATATGCTGAGCTTACACACATAAAGAATAATCAGTGGCAAACTTAAATTATTCACCACTCAGTGTAAATTCCCTAGGTTCCCTTTGGTGAAATTCTGTAGCTGGCAACATTAATGAATCAGAGAATGCATCTGCTGGCATACATGATTGTAACACCTGCTTTCTCAGGATTTGTCCCTAAATGTCTCAATGACCATGCTACTTGTCTGAAAGGCAGAAAGATAACAACACTTTTTACCCACACAGCTGTAGGACAAATGAAAACGTAACAGGTTTCTCCTGCCAAATCAGAGTTAATCCCATGTCTAATTTAAAAAAAAAAGAAAAATTTTTTTTTTCATCGAGTTCTACTGATGAGGAATGCAAAATCTTTGCAGCAAGATAGTTTAGCTGTGAAATGGGTGGTAAATTAAACATTTAAAGACCACAGTTTCCTAAACACAGGAACCATGCTCACTGGCATGTTTTCTGTGATAAAAGTATCCTTGGAATTAAGAAAGAACAATAGTCTCCTGAGGTCATGAGTGATAAGTCACAAATGCCTGGAAACAAAGAAGTAGATGATAGAAGGAGGGAAACAATTAAAATTACTGTGGAGGTATAAGAAGTGTGCTTCTGGTTTATGGCTAAAAAAAAAAAAACTAGTTAGCATTTACATGAAATTTTCAGTTGAAGAAGTTAAAGAAAGTATTATTTCTGCCTAAAAACCCTTTCATTTTGCAGATAGTTACCTTCTTATTCCCTGTCTTTCACCTGCGTGGGAATAGAGTAAATGGAAACTAAGTGAAAAGCAATATTATGAAAAAAAAAAAAAAAAAAAAACAACTTGCCACACATAGTACTCTAGTTCACAGTGTATTGTTTCATAGACAGCAAATTCTTAAGATTCTTTATGTGGAAAAAAAAGTGACACATTAAATTTATTATTATGACACAGCTGTTGTGAGAAGTTAGAAACTACACAGGACTGAGCCACTCATGCTCTGATTTGAAAATCATCAAAAAAGATATGATTAAGTTACTTGTATAATCTCTACTGCTTTTCCGAGCAGCCAATTCCTGCCTCTGTAGTTGATGTCAAACGTAGGTGTTTCTAGAGGTGAGACACTGTAGGAAATAGATCACTGCTAGGTCAGACATGCACTTTGTGAACCAGTCAGTTTCTGTATTAGGTGCTTAGCAAGGGAAAAAAGGTAAAGTCTCAGAAAATCTTGTTGAAAATATTCCTAAACTTCAACTCAGTAGAAAAATTGTGATACTCTCTTTCTATTATTTAGGTATGTCAATAAACTTGGATTTTGCTAAGGCTCTCCAATATGTTGTTTCTAGTAACTTTGACCCTAAAATCTCTTGGCTCAAGCATCAATAATGACTGGTAAGAATAAGCCTGCTATTTTATTGTTGGAAGACAAAGAACATAATTTTCAATGTCTAGGAAGCAAATAAATGCCTCCAAAATAATAACTATCTGAATAAACACAGTAATACGTTATTACTACTGAGACAAGTGTGGAATGGTTCTTCCCACAGCAAACAGTAGAAGCATTAAATATGGGGGCATCTTTGTGGTGACCAAATGGCCCTGAGAAACTAAACTATATCTGTGGCTAAATTATTTTCTTTAAAAAATTGAACACACTGTTGTTCTCATGCTTAATAGAATGTGTTTCACAACAGGACTCTACTGGCAACAACTTTTATGTAACATTAATGTTCTGCAAAAGTATCATATTAACACATAAATTCATTGTTAATACACAGAAATGTAGGAAATGTTTTGTATGCACACAGAAAGAACAAAGTTATGCATAAAGAAGAAGATAAATCTACCATGAGTGTTTTCAAATTTAATCAGGTCAACAGTCAGTGTGTTTGAGTTTGGGTGCATCAAAATGAAAGAGTGAGTTTAGTGGCTAGAATACAGAATTGAGAATCAATATTCCTAGGTTTTATTCTCTGGTCCTAACTTGTTGTGTGACTTGGGGCAAACCATTTGAGAGCTTTGTGCCTAAGGTTGTTTGTTTTTCAAATGAGATATTTGCATGATTTATGAGGATGTTGTAAGGCTCAAATCCCAGAATATTTGCAAGGAAAGGTACATTCGGAGAGGTACTAGAAATGTTAGATGTAATGACAGTAATACATTGCCATGGTGAGCTGTAAACCTCTCTTTACCTTAATAAGAGAGACACATTTTGACTGTTGGGTATGTCTTCATGCTTCCAAAAGTAGAAAACCATCTTATGGGTTTTTACCAGTATAAAACTGGCTTCCTATGCTAAAGTATAAAGCAAGAGTTCTTTGTAATCTCTAGTGCCCTGTGGGACTGCACATGCTACCTTTTTGCTGTATTGTTTTCAGAACTCCTGCAGGATGAAGGAGCACCCAGCAGGAATACCAAGGAATGGAAATGAAATTAAAAATAAAAACCATAAATCTGTGTTGCAAGTCATTATAGCAAAAATCCATCTGCTTTAAATAACAAAAATAAGAAAACAAGTGCCTTAATTGTACTGATTTATGGTGAAGCTATAAATTGAGTAAACAAGAGAAGATGGATTATTTTGCTAAGAGGAAATGGCTACACCCCCATTAAGGACAACGTGACTTTTTTGATTGATAGGTTAAAGAGGAACTGGCTGGAGAAGTTCAGGTGAGCCACTAGATCTCTGTGTACTTGGCAGGGAGATACAGATATGTCCTGCCAAGAGCATCTTTATAGACAAAAGGGTTGTTAGGACCTGGTGTGGTATTTGAGAAAGAAGAGTTTGTGCTGTTTTAACTTACCAAATGACAGATGCTCAGTGAATTAGATTTTTTTTTTCCTGTGAAAAAGCATCTACAAAGAGTTATTCAAAAAGCCACCATGTATTCTACCAGCTGTCATGATCCAAGTTTGTGTCGAGGCTTGGGTCTCTGAGGTGTGATACAGTGGTCTTATCTAAATAGGTTAAATGAGTGAGGAAGGAATTATCACAGAATTACAAATTGGTTTGGGTTGGAAGTACCTCTGGAAGTCATCTGGTCCAACCACCCAGATTGATCTAGTGGGGCCAGAGCTAGTTGCCCGGTGCAGTGTCCAGATGTCTTTTGAATACCTCCAAGGATGGACACTCCACAGGCTCCCTGGACAATCTGTGATATTTCTCAGCTACCCTCATAGTGATAGTATTCCCCAATGTACAGACATTAGCTCCTGCATTCCAGTTTGTACCCATTGTCTCTTGTCTTATCACTGGGCACCACTGAAAAGAGCCTGGCTCCATCCCCTTTGTGCCCTCTCTTTAGCCATTCATATACATTGAATAATATCCCTCTGACCCTTCTCTCCTTAGGCAGAACAGTGCCAGATCTCTCAGTCTTTTGCCACAGATGAGAGGGTCCAGTACCTTAGCCATCTTTGTGGCCCCTTGTTTGGTCTCATGCTGAAGAGTCTGAACTGGTCACAGCACTCCAAGAGAGGCCTCACCAGGTAACAGAGGGTAAGAATCACCTCCCTGTACCTGCTGCCAGTACTTTGCCTTTGCTGCAAGGGCACGGTGCTGGCTCACATTCAAAATGGTGTCTGCCAGGATTCCTGGGTCTTTTTCTGGAAGGCTGAATTCCAACTGGGTGGCAGGAAATTGCTCAACCCTGGGTGCAGGATTTTTTGCTTTTCCTTGTCAAAATTTATCAGGTTCCTGTCAGCCCATTTCTCCAACCTGTTGAGATTCCTCTGGATGGCAGCAGAACCCTCTGGCATATCATCCAGTCCTCCCATTTTTGTGTCATCTTCAGAATTGCTGAGGGCACTCTGCTCCCTCATACAGATAATTAAGATTTTGAAAAAAAAAATGAGCCAGTATTGACCCCAGAGGTACACTGCTATTAATTGGACTCCAATGACACTTTCTGTCACTGATCACCACACTCTGAGTTTGGCCATTCAAGCAGTTAATAACTCACCTCTCTGTCTGCTTATCCAGTCCATACAGCAACATCTTGTATATAAGGATCTTATGGGAGATCTTATTGTGTCAAAGGTCTTCCTGAAGTCCAGGCAGACAATATTCACTACTCTTCCCTCATCTACCAGGCCAGTGGAAGATCAACAAGTTGATACAGGATGATTTTCCCTAAGTGTACTCCTGACATTCCTGATTATTTTCTTGTCTTTGATGGACCTGGAAATGGTTTTCAGGATTAGCTGTTCCATTACCTTCACAAGGACTGAGGTGAAACTGACTTGTGGCTGCCTGTGCCTCCTTGCCCTTCTTAAAGTTAGGAGTGGCATTTGCTTTCCTCCAGGTAATACTCCCAGTTGCCACAATTGATAAAGAACTACAAAGAGTGGCCTTGCAATGACATCTGCCAGTTCCCTCAGTACTTGTGGGAGCATCCCATCAAGACTGGTGTGCTTAGGTATATTCAGTTTGCTTAAGTATTCACTGACATCTTTCTCACACCAGCCTTTCCCTGTGGTTTCTTTTTTCATCCAGACAGGCATTCTGACATTTTGACTGACCATATTTTTTAGACTAGAATACTCAAGCTTGGATGAGGTGATCCTTGAATAGTAACCTAGATAGCTTTTCTGAGTCCCCCTTCCCTCCAGGGGCTTATCCCACAAGCAGATCTCTGAAGAAGCCAAAATCTGCCCTCCTGAAGTTCATGGCTATGATCTTGCTTTTCAACTCTTTTCTGCTCTGGGGAACCTTATTATGGTCATTGCAGCCAAGGTTGCCTTTGATCTTCACACCCCAACAAGTTCCTCCTTGCTGGCGATATGAGAACCAGCAGATCACCTCTCCTCATTGGCTCAACTTGGCAGAAGTTGTTGGTTTGGTTGACAGTTTCATGTCTCTTTCCCCTGCAGCAGGAGGGCACCTGTAACAGTGACTCATCACTACTTCCTGGTAGTCTTGCATGATTTAGAGTTGGGTGAACCAGGTTCTTTACTTGCAGACACATCTGACATATCTTCAGCTTTGAGAAGTGTGAACCTAATTTGCATCTGTAAACCCACAGATGGGACAGGAGCCTTCCTTTTGGTACCAGAAGCCACCAGATTCCATCCTTCTTCTCCAGAGGTTGCATTTACCATGACAGTGAGTGTTCTTCAAGCTGTTGAATCTCAGACACTATGCTGTCTTTCTCCCTTTCACCTTCTTTGATGATGAACCTTGCCACAGGAATTTCATAAGCTTCATAAGAAAGTAAAAGTCCTGCCAAAGCTCCAGTGATCTAGATGCTGCCAGTTATAGTACTAATTACTGCTTTTATTTTACCACTTTCAGCTCCCTACTATAACACAAAGTGACAGAAATGAGGTTACGTAGGCTGACTTTACAAATTCTCCTGAAGTTCTGAAAAGCAGTCAGCCCCTGGCTGCAGAGGGAGCACCACAGAACACAGAGGAGATCCTGGACACACCAAAGAAATTGCTCTCAAAGAATATTTTGAAAACTTGCTTTGGAAGGGAACTTCCAAAATTTCAGGAAGCCAAATTGTAAAGCGCCTCAAGAGAATGAATACTAAGCAAGGTACATATGATACCCTTGTATAGAAAAATGTCCTTAAAAAAGACAAGACAGTGGTACAGAAAGAAGATAA
This sequence comes from Irena cyanogastra, assembly GCA_013397155.1. NCBI lineage: Eukaryota > Metazoa > Chordata > Aves > Passeriformes > Irenidae > Irena > Irena cyanogastra. Next base: position 79,031 of record VWZV01011764.1, on the reverse strand, counting down.
TTCTGAGCTGTGTGGAAAATTATGTTAAAAAGTCCATGTTAAAGGAATAATTTTATAATCTGTGGTGAAGGAATAAAAAGGGTGACATATTCTGATGCAACTGATGCGAAAATGAAGCCTAAATGTTATACTATTTGAAGAGAAAGGAATGTGACTTGAAAATGTGTGTCAGAAGCTAAAAGGAATAGTGCAAGCACAGTGAGGCCTTAGCCTCCTGGTTTAATAAGAACTTCCTTTTACAGAGATAACTTTTCCTTCAGAATACATATGCCCTATTGCCTCTCCTTATTCTTGTCTCTGACTATTGATTCAATGTGACACAGTATGTTGAAAATACTGTTGATCAATGGCAACTTTAAAGTAAAAATAAAATATAAGATTTCCATGCAAATCACAGACATAATAAGCCAGTACTTGCTGTAAAATTTTATGGCTAAGGCTCTTTTTATTAAAATAGTTGAGAATATTTTCTGCAGAGCGCGAGGCTTTGAAATTGTGTTTAAAGTTTTAATGATCCTGATAGAAAAACCTCCAGGAGAAACGATTACTTCCTTCCCATGCTCCACAATCATTGTACTAACAGATCCCTAAATGTCAGATAAAATATTTTCATAAATAATATATACAACTACATATTTGCCTTAGATATTGCCTTTTAAAATTCTGGTAGTTATTCACCACTTACTGGAGAAAATCATATCTCTTTGAGCAGATGTTTGAAGCTGGTAGGAAGGAGTTTTCTCTGGTTTCAGTTAAACTTGTAGTCAAGATATGCTGTCATATTCATGCTTTTTCATAGTGTCTGTGTATGTTGCCACAGAATAATTTTAAAGCTTAAGCATGGGAGACGTATTTTTTTTCCCTCATTATCACACATTACATTATATTGTTCTGCTGACTTGGGGAAAATAATAGAACAATCAAATACTATTTTTGCCATTCTCTAATTCTTTTATATTCCTGAAAGTATATAACCCTATTAAAATTATTATGTACTACTCATGGAAGTAAAATAAATAATTTTCAAAGTTTAGACCCACTTTTACATATGAATCTTACTTAATAATAGAATACACTAATTTGTCAAGCTTTCAAAAGACATGTTGATTAAGTATTTGTAACCTTTTTAATAAACAAAAGCTATTGTTAGATGTAAAATGTGGATTTTGAAGCTGGCTGTTCATCTTGGTCCAGTGAATGGCTGTACCTTTCATAAGATAAGTATTTTCTTTTTCTTCATTTTATTGCATATGCATTTAAAATCTCAAGACTTCTTTTTCTCTTACACTATATAATGAAATACAATGGAGGCCATAAATGTTACTTATAATTGCCACCGATTAAGATCAAGAATGTTTAGGCAGTTTCTAGGCAGTAGTTTGTTAAGCCATGGAAAAACAACCACATTCAGTCATGCAATCATACCCATATTTACAAAAAATGTACAGCAAAGCTTCTCCAGTAAGTAAAGAAAACCTTCCCTGAGGAAACCCTACATTTGTAGGGTTATTTAATGTAACACTTTAAAAATCACTGTTGAACAATTATTAACAGATTTTTAAAATATGTTTTTCCTTTTGGCATGCGGAAAATTCATATAACCTTGCTTATTACACCTTCACCATCGCAGAGAGGCATTTGAATTTTGGTTTAATAAAACTGAGGTGTTTCTTTACCACTTAAAGCTTGATACAGATGAATGTACTTTCGTTAAAAGTCTGCTTAAGTCTGTTTCTCTGATTGATTCTCCATCCTTTTGTGTGAAAGTTGATGACAGATGAGTAGCTAACAGTGAAAAGCAGTCATAGTCAAAGCACACATTTTAACCAAGCTTGCCATTCCGAGTGAAAAATTCTTGTTACAATGTTAGTGAAGATCCTCATGTTCACTTACACATGTGGCATAAATTTGCTACACTGGCTGTGTAGCCCAGGGGTGCTGTAGCATAAATAAACACAGCCTACGGCTTGCAGAGTGCATTTTTTGTTAAGGGAAGAGAAAAAAAATGTTGAGCTCTTGAATAAAAAAGCTTTCCTGGAAACATTTCTTCTATCTAAAGCTGTCACTGATAGCCACCTGAAACAAATATGAAATTCCTAAACTATTTCCTAGCCCTGTTGTCCCCCAGGGTTAATGGGAAGGACTTCAGAGCAAGTTGCTAAGTGATAGCCATGTGGAAAGGTTTCTGTATTTCAGAAATCACATGGCAACAAAGTGCACCTTGGCACCAGCAGTTCCAGATGATTAAGTTGGACATGTCTTACATCAGTAGGTACAAATCTATCGAAGAATGACAGGTACAGTGTGTATAGACTAAATTGCAACATTCTTGTAGTTTCAGACTCTATGAAAAGGGTTTATATATGAAATGTACTATTGAAATGATGCCTACGTACCCCCCCCGCAGGTATGTTCCATTGAGGTGGCAGGTGCCACATGGCTGATTTTGATAGAGGTAGATCGGTACAGAGATCATCTAGAGATGGATGGTTGATGTCTACAGTGACAATTACATTCACCAGGCAGCCAGCTCAGGCACTGAACACTTGTCTGTCCATCCTGCTTAATTGTCAGCTTGTTCCCAGCTGTTCTATAGATCATTACAATTAGCTTTCTGACAGACAAGAACTAGTGATGTTTCTGTATTTGGTCATAAAAAAATGAAAAAAAAAGACATGAAAGGGAAAAAAATAAAAAGGAAAAGCTAGGACTAGCCTGAGCTACTTTCACTGTTCCTTTCTTCGATAGTGCTGCTATACTACCCTGTGGTCCCCACAAATTGGTCAGAGGCTGAGAAAACCAACTTTCTCAGATTCTGCTTGTGAGATCCTGAACTGCCTAGTCTAAATAATGATAACTTCCAGTCTAAACAACCTGCAGGTGCTGTTCTCTCTTTTTTTTATCTCTTTGTGCTAAGATGTTAAGCCAGCTAACCAACCAAATAGAATGTATTGATTAAGTGACCAATCAGGTCCTTTTGGATCGGAACGGTGTATATAAGAAGTAATACTTGCAGTAAAAGTAGAGAGTCAGTGTTCTTTGTTATTATAGTGGCAACACTACCCCTGTAACACTTGCTGAAGCACCCAGCATGTGCATTTTATTATACTATAAAAACATAGCTCTGGTGGCCTGTAACACAATTTTCATGCTGTTTCAAGCAATTTGAACTGAAAAAGCATAGGAACAAAAATTACCATAAGCAGAGTGCCCAAGTGACCAAGAAGTGACATCCTGGCCAGTATTAGCAACAGTGTGGTCAGCAGGATCAGGGCAGTGATTGTCCCCTGTACTTGGCACTGGTGAGGTTACACCTCCTGTGTCCAGTTCTGGGCCCCTCACTGCCAGAAAGACATTGACGTGCTGGAACAAGTCCAGAGAAGAGTAACAAAGCTGGGAAAGGGTTCAGAGCACAAGAATTGTGGGGTGTGGCTGAGGGAACTAGGATTTAGCCTGCAGAAAAAGAGGGTCAGAGGGGTTCATATTGCCCTCTACAACTACCTGAAGGGAGGTTGTAGGCAGCTGGGAGTCTCTTCTCCCAATTAAAAAGTGATAGGAGAAGAAGAAATGGCATCAAGTTGCACCAGGGGAGTATTAGACTTGATTTTAGAAAAGATGTCTCCACAGATTTCTCTGGTGAAGCAGTGGAAGAGGCTGCCTAGGGAAGTACTTCAGTCATTATCTAGTATCTAGTATAAGCCATTTGGCCCATGGCTCAGAAACTGGTCCTTGAAGCCTTGTATTCAACAAGTCTGCAAATTACTGTGATAACCTTGAGACCATTCATACTGCTTCTACAAAACTTTTTAGAGGAAAGTCATGGTGTATTTCTGTGAAAGGGGCAACAAAGATTAACTGTAATTTAATTTTTTCTTCAGAAATTTTCCAGACTTTTCTCAGACATTAAATAAAGGAGAATTATTTTTCCCTTCCAGAAAAGAGCAGACTTCTTCTTGTTTTCTCTCTTCCTTTAAGGTGTTTTTTCCCCCACCCACTGGCACTAGGACATATAACACAGAGTTGTTCTGAAACTGTTTATTCCCCCTGTTCTCACTCTCTGTAAAACTCTGGTAAAAAGCCCTTGATAGATAAATCAAAAGTTCTGGCATTGCTTGAACCCCACTCTACCTTCTTAAAATCATGTTGTAGGTTAACTTTGGAAGGCAACTAAGCCCTGCACAGCTACTCTCTCTCTTCCACACAGTGTGATGGGGGAGGAAATCAAAGGAGTAAAAGTGAGCAAACTCATGAACCAAGATGAAGAAAATTTCAGAAGGAAAGCAAAAACTGTGCACTTAAGCATAACAAAAAAAAAAGTAATTACATTGCGACTTCTCATTGGCAAGCAGGAGTTCAGCCATTTTTCAGGAAAGCAGGATTTTATTATACATGCACAGTTACTTGCCATCACTCTGAATGTGTCCCTCTTCCTTTTCTTCCTCCACTTTTATAAGCTGAGCATAACCTCCAGCCTCCTCACTGGTGGGGTGTAGTGAGGAGCAGAAAAGGCCTTGCTGCTTTGAGAGTACTGCTCAGCAATAGAAAAAACATCCCTGTGTTATCAGCATAGTTTCCAGCACATATCCAGAACGCAGCAGGTTACAATCTGATATAAAGAAAATGAGCTCCATCCCAGCCAAAACCAGCGCAGATCACGTTTTGTTTTCTTTTTTTTTTTTCTTTAAAGCTATATGTTCTATTCCTCATGTACAATTTGTGGTTCAGAAAAAAAAAAATGCACAAACTCCATATAATTCTTATAGCTGTTGAAAGTCAGCATATTGGATAAGTTAAAGGTGGCCAGTAAAAACATTTTATTCGACAATATATGTAGAGTTACTGAGGTAGAATTATGGAAAAAAAAGTAGTTAGAATACATGAAAAATGAAGCGTGTTCTGTATAATTTAGATAAATGCCACATTTAATTGTCAGCTTGCTTAGGTTATCTGTGTGAGAACTTGTAGCCTCTCTAATGCCTAGAGAGGATACCTGGAACAGAGGCTGGGCAGACTTAAAGGAATAAAGAAAGTATTTATTGAAAGGCCTTCAAAGGATACACCTTGGGCAGTTCAAGAGCCTGGATGGGGCTCTGCTGAAGATGGACCCAAGCTGGACAACCAGTCACAAGTTTTTATACTGTTAGAAATGTCATGAGCCAATTTGTTAATCAAATAAAAATAAATATTATTTGACAATAATTTTAGTCTATTAGCAAAAAGCCACAATGTAGGAAAAAGTGTCGAGCCCAGGAGTCGACACTGGGTGAACTGTGATCCGACCTCTACTGCATCAAATACCCTGTGTTCACGCCAGCGTCTCAGTTAGCTCGGTTTTTATACAGTTTATTTCACCTGAGGCTGATTCTATTCAGCTTCTTTCAGACTCTGCATATTCACGATCTGTCGTTCTCTGCATTCAGATAATGAGATTCCTAGAAGATCATGAATTCATGATGTGTTCATCTGGAGCCAAGTGTGGAGTGTGAATGTTCCTGATGATCCTGGTTAACTGGATCTGATATCTTCATTGGGTACTTATTGTTGGGTGCACCTTTGGGAAGAGTCCATCTCCGGCTCAGCCACATCTTTAGAGTTGTTAATCAGTCTCCTCCAGGGTCGTTAGTGGTTTTGCAAGCGTCTCCCTTCAGCCAGGAGTGTGGTTATTGGGAAACATCCCTTACAAATATTTTGATTTATACTTTATACATTAATATGCGTCTCCCTTCAGCCAGGAGTGTGGTTATTGGGAAATATCCCTTACAAATATTTTGATTTATACTTTATACATTAATACATACAACTCATGGGTACGAATTACCTTAATTACATATAACAATACTTTTATAAATTTTGGTCCATTTAAATGTTGGGGTTAATTGTCCAATTACAGCTTCAGGTTATGAAGTCCCGTTGTCCCAGATTGCTCTCCTCAATTTGCTGTTGTTTGTAATTTTTGGGCCTGAAGCTGCAACGGCATCTTTGTTTCTAAGGCTGGAAAAGGATTGTTTTGTCTAACTAAACTGCGAAGAGAACTTACTAACACTTTATATGAATTTCAGAAGAAAACAAAATAAGAGAAAGAAGAGCAGTGCTAGAGTATACCAAAAGTCTTTTGAGGAAATAAAGGTGAAATCACAAAAAGTATCCCAGTTGACCTGCTTATGTACACTGTTCTCTAACTAAAATCTGAGGTCAAAGAGGATATTATAACCTGTATACCAGAAAGAAAAGGTTGAAGTAGATTTCACCAGAATGAGGCTGTGACACAGAGACACATTACAAAGTGAAAATATACTTAGACCAGGAAGTAAAAATCCTCCCTACCAAGTGCAGAAGTTAATGTGGCAAAGGAGTATCTATATTTTCCTGTTTGTTTGGCTCCTTCAGCTGTTATGAAAGGTGTTTTCAGTTGCCTATAGTCTTTTGAGCCCATTCCAGTCTAGGACAGACAACAGGATAAAACTTATTCTGAAAAGGTAAAATGTAAGAATATAGGAAAAGAAAAAAACACATAGATTGTAAAATCAGACTGAAATGTAGAAGTTCTATGTTATCTGATAATCCAGCTGAGAAATCACTGTCTGAAGTGTTTAAATAGGAGCAAGCAAAATACTAGAGAAAACACAGAGGTGTCTAAGCTCTAACTTTATCCTGCCTGACCCTCAGCTGCCACCCTTGTAGAGCACCGATCTTCCTGCAGAACTTGATTTACACCCTCTAACACCTGTGGGAACTAAATACCTGAAATGTTTCAGATGCCTCAGTGCCTGCTAAACACTTCTTGCTAGGTATTTACACAGCTAAATCTCTGCCTGAGAGATGTAATTTAGAGAGTAAGACTGTATTGCCAGTAAAATAAGCAGCTTAAAGTGACTTTCTCACTTGTGATTCATGGATCTGATGTTTAATTTAACCTTTTATTTAAAAAAAAGTGATCACCAGCTGGTCTATACCCATATAAGTTAAAATTCCATCTCTTACCATATAGCAAATTTTATTTGCTTGAAATATTTTTGTTTCTTTGGTATCATATTTTCTATTCTCTTCCACCAATTTAGGCTTTAGTGACTTCAATTAATTATGAGCAAGAGAGAGAGAATAATGGTTGTTATTGATCATTCTCATTCTCAGTAATTTCTGAGGATTTAGCATCTGAAAGGTCTCATTAAGTTGCCTAACTCAAGTGTTTTGTGCCATTAAACACAGTCTAGAATATCTTAGACTTTAGTTGCGAAAGGTAGCATTCATTTTGTCATTCTGGATTCATATTTCTAGTATCTTAGGTCATATTTTCATGATGGTTACTAGCTCTGAGATTTTTGGGAGTTGGCAGCCAAGAAATTTTCCGCTTTAATACATTTGAAGAAAACATCTCTTATCTCTATGTTAATCTGAAAAAACATTCCCAATTACGTGTCTGTTTATAGTTATAGTGGGAAAAGTGGACGTTTGTTCATTTCAAAACTTTGAAAGCCATGTGAACACTATTACAGAAGAAATAATGCAGATACCATGTTTCAATGACAGGCTTATGTTTTACTTGTCTAGCAGTTTTATAGCCAAAAAAGCTTTCAAAATTGGGCTTAATGATAAGTTCTCACAGGAACATTATGGTGTTTTGCTTCCAGGTTACTGATCAATTTTCCTCACCCATGCCTGACAGCTGGTAGGTAACCCCAGTGAGGGTTGTTGTTTGCAAGCCAACTAGTTGTACATTTTGCAAGCAATATTTTAAATAAAGAGAATAAAATATTGATTGTTTTCACTAAAAATGGAACTGCAGTGTCCTTGAATGCAAATTGCTCTCAAGAATTAAATTAGCAATTCACAAAACCCAAGAAATATTATTTCTGACCTCATTACAATAACAAAGCTATCTAATTCTTCTACAAGTCTATGTGCCAGAATCTAATTTAGCTGTCTTTAATCTTCAAAGATAAAAAGGTTTAATATTTTAGTAAACAGCTTACAAATTATATCAGACAAAGAATCTGCAAGGAATTTTACAATTCTCTCTGTTGATCTGTCTTCCATGCTTTCCCTCTCAGGATAAATCGCTTACAGTGCTTATCACAATGTTTTTTTTCACTTCAGAAAATTATATTTACCTTCATTTTGCTCTCCCAGGTTTATAAAATTTTGAAACAAAACGCGATTTCTTTTGAATAAGATTATCCTATCAAACCCTCCTTCCTTCCNGTTAGGTAAGATATAAGAGATTGTCTGACTACATTAATTGTACACAATCCTTTTTTTGTGATCACATTAGCTAGAAAATCAGGAAATATCTACCTCAGAGATAACCCATGAAAACTATAATTTCTTGAAATCCACCAGAATCTTTTTGGAATATATTTGGAAAATTCTTTTATATAGTGCTTCATAGTTCTTTAATTTTTGTCTTTAATAGATGCGTTAGAAATAAAATAATGGTATCCAGATATCTGCCTGAGTGACTACATGAACAGTATCACAAAAGGCATTTAAAAGTTCACGGACATAGATACCTACAAGTCACATTGCAAGAACCTCTCCTTTGAAATTGAATTCTATTTTTTGCTTGCTCTGTAATTATTTATTATTTATATTGTGGTAAAATTTGTGTTCTTTGGCTAAGCTTTAAGTTAGACACTCACTGAATAAAATTTATTTCCAGTAAAAAAAAATTGTTTACAATAAAATATAAAAATACAGCAACAGTGATATAATTAAAGCAGAATGGGGATCACAAGAAAGCAATTATGTATTATTGGTTTGCTTGCTCATAATATCTAAGACATAATGATGCACTTTCAAGACAACTATTAACTTGGGAAAAAGCATTGCAGTTATACATTGACGAGTCCTGGTAATTTACACAAACATCTGTCTGTCGAGATCAGTTTTTAACACATCTTAAAAAAATGCATCTGCAGTACTGGAAAGCTTCTAATCTTTGAGTAAGTACCAAGAAAGGACAAACCAGATGATCATCTCAAATACAGCCCAATATTTTACATAATAGTTTAAAACAAATAAATAAACATCAACAAACCCAAATATACTGGGATTTGGGTTGTGCTAAACTGAGTCAATAGAGCTTTGAAGGAAATAAATTTGGTTAAGCAGACTTGATTAAATTTTAAAAATGACCAGATATTAGCAATAAGTTTAGGAATTCTGTTAATGATAAACACAACAATCACGTGTGGTTTTGTTTCTGTGTTTGATCATGAAGAGGCTTATTTTGGAGTATTTCATATATTCCTGGTATCCATTCTTGTTGCCTACACAAGACAAAGTTAATTGCAACAATCAGTATCTTTACAAGGATACAGGTAGATGTAGGTGCAAAATTACCATTTTTTTTCCCTTAAGAAAGACATTATACAATCTAGGAACGTTCACTAAAACAAAACCAAACAAAACAAAAGAATGTAGGTATTTTTTTAACAAAGACTAAAAGTATGGAGAATTTTTCAAAGTGGTGGGCTGTCTCTCTATCAAAATGGAATTTTCCAAGACATATACTTTATCTAAACATGACATTTTCAAGAGAAAAGCTGGAACTATTGGATAACCTATAATATACATGAGCTAATAATAGTTTCTGGAGTATTAAACATCAGACCATGAGGAGCAGTGGTATCATCTCTATAATACAGTAGCTTGAGGAAATTGACAGATTTTTAAGTTAAGCATTTCAGTGCAGTTAAATCAACAGTAGAATTCCTACTAAATACATCCTTAAAAATGCTGAAAAATAAATAAAATATTTAAAATTTTATGAAAAATTACAAAGCAAACACTCAAAAAATAGACTATTTTCTTTGACACTTTATTAGCAACTGAATAAGGAGGGTATGATCATTTATGCATCTAATACAAGTATTTTAATTTTAGGTTTAATTTTTTTTTTCTGAAGTAACTGATTTACAGATGAACTTGTCATATGTATTTTTGTTCAGACACAAAGGCCCAAAGTGCAATCCAACACCCACTGAAGGCTATTAGAAACCTTCCATTAGAACAATAGACACTGTATCAAACATAGAAATTTAATAAAGTGACAAATAATAGGGTAGGAGGAAGCAGTGGAGGAGAAAATTCAGAACAGATATACAATGGATTATGCCAGCACAACAATGCAGTACAATTACTATGGGTGTGGAAGTTTCAATGTTACACAAAAAGGGCGTTTGTGAAACACCTATTGTGAATGTGACTTGCATTTTAAACTTATTTTAATACATCTCTAGAATTAGTTACTACTACTAAGGTTGCACAGTCTTTTACCAAGGAATTATATGTAACGTGACATTTGCAGGTGTCAGAAAGGTATCTGAACATGCAATTCCAACAATTTTGCAATGCATAAGGAATAATTATCAAAAGTAGCTATGAAACAAATCACAACAATTATTGAGTGAATCATAGTTGGTCAATGCAAATATTTAGGATTAAAATGTGAGATGTGTCAAAATTAACAGCAAGTACATGAATACCTGACAAGCATTAATTCTTTACATCAGGAAAAACTTGATCCCAACTGCTATAGTAATCATTAAATAGCAAATGGGGACCTATGAATTTCCCATTACAAATACAGATAGATTTACCATAATCCCTTTAACTTAATTTGGACAAAAACTCTCTCTTCCACTTTTCATACTCCTTTCTCCTCTTTTTTATTGCAGTAGCTAAGAAATAAAGTAGAAAATTGCTGCGTAAATGGATTCTGTTCATTTCCTGCTTGGAAAGAGAAAAAGAACATTTCACTGTTAATTCCTTTTTTTCCTTTTTTTATTTTTTTTCCTTTCATATTATTCTCTAAAACAAGAAGGAGGAAAAGTAGGGCAGTCTTTTGTAAAATGCTTATGCCAAATTAAACAGGCTCTAGGCCACTTTGATGACAATTTCCATTATTGGGCTGAATGAATGGATGAGAACAGAAAGACAAAATCTACTGTCTAATTTTCTGGAAGTCCACTGACTTTCAGTATCTTAGTTCTGTTGCTATTTCCATTTCTTGTAATTAGGAAGAGATCTATCAACCTCAGCCACACACACCATGCCCCATCTTCTCTATAGTGGCTCCATCCAGCAGCTGGGTTCACAGCAGGAACTGGAAATGTTCAACAGATAAAAATGAAATCACCTTTCTTCAACCTATCCCTGCAAGGAGAGAGGACATTGTGAGCTCAAGTTGTAGGAAACTAAGAGTATGAGGCAAACATAACAAAAACTCCCCAGTCCTTCAGGAGGTCTCCTATTATGTAGGCATTCTTGGACTGTCAATTGCCACTGCTTCTGCCATTGTGGCACTTACAAGCCTGGATTATTGCAAGTAATAAACATGCTCACCAGTGGACATATGTACACCTATGAATGTGATGTTTGCAATTCCAGACCTGCACTGGATGGAAGCAATAAAGTCAACACTTAGTATGAAAATAATGGGAAAATAATACAGATGGAGGATGACCAGGTCAACAGAAGAGTAAACCTGATTAGATTATAAAGAGCAAAATTAAAATGCCTGGTGCAGGCGAAATAATAACAACCCCTAATGTCCAACTAGGTACATCCAGCAGAGGTAGCAATTTCTCTGATTCATCCAGACTAACAAGCATCACTCCCTGCAACATATTCCTTTACACACTGAAGTGCTATTCAAGTGTTCTTCAGTTATAACTTATTTCCTAGCTGATTAAAATGTTGAGTATTAAATCTGCACTGGTTCAACCATCAGAGTTCATTAAATTACTCAGGAGATGTGGACTGCGATAGTAAGGCCCATGAGGTAAAATGAAATGTTCTATTTATCAAGTCATACCCTGCTGTGCTATTCATTTGGTAATAAAAACTTTATTTTCTCCACTTGCTTCTTCTCTCATTAATGAGATAAAAAGCATAGTCATTTTATTGGTTTGTACAAATACCTGAACAATCAATCAAAAGCCAACAACCCTAGATAAAGCTCCTCTGGAACAAAAAATTCAGAGTTTATTTTTTGAGAAATAATTATCTTCCCTTTTATAGTTGCATGGGCTTTTTTGACTAATCAGTCATCACATATACCAAAGTGATAAATATCCATTATCTGGCAAGGATCGTTCTATATGATGTAAGGACAAAAGTTTCAGTTGTGTGTTGTGGTGTGTTTTTGGGTTTTAATTGGGTTTTCCCTAGGTTAGAGTTGTGTTTCTCGTTGGCTTGGAGTACCTCTGCGGCCCTGGCCTGGTATCTGGTACATTCCAGGGGAGCTGTTGGGTGATTGGCCAGGTTCCCAGTTTCTCCCACCCTATCCTATGCCCTCTGTCTGTACCCCTCCCCTTTACCCACCTCCATTTAAAAGGCACTGCACTGCACCCAGGACTCCACTTTTGTGGGGACCTGAGCTCCAGAAACAATAAACCAAAGGTCTACCTGCAAAAGTCCTCCCTTTGTCCTTTGCCATTGCCATGCTTCAGCCAGGGCTGAGACTCACAGGACCAGGAGAGGTACAGAGAAGTACCCTTAAAGCTGGACTAGGGCAAGAGCTAACTGGGTGGAATGAAAGGTTCCAGGAGCTGCACCTAGAACCCAGCTTTAGTTGTGCAGCTTTGATATGTTTGTTGTGCTCCTTTTCACATGATTTTGGTAGTGAGGAGGCAACAGGGATGGCTCTGTGAGAAGCTGTTAGAAGCTTTCCCCATACCAGCAGGGCCAATGTCAGCTCCAGGATGGATCTGCTGCTGGCCAAGGGCAAGCAGTGACAGCAATTCTGAGATAATGTAGTCAAGAAAGGGAAAAAACCCCTTCTGCATCACCAGGAGAAGTCAAAGGAGAGGAAGGACAGTATACAGAAGCAACAATTCTGCAAACTCCAAGGTCAGTGAAGAAGAAGGGGGAAAGGTGCTCCAGGTGCCAGAGCTGAGATTCCCCTGCAGCCCGTGGTGAGGCAGCTGTGCCCCTGCAGCCCATGGAGGGCCATGGTGGAGCAGAGATCAACCTGGAGGGCTGAGAGCCAGAGCTGGTGGATGTCTGAAGGAGGTTGTGACCCCTGGGGAAGCCCATGCTAGAGAAGGTTTGCTGGCAGGATTTGTGACCCCACTGGGGACTCATGCTGGAGCAGTCTGCTCCTGAAGTACTGCATCCCATGCCAAAGCAATCTGTGAAGAGCTGCAGCCTGTGGGAAGGAGTTGTGTTGTAGGTGTTGTGGAAGACTGTCTCCTGTAGGAGGGACCTCACACTGGAGCAGGAGAAGAATGTGACGAGTTGTCCCCCAGCAAAGGAAGGAGCAGCAGAGATTTGTGATGAACTCACCACAAGCCCCATTCCTCATCTCCCTGCAGTGCTGGGGGACAGAAGGTAGAGAGATTATGAGTGAAGGTAAGCCACATGCTTAGTCCTGACTTCGAGGACCTCAGGACTGAGGCTTGTGAGGCTCACTCTGAACTTGACCTGTCTGGAGTTTTTATTTTACTTGGTTTTGCTGTAGCAGTAACTTCTCTTGTGATTGGGAGTCTATGTCTAAACGGTTTTCTTTTATTTGTCTCTGTGTGTTAAACCATAGTTTTTATACAGATAACAGTAACAAGCAGTTATTTTTTATGAATTCAAAAATGTATGACTGTCACTTGATAATGTAGTGTGGAGAAATATATGCCTCTTATAAGAGCAGAGGCCTAGAGAAGTGGAAAAATAGGGTATAAGGGAGTACAGGCATGGGATGCTAATACATGGTTCATAGGCTGGATACTGGTCATAACCCCATCCGTATAAACAATTGACCAGAGGTCAGTTAGAGAAGTTTAGATCAGGAGCTAGACAAAAGCAGCTTGAGGAGTAGCAAGGAGAATAGATATGAAATAGTTTGCACCGTATCTAGCATATTTAGGTATAATGTGAACTTGCTGACCAATTAAGAGAGACCAAGGTGTAAAAGCAAATTAGCAAATGTAAAAATGAACTAAATGCTCGATAGGGGAAGCAAAACCCCACAATCATCAAAGTCATCCTTGGTGAAGGGCAAGGGACACTGATGACTCTATGTTCCCTACACCAACAGATGGAAGGCATCAATATTACCACCCCAGAGAAAAGTGAGGAGTAATTTAAAAAACCCCGAACAACAGGAGAGATAAACTCCAGGAAATGTGTGTAAAAAAGTTTAATGTGTTGCTATTAATACTTAGAACTTTTCTGTAAAAAAGAACTTTTTAAAATTTTATTTTTTTCTTGTGACGAACTGACTTTGGCTGGCTGTCAGATTCTCACCCAGCAACTCTTTCCATCCTCAACAAGACAGAAGAAGTAAGAAAAAAATAAGAAGCAATATATTGTGACTTCAGATAAAGACAGAACATCACTTATCAAGTAACAACATGGGCCAAAACAGACTCAGTTTGAGAAAACGGATCTAATTTATTGTCAATTAAAATAGGGTTGGATGGTAAGAAAAAAGTCTAAACCACTCTCCCCTCAGGACACCTTTTCTCTGGCTCAACTTCACTATTTCATTGATGACTCTTCCACTTCCTTCCACCCAAAGCAGTGCAGAGGAAGGAGAAACAGAGGATTGTGGACAGTCCGCAGCATCTCACCTCCAATACTGCTTCTTTTCATGAATTTCCCTCTCTCCAGTGTGGTCTCTACACGAGCCACATTTTTTTCAGCAGTCACCCACACAGACCATTTCCAGCTCCAGCCCACCAACTGCAGGGCCCTGCTGAGCCCAGCCACCAAGGTGGTGGTGCCTTGGGGAAAAGGGGTGGGAAATAATAAAGCTAAGAAGACTTTCAGAAAGCTGGGAAGGCAAGCCTCCGAAACAGAAAGAACAGAAAACTTAGCTACAGCTGCAAAGTCTGAAAGTAGAAAAGTTACAATAGTACAGCAAGCAAAAACATGAAGCAATAGTTTCAGTTTTAGGCTTGGGCAAGATAGACCTTAAGACTGCAGAAAAAATATGCTTAGCAAGATAGTAGAAGGTTTTAAGCTTGATAATGAAGTATTGTGTATTGTTAATAGAAAGCACACAAGAAAGCATTGTGTGAAGCAGGTATATGTGTGCTTTTGGTGATTGGCTAGAACAATTGTCTCTAAGCTGTAGCAATATGCTATTGGCTAGAAAGTTTTTAAAATGCTCTGTAACAAAGAAATCTTTGGCTGCTGCTGGCAATACGTGAGTTGTTGCCATCTTCCAAGCGTCTCAACCATGTAATAAGACTGATCTGCAATAAAGCTCAAGGAACGTAGCCCAGCAGTCCTGTCCTGTCTGTGAAAAACCACCAACACAAAAATGTATTGAAGAAAGGTGAGGTAACATCACTGAGGGAGGAGGAGAGAACAAAAAGCAACAGCAGAGGGTACACCGAGGGCAGGAATGAAGGAGGGGAGGAATGAAGGAGGGGAGGAGATGCTCCAGATGAGGGAGAAGAGACTCCCCTGCAGCCCATGGAGAGACTCCCCTGCAGCCCATGGAGAGACCATGGTTAGCAGATACCACTCTGCAGCCTATGGATGGCCACACACTGCAGCCTGTGTTTATCTGCTGCAAAACTGTGGCCTGTGGAACCTCACAGCGCAGAATGAGAAAAGCATGAACGAAAAAAGCATTGGAGACCACCATTAATGGATTGACCACAAGCCCCTCCACCTGCACTCCTCATTCTTCCCTGAGTGGTACTTAGGGAATGCTGAAGCAGTATTTATTCTAGTGATTTTATACATTTGTAGGAAATACAGAAACTACTGTTATAGGGTGTAAGAAAGAAAAGCATTTTCTATAATTAGAGATAATTATAGCTATGAATAGCTACTCCATCCTTTTATATATAAAGAGCAGTGACAGAAAAATCAGTGAATAACTTATTGGAAATCACACAACTATTACAGCAAAAAATTAAATCAAGCATTTCAGACATCTAGGCCAGTAGCATAAACAGAACATATTCTGCCACATCTAGTGTACTGGTACAGTATCTGTTATAAATGCATTGCCTCTCTAGGATTACATACTACTCACTGGTTAACACACAAAAAAGAGATTATCCATCTTTCAGTAGGAGCTAGGTTACTTAGCCTGGAGCTTTAGCTTAAGTACTGTTGGTCTGACACTGAGTCGTGTTATCCAGAATTACCCTATGTTTTGGTGTACTGAGCTCTAGGATCAGGTAGACTCTGAATGATTGTGAGAATGAAAGCTTCCCTGTATTTTCAAGCAATCTCAGGCATTTTTAACATTATGGATAATATAGCTATATATATTTTAATTGTAGCAAGGTGGAATGTCAAGAGATCACTGTTATCTGGTACTGGTTATATAAATGGCAAATTTAAGCTTCCATTTCTTTGCTTAACATTGCTAATTGTTTTGCCACCTACTTCTCTTTTCTACATAACTTGTTTCATCTACTTATAATGTTCTATCTGGCAACAAAACGAATAATAATAATGAGTTAAAACCTCTTCCAAGCTTTACTTACTGCTGAAAATGTGAGCAGTTGTCATGGGGAATTGGAAGAGGAGTGTGCAGTCACAGAGAATATCCTGAGGGAAGTAGATAAGAATTTAGGTGTGCCTGGCCAAGATTAGTTGATGCCTAGATGATTAGTTGATGAACATGTTGGAAAACAGAAGGAGATTTCATTGCTTAAATATTGACTTTTAGGAGTACTTTTTTCAATGTAAAATTCCCTCTAGCCTTCCATTTTTGAGATGTCTCCTCCAGGTCACACTTCATATGCAGAAATCCCCTGCAGATACCCCAGACTCTGTAAGGGTTTACAAACGGGTCCTAGAGACTGGAGCTTGTATTTGGGAGTCTGAATTGTGCCTCAGCTGCTTTCAGTTTCTTTTTGGTTTCTTTCACCTGACTGTGCTGCAGCAACTATCAGGACTATTGAGGAGAGCAGGGATTTGTGTTTGCCCTGAGGTGTTTCTGGAGACAATCTGATAGGTAAACTCTACAAAGTAGAGAGAGTGATGTTTCTCACTGGTGGAACTAGGCAGGAGATAAAAGGGAGAATCATAGTTGTCAGTGTTTTGGTATGTGAGAGAGCAGGTGATGATGGAGAAAGGCTCTCAGGTGAGGGAGGGATGAGGAGAGGTTGCTGAAGTCTCAACAGAGCCCAATGGGAAGATTTTTTTTTTGTGAGTTTAAGATTACAAATCTATTTTTCTCTTTGTCAGAAAAACAATAGTTTTCCTCAAATGATCATTTTTTAATCTTGGTTCCGTCAACCAGTCAAACAGATCTATTTATAAGAATTAAATTATTTCAAAATATGTGTTGTTTTAAAATATCCATCATCACCATCAGATGTCCTTGCTTATTGCAGGCTTGGCACCAAAACTCAAAATAATTATTCACGAGATATATTTGGGAGGCATTTTTGCTATGAAGATGCATTTTAAATCTTCCAAATTAATTTAAGAATGGGGGAGTTTCAAATTTAGCCAGAGACTAAATTAGACTATGTTCATATGAATTCCTATTAATAATAGGAATAGTTAGCAAATAAAGTGGGTCATTTCAGTAAGACTCACTAATTTACAGATTTCCAGGCCTATTCATCAAAATTTCAGTATTTTCTAGTTGTCGCATAGTTTGAGATTAGATATTTCTCTTATGGAAATGGATTGGTGGAGCATTCTTGCAATAGATGATGAAACAAGAAAAATTATACAGGAAAAAGTAGTGAATGTGCTTCATGTCTCAATGTAGAACTGGCAGAAGATACTCAGAAAAAAATCAACACAAGTAGTGAAGGGTTAACATGGTACTGAAGCATAAAATTGGAAGAACAATATCGAGAAGGATATGTAGCACATGGCTTGATGAAGGATACCTAAAATGTGTATCATCTCATATTATGCAAACCATTCTGAGCATGAAACCTCAAAAGGCAAAAATGACATACTGGCTGAAAAGCCAACAGAGATTTTTCAGTGTCAAGAATGAGAAATAAAAGTGTTTGGATTTTATGAGCAACCATACAACAAACCTTGCAAAAGAACTAATGGCTTCTTACATTTCCTGGCTAATTACTAACTATAAACACGTACACACACTCAGAAAAATAAATGCTCATTCTTCCCAATACATAGAGAAGATATTTTGTTATACATGGGGCACATTTGCAACTCTTCTAAAATGCATTCTATTGTCCAGTACTGAAATTGTGTTAAAATAAAGTTACTTGATACATTTCTATGAACTGCCAAATAACAGAAGCTCTTAAAATGTGATTCCAAAAGACTTGTAATTCACTGAATGTAGAAGTGCATATAATTCAGCTTGACCACTTGCCACTGAAAGATACTTTCTTGATGGGAAACTCTAAGATGCTGTGTTATTTAGTAGTTCATTTTAAGAGAAGATAATAGGAAAATATTGTGTATGAAAAAGGGCTATATTGAACAAATCACTGTTGCAACAGAGCTGAGAGGTGCTGGAAAGTAGTAGAGTTTGAAAAAAATCTGGAAGACAAAATGTGAAACTGGTTTATGTTTTGTAGAGAAATGGGAATAAGCCGTCTTGTGGAAAAATCATAATGCTCTTTTTTGACATCAAAATTGCATTTGTTTCATATACTTGTTTGAGCTATTCTTTATCCAAGTTACAGCCAGTAGACCCTCAGTTCAGTTGGCTAAATATTACCACTTGAGATGATCAAAAAGATCCCAGTGTCTGTGTATGTTGGCAGTTAAGAAAACATGCGTACGAATGGTTATCGACAAAAGATCTTACTGGCATGACCCATGAATGGCTGGCAGCATAACCCACCGTATCTCTGATTACAGGAGAGACTTGCCTTTAGAGAATAATTTAAGCTCTATATCTCAGTTGGCTATAGTAAGAGCTGGGACACAGTGTGCATGTAGATTTTAACATAACTGGGGTGTTTAGGTATATTAACCTCATATTGAACCTTGGATTAACTTCTAAAAGAGGAAGATATGACTGGAAAGAAACATGTAGAGATAATTCATTTTGTTGTGGAATTTAGGCAAATAAAGTACTCTTGGACTGCAAACAATGAAGCCAGTTATAGTTTGCTATCTGCCTGGTCCCCTTAGGCACTTTCAAAATGTTTTGATAACATAACTGTTGATCAGTGTGAGTCGATTTAATAGCCCTCAGTATCTATCTTTTCACTGAGACAGACAAATCCCTCTTGGAGTTGTCATGAGATCAATCAAACAATACAATATTTATTTCCTGTTTACTGAAGTAGTTCTGGCTTTCAGTCATTGGAGAGTATCACTTGTTAGAAGAGTTTGTATTTAGTGTCTTAATCCATGTCTACATAATGAACACTACTTCCCTTTGCCCAGGAAAGTGGCAGAATCACCATCCCTGGAATATTCAAAAAAGCATGTGGATATAGTACTTGAGGACATGATTTGGTGCTGAACTTGGTGGTGGTGGTGCCAAGTTGATGGTTGACCTTGAAGATCTTAGAAGTATTTTACAACCTTAACAATTCTGTTATTCTATGATACTATAATTCTATGCATGTGCAAAGGCCTTTTTTTCCTCAGATTTCATGAATAGAATATGGCAGTATTGCTTTCCAGAGAGACAATTCTGGGATACTATTTCAATTTTCACTCTAGTACAGACAAGATCTGCACCATTGCATGAATGAAGTAAATGAGAAATATTTAAAATAGTATAGTAAACTGTCAGCACTGCTTCAAATGTTTTAGTTTGACCTAATTTAAATAAAAAAAGATATTTGAAAAAGACATGTTTTACAAATCTGTAAAAGAAACCATTAAATAAAATTGTCTTGATAAATGAGTTCTTAAGGATAAAAAGAGTTAAGGAACAATAATATGTGTGCACAAATACTAACTATCCCAAAATGGAAGAAGGCAAGGAAGCACAGGTAGGAGAGCAATGCGACTAAGTCTTGACTTCTTCATTAAACTCAAACCTAAGCAGAAATCTTATAGAAAGTAAAAACAAGCTGCAAGTATCCATTAGGTTTCTAAAAAAGTAGCACAAGCATGAAGAAATTTGGGTTGGAAAGGCTAAGACAGAAAACAAGATACAAATAGTATGAGTCATCAAAAATGTTAGAGAACTTTGGAGGGGGATTAGTATGAAGTTGTTGATCTACTGTTTGCTGGGGAGGGTGAATTGTAAACATGAGACCAAGGAAGATGAAATGTTTAATGCATCTTTTTTTCTTCTGAATTCCCCAAAATGTTAGCTTGAGCTACTGACTAGAGTAGTCAATGCCAAGGAAGGCAGAAAAAAAGAACCTGTTCCTAATTGATATCTTCACAGAGCTAGCAGTTATGACACAAATCCTCCTGGAGAAACAACTGGAGGTCAGTCAGCACACCTAGAAGTATCTTAGAGGCAGTAGATAGCTAGTCTGAGCAAAGACGACATGTTTGAACTAAATCTAGGCATCAGTAGGAAATTTATACTAGTGATGATTTACATAACTCAGCAATTTTGAAAACATCTCAGGGAAATTCATTGTCATCTCAAGAAGGATCTATGACTGCATATCAATTTGAAACTATAACACTTAAATTCAGATTTGTTGTGTAGGTGCTTAAAGGTATGCCAGGTACTGGATTAAAATACCCTCATGTACCCACACCAAACGTCCTTTTGAAACTGGGAACTTGAATCAGGGTAAGAATACTCTGCAACATCTCAAATAGCAACAGATTTTGCTAATCCTAAATTCTCACTGCGGTCAGTAGAATAAAAAATGGATTTTGGTTGCTCAAATTTAAGCCTCTAGTACCACTTGTGGTCTTCAGGCTAGCTAAAGAGGACATGGAGCTCAGACTGTGTGGTGTTATATCCCCAGTGGCTGTCTTGGAGACACTGCCTGACCTCAAATGATGCTAGATACTTGTATGTGTAATTTAATCCAACTGGGGGGTCTATTTTCTCTGTATTAAGAGCTTAGAGACCTTCAAATCTTGTGGAAGCTTCTATGTGGAAAAGAAGTTATGCTCTTATACCCTTATAAACTTAGTAATACATACCTATTTGACATATATTCTTCCCTGAAATACAAGGAAAGGCAATGCAGTAGTGGTCGTAGAACTTGTGGGGAAGAAGGGTGTATAGGAGAGTGATATAGATTTATACTGACAAAGAAAAAATTCAGAATTAATAAACTACGTCAAGCTTCTGAAAGATAATGGACAGATGAATTAATCTGAGCTTGAAAAAAAGATAAATATGGTCCAACTCACCTGATTTTTTTACATCACAAGATCAGAGGCCCAGGAAATTTAGGAATTTATTATGCTTTTGACTGCTATAACTTCTTATTTTCTTTCTTTCTTTCTTTCTTTTTTTTAATAATCCAGGTAAAGAAGTAGATTTTCGTTGTCTCATCTACAGAAGCCTTAAACAGTGTTTGGAAAATTGTGCCCAGAGAATTATTTGTGGTCCGCTGCCAGAATGAAAAGATGTACAGAGTGGAGCTTCATTTGTTTTTTTCATTAACAACAGGGATGATGGAATCAAGAGCATATGATTAAATTTTGAGACAACACATAGCTGGGAGGGACTGTAGGCATACTGGAGGATAGGATGAGAATCAAAAATGATCTTGACAAATTGTAGAAATGGTCTGGAGAAAAAACCAGATGCAGTTCAACAGAGAGGAGTGCAAGGAACTACATTTAGACAGATATAATTAACAGCATAAGTGAGAAGAAAAACAAATGGCTGTGAAGAAATTAATTTCCTGTCTTTCCAGGGATTATAGTGGATCACAAACTGAACTTGAATCTGTAAAATCATCCTGTCATGAAAGAAAACAACCATCATG
The DNA here is from genome assembly GCA_013397155.1 of Irena cyanogastra. Lineage (NCBI taxonomy): Eukaryota > Metazoa > Chordata > Aves > Passeriformes > Irenidae > Irena > Irena cyanogastra. Next base: position 57,249 of record VWZV01011764.1, on the reverse strand, counting down.
TTCAAAATATAATCAAGAATGTAAGTGTGCAAGATGTGTTAAAGCTACTTACTCATTAGTGAGGCAACAGGGAGAGTACTATCTGGGCAGGTCACCTTCAAAATGTATGTCAGCTGGAGAGAGGAATTCTAAATTAAAGCAATCCCAGATGCAGACTGGAGATCTAGAAAGCAAGATCAAAAGGAAGCATTGAGTAAAGTATAGTAAATAGGATACCATGGAGAATACACCAAAAATGTCTCTTTTTAAAATACGTTATTGTTACAGAAAAATACATCATGCTGGGTCCAGCAGACCAAGAATCTGCTCAGGCTGTTACAGCTCCATGCCATAGGTGCAACCAGCAGCAAACTGAGCTTGTGGCCCTAGCACAGGCACACACACACACACACACACACACACACACACACACACACACACACACAGAGCACATGTATATACCACGTACACACACACAGAGTTATCCACACAGACCACAGACACACAGAGTACTCCCACAAACACAGACAGCAGAAACAGCCTTATACTGCCCTCATGTCTAGCTGAGGGGGGTGGAGGTTTGCTAGTGAAAATATATTTATGCACATGGACATAAATACATATCTACATATGTACCTTCTACATGGACCTTCCTCAGAAGCTGGGCTCTGACACTCATTTTGTCCAGTAGCTGTGCCTGGATCCCAGTCCCCCTGGTTTCTAGCACCTGGGCATACAAGCCCCTCTCTGGTTGCTGGTGCAGACCATCTGACTCAATACACAGATAATCACAGTCGAATACCCAGAGCTGGCTGGGACTCCCCTGGTACCCTGTAGTCAAGTTCCCCAGATTCTCACCCTTACAGGCACACACACCAGCAGGTCTTGCCCCTAGAGACTCCAGATCCTATAGTCTCTCTAGAAACTGCTGGCACTCCTCCAGTATTCCAAAGTCTGGGGAAGTCTCATTTCTTCCTGGGGTCTCACTCATGGAGATGTCTCTTCCCTCCAGATCTCTGAAGTCACCTGCTCGCTGGCTCATGTGACTGAATTTTTGCTGGTGATCACACACATTCCTACTCCAAGGGTAACTCCAAGTGATGCACTGTGGATACGTGGGCCTCTGACTCAAGTCTCATGCCAGGGCTGGCACTTGGGTTTCACTCAGTTTGGTCTCTCCAGTCCAGTTGCTGGCACCCAGGCCAATGCACCCTCTGACCTGCAGTCCCACACATATTGCTGGCATTCAGACTCCATCCCACAGACATGTACACACAAGAGGAAGTATTTCCCACAGAAAAAAGTAGCTAAACATTGACTGAGTAACTGCATGGTATGGCCAGACAAGTTATTTTGAGCAGCAAACTATTTACATGCGACTAGCCTTTTTTATCTCCATATCCTTATGTTTTCCCAATCTTGTTCCTACTCAGATCATCTGGATTCCCTTCAACACTTTTGGTTCTTCCCTAAACATCTCCTTATGAGTCTTGAGCAATCCCCAAATACTCTTCCCCTGCATCCCATAAAGTGTTCTATACACCTAGGTAACAGGTGTACCCCACTCAGTCCAAAAGGTGCTCCAGCACTGATTCATTGTGATGGGTCCACGTGACACCCCTCATAGTGAATGAATGCAGGAGCATAGGACACATTATGGGATGCAGAAAAAGTGTTAAAACCCCTGTGGGAAGGGGTCTGAGTGCCAGCAACAGGCGTGGGACCATAGGCTGGTGGATGCATGTGCCCAAGTGCCAGCCACTGGACTGGAGACACCAGAGTGCCTTCTTGGGTCAAAAAATTTCTGAATGACTAGCCTGGATTTTTCTTTTTATTTGGATTCAGGACATGGTTGTATCATTCATAACACTCTCAGGATGTGTCTCCTATTGGTGAACACTTGACCTGAAGGGTAAAGAACTGGTGGTCACAGGAAATCTCAGGCTGCAAGCAAAGGCTAAAATATTTCATGGAGATACTAAATAAATTAAAGAGTGAAATGCTTGGGATTCTTCCTGAATATGAACAATTAACCAACAACAAGATGAAAGGAGGAAAAAATGCTAATGGCACTCTTTTACATGTTCAGTAATTACGCACAGCTAGAGCTTAAATGGATGTCAGCAGAATTAATCCCTAGATCTTCAAGATTCTTTTAGATTATGTATTATGAAGGAAACTTTTGAAAAAACAAGTTCCTGCAGTTACTAATGTCAGCACATAACTTTTCTTCAATAGCTTAGTGCTTCTTTTCAGCTCGTTGAACAGACAGTTGTAAAATTTCTGTTTATGTAAACAATAGTTATCCAGTTAACAGTCTGCTCATAGTAATAACAATTTGCCCAAATTATACATTTTCCAACTCTGTGGAAAGAAATGTAGTGAAATAATTCTGATTAGGTCATTCAGTCTTTTGCTAGTACATGCAAAGTATACATTAAGTAGTCAACATTAAGAGAAGACATCAGGACAACCCCTGAAAATGTTTAGGAAAAAACCATTATCTGTGGTACCCAGTCATGGAATTATGTTTTTTTTTTTTTTCCTAACTAAAATGGAAAAAATAATACAGTCTAGTTAAGTTTTGAGTTTGTGGTTCATTTGTTTTTTATTTTTTTTTGCATTGCACTTTTACGTAATTAGCATTATACATAGTTGTAAGAACAGAATAATCTTTCCTATAACTTGTCTTTGGTTAGATGTAATACTTGTTTGGAATGTTAATTGTTTCATAATTTTTCCGCATGTGAAACAGAAATATTTATAGTGTGAGGATGACCTAACAGTTAGAGATGGAATTCTCTGAGATCATTGATTTCGTTTCTGAATTCTGCAGATGAGTCACATTAGAGCATTTGCTTCAGATTCTCTTCATGGGATGAAAATTTATTAATATTTACCAATGTTGGTGTGCAGGAAAACTATTTAATGTTTATGTAATACTTTGAGATATTGTCATGGTGTGCACTGTTTAGTAAGTGCTTTAGTTTTTACAAGAGAAAAATTTCTTTTTATTGTATTTGTGAAATCTGTTCCAACAGTTTGAGATTTGTACTGGTCCACTTAAAAGAACACAAGTACTGGCATAGCTGTAGATTTTTATGTACATGTATTTGAAAATGGTTATGAATTGCCTAAAGGTTACTTTAATCAGCAACTGATGTTTCACCTGTGCTAGTGTTCTTAACAGAGACCTTCATTTAAAGTTCTCTAGAAACAGCAGACTGCAGAGAACTGATTAATAACGTTTCAGTTTGAGTTCCTAGACTCAAATTATCATTTAATACTTTGTTATAATCTAAATTACTACAAGTGATTTAAAAATTCAGAGTATGTAATAAAGTGATTGTTCATTCTTATTTTCACCCCTTTCTCCAGGAAAACTATTCAGCATCAGGATGATGAACAGGATGTGAAATAAAGAGTAAATCAGATTATGAAACTTCAGGACAATTTAATATTTTTAAGATATAATGCTTGATTAATCACTGAGTTCAGAAACACTTAAGTAATCTTAAACAAACACCTTTGCTGTTCTATGCATGAAAATACTGCCTTTTTTTGTACAAAGGACAGCCTAAAATCTAGATACTCAAAAGGAATCACACAAACCATAATGCACCTAAATCCTTGAAAAAATATGTCAAGTTATAATGCTTTGTTTTCCATAGTAAATCAATATATACAAAATTGGAAAAAAAATAAAAATAAGAGACAAGATAAAGAAATTAATTAATAATTAATTAAATCAATTAATTTACATTTACTGTATAAGTTCACGGTAATATTGCCTATTATTAACAGAAAAAAATATTAAGTTTGAAAATAATTTAAACAACAGGAAAGAACATTTTACCTATATCAGGACTATTCTATTATTAATGTAAATTAAGCATCTTGCTGAAGAAGTTCACAGGACATGAAAGAGTTGATGCAAGACACACAGGAAAAATGACCTGTCACTTTTTTCAGCAACATAATAATTTTAATAATTACAAAATATCATTAACAAAAAGTTGTTTGGTGCTGGCTCCTTTTTTGATCATTCCGCCAAAAAATTGAAAGGTAATAATTTCTCTGTGTCTAATGGGAAAAAAAAAGAAAGAACACCATAAGCTAAAAAGTCAGCTGATCCTGGCTTGAGGCAGAACAGTTTGACTGAATAACCCTATGAGTTTCCTCTCAGTCATATTTCATATGAGTACATAATTAGAAATTGGCAAATGTTTTGAAAAATGCTTAGCTGAAGTAAACAGAGCAGTCACGTATCTTCCACTGTATGTCCCTGGAGCTGTTTGCATTTGTGATAGTTCTGTGACACAGAACAGTCTTGCACCTGCTCAGCTTTTTTCCCTCTTCCTGATGTCAAAGTGCGTTATAAAGAGAGCCAAATATATTGTCCTGATTTCTCAGACTGTGTGACAGAGTCAATTAAAGGTTAATAGAGTTCTCCTAGGTCTGGCAGGAAGCTGGTGGCATAGGAATATAACTAAAATTTGATGATTCCCAGTTTAAATACAAGCGTATCACACCTAGCGGTGCTCACAGTACTTTGAAAAGTTACATGTACCTCATGTATATAGTTAGTCACTGGAAAAAATGTAACTGACATGTTGGTATGGCATACTGGAATATTTAAGTTTTCCCAATCATAGGATGGTTTAGGCTGGACCTTAAATATCGCCTACTTCCAGATTTATCCATTTTTCCAGTGTTTTTGGAGCTATGCTGAATCCAAAAAATTTCTCAAAAAGGAAAAAGATCACACCAGTGGATTTCCTCCAATATATTTTTTCCATTCTACTATTCCACAGAAAGAAAGAGATAGAGAGTTCTCCATATTTAAACACAATACGTGCGTGTGTGTGTGTATGTGTTGTGATTTTTTATTATTATGTTATTTCCATACAGCATAACTAACCCCATCTTTTTCTTTTACTGTGATTTCTTTAGTTAAGTGGTACAATCTGTAGGGAAAACTTTCACAGCAGCTGTTCCCCTCCATAAAGCAAGATTCACATCTTAAAGCTTTTCTTCTACAGACTAAATAGGAAGAGCATGTGAGGCATTTCTCATATTATTGTTATGTATTTATAGATGCATTTTGATGCTATGTTTATGCCACAACATATATACCAACGTATTCAAAGAGCATCCTTAGAAAAAGAAGAAAAACAAACACAATTCAAGATTTTTAGAAGTATTAACATACTGTCACAACTAGAAATTCTAGTGATTTTAGTGTCATAAAAATTATGATGTGCTTTACAACTTTGGACATTCATAACTTCAACGCCTGTGCAACGCAAAACCTGAATACATTCAGAGTCGCTTTTGGCAGGCTGCACACCCGCTGGTGTAGGTGTAGCCCCTGTGGACCAAAGCTGCCTCATAATGAATATCTCTAAAAGGATGCCTGAGACATATTGGAGATTACTTAAATTCTAACTCCTACTTCTTCTGGTGAAATGAAAAAAAAAATGGAATGCCTAAATAATATTAAATTTACATTATTTTGGAGGCATGGATGGCTTTTCATCTTTTGTTAGAGGCTGAGCATCTGATTGTACATTTATCCATACAAATAAGCATTTGGGAAACCAAGAAAATTACAAAACCAACAGGAGTTTCCTAAGAATTACAGCTTTTGAAATTTGAACCTCAGGATGACAGCCTAGAGTCCTTACCAACATCCTTGCTTGGTATGTGGTGGCAGAGTTTATTTTTATTTAAATTTATAACAAAAAAGGTTTCACAGACTGTTTTGCTTTGTACGGGAAAGAGCAAATGTAAGCAAGATAATACAAGTAGGAGATGGACCACAAACCTTTCATTTCAGACAAGGAAAAATGCCAATAAGGTAGGTAGACTTCAGTCAATAACAACCACAAAACTGTAGTAAACAAGCTGTGGGATCTGACAGATGGTGCAAAACATTTTATATGCCCTAGCATGAAATACTTTTTTCCTTCTTGAATTAATTGTAATGCTTTTATTTCTGTGGGGGAAACCTAATCATAACAAAAAAATATCCAATTCCTGGAATAATAATTTTGGCTATAAAAAGTCCAAATTAATGTTCCTTGTCCACATTAAGCCAAAAATGGATTTAACTGTTTTGTTTCCCTGTACTTCATCAGACTACTGCTGAATCCTTAGTACTTTGTCAGACTACTGGCTATTTTAACCCTCCTATCTGGTTTTGTTCAGAAATGCGTTTTGCAACTCTATAATGTAACTTTCCCTAATTCCATTTCTGTTGAAAACAATACATTGTGTTTCAATACTATAATCACAGTTCTGTAAAGAAATGTTTATGATTGACTCAGGTTATACATTTATCTCAAAATACTTATTTCTATATATTTCTCTTTTGTTCACCTTTTTTTTCATCATACATTCTAATTTTTAGTCATACAAAAAAGAATTAAAAAATACTACAAGCAGTACAGATGAATGAATAGCATGAAAGTAGAGTTAAGACTCTATTGTGCTGAAAACAAAAATAGCTAATGGCTTGGAACACTCATGAAATAGTGTCAAAACATCTTCAAAAATTTAACAGGATAATCAAGTAATTATAATAACCTGTGTTAAGAAGAGTCTTGACAATGGCTGTTATGATACAAAGAACATCACAAAATTACATGCCATCTGTATGTGTGTTTGCTTTTATATGTGTGCATATTATGAGAAAATAATATTACTTTGTAGACAAGAGCTGCTAAATTAAGGAAATACAGAATTAAACAATGGCCAGTCCTTCAATTTATTTTTAAAGAGAAATTGTGCCAAGTGGCAAACAACACAGTTTGAAGGTCATAACTGTAGTGACATGTCTGTGAAAAAAAAATGTTGCATTTACTTCTCCCTTCTAATAGTGTTTTTAACAGCTGATGTCTTTGCAAAGTAATATTTATGGTGTCAAACTCTGTCTCTTCTACTCCTTCATTCATTATTGCTGCTCACTCTCATTACTTTCTTTTTTCCTGCAGCAGCACTAAACTTGTCTCTGTCTGTAAAAGCACAGACTACTTTAGCTTGTAGACAATAATGAGTAGTTTCAGTGCACCCTTGGAGTTCAGATCATTATCTAGTACATATTTCCCATTCCTCTGCTTTAATTTTTAAGGTATTTGGGTACATTTTTCTCTGACATTTTACTTCCAGTGCAATAGCATCCCCCACTATAGACCTCCTTCCGGAATATAAAAATGTAACTTTTTCTGAAAAAAACTTTTTAAGAAATTTCAGCAAACCTAGGTTGCCAAGTCCAGATGATTGATCACTTAAAGCCTGAAACTACATCAGTGCTGTTTTCTGACCATTTTTTCAGGTTTCTTATCATTTCTAACCTCTCAAGAAAGAGTATATAATTTCTTTCCAGAATCAGAATCAATTTTTCTGATCTTACATAATAAACTTTGTCCCATAACCACTTACCTTGTTTATGCACTCCTGGCATCTTACTCATAGATGCCACCTTTTCAGTTCCAGTTTTATTTCTCTGAACTTCTTCCTCTTCTGCCACAAGACAGTGAAAAATTTTCTACTTTTTAAACATTATCTTCAACATTGCCTCCTCTGAGATTTTGTTGTGCTTTATCTGTAGAACTGTTCCATTAAATTTGTCTTATTTTTTGCTTTTCCCTTATTTTCTTTTTCACTGTGACTGAAAGCATCTACCACAACTGACTAAAACTCTTCTGTCTACCACGGTGGCAAAAATTGGGCAAGTTTTTCACATAGCTGTATCTGCATATATTTTGAAAGGAAACTAAATTTTCTCAATTTGTTCAATGTTCAATTCTGAGACACATTCTTTTCTGTCACAACAAATTTGTGCATTTCTTCATGATGATCCTTCAAGATACCTGGATGTATTTTCCTCAGTGTCAACTATTTACTTGTCAGTATGAATATTTTTCATCAGGTGTGTACGTTTCACTTTGAAAAGCATGTCAAAGCTTGTGAAATTTATTTTTGGATCATGAGCTTTGTCTTTCACTGTGGCTAAAGTTTATTTAGTGATTCCAACAGAAAATCAAATAAATAAAATAAGAAAAATACCCAGTCATGTTCAAATCACTGTAAGTGATAATTAGTTCTCACCATGTTCATTTTTCCTTTGAATTTAATTTCTGTGGATGGTTACAGCTAAGAATTATGACTTAAATTTGATCTGTTGGATATTCAACAGCAAGCAACAGATTATACCTATAAATTTATCAAATTTAAAATAATGAATAAACACTGACTGAAAACACCTGTCACTCTTGGGTCATTTAAAGGCTAATAGTTGCCTGGAACCAGTGCTACAGCTAGATGTCAAAACAGAACATTTGTAGTATAATGTCACCCTCTTTTCTGGATAGCCACCACTAGTTGTGCAAACATGTAAAATGTTATGCTAATTGAAGACTGCATGTGTTTGTTTTCTTCTTAAGGTTATACTTATCACAGGTAAAACAATTTACCTCTTGCTGTATGCAGAGATCAGTCCTTACTCACCCTTTTCTTCAATTTCATTTTTTTTACTAAAAATGTATGCCTTTACTTATGAAAATTGACTCAATATAACTACTATTTATAAAGTTTGCTTTTGTGATTCTTATTTTTTCTCTCCCACTAGCTACTCTTTTTTTTAAAGAAAAAAATCAATCTTTAAAACAATCTTTGTTCTTTGGTATCTTCATGCTCCCCGAAATTTATTTCCTCAGTGCTATCCAATTTAAAAGTAGATACTTTTCTTCTGAGCTTATGATGTGCCTACTGAGATAAAAATAATCCCACTCTAGTTCTATGAATAAACATTTAGCCGATTTCTTCCACTTATCTTTTTGAATCTGTGAGAAAGATTGTGAAAAATGCCCAAATGACAGGTCTATGAAGAAAATCATCATAAAAAAATTAGTCTCCTCAAAGATTTATCCAAATGTGTTGTTTGCAGGGTGCTGTACTCAATTGAAACCTCACACAGATGAGGTGAGCAAAGCACCAGTGTCTTCAGCTGTGAAACAAAGCCCCAGAGCATTGCTCAGTTAGGCTTCATTAAAGTGGTGCTAGAGATTGATTCAGTGTGGCTGAAAACACATCTGGAGGCTGAAACTTTGCAGATTTTTTTCTATACACTAGTTTGCATTATGATTCTCTTAGAAATCTTAAAATTCTAAGTTTTGAGAAGCACATTGTCCCCCTGTTCAGAGCACTCAATTTCTTGGCCAGACAGATGTGTTTTCCTTTTTGCATCTTTGAATGATTTCTCTAGAATCCAGATGGGACAAGCAAGGGACACAAACATGGTTTGGCATGTTCTGTAGCTTGCAGTATGAAAGACTCCTCAAAGCTTGGAGCAGTCAACAGTATTTAATAATGTGTTTGTGGCATTTAAATTCTCCAATTCATCTATTAAAAGGAATCCTGTATAACGTTCATTCTTTTGCCTCTGTGTAAGAAATGTGCTATGAGTTATATGCTGCTTCAGTTGCACGCTTTGCTTTATTTCATTATAGCGCAGCATATAACAAGAGTTTTTAATCACTGTTATGAACAGTTTTATTCTCCCAAATCCCATCTTTCAGATGCATAAGAGAGAAAAGCATATTCCACTTCCAAAAGGGATAAGGAGGAATATTCTTTCTCCACCTATTCCAAGTCTAATAGTTCAAATGTCTTTCCAGCAGGATTCAAGTACCTAATAGAATTTTTTTCTAGTGGTCTGCAGTGCTACCTCCTATTTATTTTGAGTTTCTCCAGCACCGTATATAAGGAATTTAGCATTTGAGGTTTTAAGCTGTAGTGGGTTGACCCTGGTTGGATGGCAGGCACTCACCAAAGCTGCTTTATCACTCCCCTCCACAAGTAGGCAAAGGAGAGAAAATACAACAAAAGTTTCCTGTGTTGACAGAGAGAAATCGCTCACTGAACACCATCAGGGGCAGAATAGACTCAACAACATGAGTTCACCCCATGGGCAACAGCTCTCCACAAACTGCTCCAGTGTGGGTCACTCTTCCACGGAGTGCAGCCCTTCAAGCACAGCCTGCTCCAGTGTGGGTTCCCCGCAGGGTCACAAGTCCTTCCAGCAAACCTGTTACAGCATGGGCTCCTCTCTCCACAGGTCCCAGCCAGGAGCCTGCTCCAGCACAGGCCTTCCATGGGATCACAGCCTCCTCTCAGGCATCCACCTGATCTGGCATGGGGCTCCTTCATGGGCTGCAGGTGGATCTCTGCATCCCCATGGCCCTCCATGGGCTGGGGGGGCACAGCTGCCTCACCATGGGCTGCACCACGGGCTGCAGGGGAATCTCAGCTCTGGCACCTGGAGCACCTCCTGCCCCTCCCTCTGCACTGAACTTGGAGTCTGCAGAGCTGTTCCTCTCACATATTTTCACCCCAAACTTCTTTGACTGCAATTAAATCTGTGCAATACCTTTTTTCCTTCTAAAGCATGCTATTACAGAGGTGTTAACACCATTTCTAATTGGCCCAGCCTTGGCCAGCAGCACATCTGTCCTAGAGTTAGCTGGAATTGGCTCTGCTGGACATGGAGGAAGCTTCTGACAGCTTTTTAAAGAAGTCACCCCCTGTAGTTCCCCCTGCTACCAAAGCCATGCAAACCCACTACAATAGCCTATTTTCCCATATATCAATGCCCACGCATAATTTTTTTAGAAAGCAATTTCCATGTGATTTTTTTTCTTTTTGTTCATTGAGGTTTTTATATTGTTTTTCATACTCTTCTCTCTCTTGCACACTTAGTAATTTCATGTTTCTTTTTCCTAATATTAAATGAGATCTTATTTCAGGAAAGCTTATGTATAATTATCCCTGTTTTCTGTGTAAGGAAGGCATTAATTAAAAAGTGGAAAAATAAAGCTGCTCAGTGAATAATTATGTGTATACTATGAAGTGTATGTGGCTTGTACTCCACAAGTGTGATGCTTTTGTTGGCCATGCTTGGGGGCCTACCAGAGTGAACAGAAGCCTCTCTCTTCTTTTCTTAGGATCGTTTCAAGGAAAAGCAAAGGTGCATCACTAGGACTGACATAGTCCAATATGAAGTATGGATAGCTTATATATGTGATTTTGAGACAAAAATAGGAGATTCAGATGTGGAACCATGTGCTGTTTAAGTTTCCCATGTGTCATGCACAAAGGAATTTCGGAAACAGGAGGAGAATAGAATTTTCTGGTGGTCACTTGAATCACAGCATCTCATGCCCAGTTCCTCTTGCCAGCTTTCCCCAGTGGAAGCTGTTCCTCTATTAGGCAATGTTTGATGAGTTTTATACTGGTAAATTGTTATGTTGTTTGTTAACTGTTTCAACAGCCTCCTTGAAGTGGCTGTGTAATGCTTTCCAGGCATAGTTCAGCTGCTCATGTTATCACTGTAATGACTCATCCAGTTTTCTAATATAAAACCAATTCTGGCTCACAACAAATCTCTACTGGATGAGGGGAAATTTAGCAGATTGCAACTAAATGAAAGTACTATTTCAAAGTTAGTATTCATGCTGCCTGACCTTGTGCCACTTAATGATTAGTAAGACAAATACTTTATTATTCTATGTGTCCTGCTCCCAAACTATATCGCATCAAGAAGACATCATAGGTGACTTTTTAATTGCCTGTTTTCTGGTATTTACTCTGTAGAATAGATCTGTTCAGTCTGTGGCCGTTTTTTGTTTTTCCTAATGTTGCTGTGGTTAGACAGCAAAGCACCACGCAGCTGCTTCATCACTCCTCCTCAGTGCAGTATAGAAAGGAAGGAGAACTAATAAGAACATTCAATAAAAAAGTTTCACACTTGAAGGCAGACATTTCCCTCTATTCCTTTTTTCTTTCATCCTGAGATCTTAGTGATTCCTATTCTTGATTAAATACATTTTTAAATTAAATGAGCCCTCACCTTCTTTCATAATTCCTTAAGTCAGCTCAAGACAAGAGTGTTTTGTAAATGTTCTTAGAAAAATCAATAATAAACATTTTCCTAATTTTCCTAAGAACTGTAAATGTTCTTAGAAGAATCAATAATAAACATTTCCTAATTTTTTAAATTTTAATTTTGAGAAAAATTCAATTGAATTTTTCAAAAGCTAGTTGCACCTGTCTATTGAAAACTTTTAGTATGTGATGAATCAAAGAGAGGAACACCTGTTACTGTAACTGAAGCCAACTGGAGAAAGGTTAAGGAACCTAAAATTAGTGAATAATTGTGTAATCATGGGTAAAAAATAATTTTCTGTTCTCACAGAATTTCTTTTACAAGTTCTTTTCTTCCTCTCCTCATGTCCTCCCCAGACATAATAAAGCTTAAGAATCCTAAGTCCTTAATGGGCTGTTTGTGTTTTATTCAGCATAACACGGGTCTGTGAGGGAGTAAGGATTTCCACTAAGCCTTCAAAATCTGAGGTTCCTGCCCTCTAGACTTTTTTTCACTTCAAACTTGACAGAAAAGGCAAGAGGCCAGATTTACTGCAGCTTTATTCAGAACAGATGGAAGCAGATGCAACTATAAACAGCAAAGTAGCTGAGCATGGAAGTTAACTAAAACACTAAGTGAAGCTGTTAAATCTGACACAGGGACTAAAGATACACTTCAGAAAACGTTGCTGAATTAAGCACTGACAGAAAGCAGAAGCTGATTTCATAGAACAATGAAAACCAAAAAAGTTTGTTTAAAAAGTTAGAAAAAGATATTAAGAAATAATCGGTGTTAATTTAGAAAAGCATCAGATTAGTTGGTCTAATGAGCCTTAGAAACTGCCAGTATAATGTGTTCTTGATTTCCATCATAAAAGAAAATGTGTAAATTTTGCCCTTGGTGAGTAAACTACTCTTGAACATGAAGAAATTGTTTCCTTTCAAGGCCCATAAACCTGCCTCTAATTTTATCTGCATAAAACTATAAATCATAAAAAGACCAGCTATGAGGGAAGATATTTTTGGAAGTATTTTCAATAATCACAGAATTATAGAATCATAGAACAGCTTGAGTTGGAAGCGACCTGAAAGTTATTATCTAGTGTATTATCTAGTTCCAAACCCTCTGCCATGGACAGGGACACCTTCCACTAGACCAGGTTACTCAAAGCCCCATCCAACCTGGCCTTAAATACTTCTGGGGTAGGACAGTCACAGCTTCTCTGGGCAATCTGTGTCAGTGTTCTCTCAGTGACACTCCTGATGCAAGCACAAAGCAAGCAGCACACCCCTCCAGAGAGTGCGTCAGGCTCACGGACCTGTGCCCTCATACCTCTCATAAGGGAGCTGCCTCTGCCACCACCCATCACCTGTTGTGTGAGCTACCAGCTCCTGAGAGGTCTCTGCACTCTCCTGGGGCTTTCTGATTTCAGGACCCACTCCGGTATGCCCAGATCCCCCACCTCACTGTGGAATGCTCCTTAAGACAAGCTTGTCACCTTGACAAGCAAATTCATCATAAGATGCCTTTTCTTTCAAGAAGTGTAGGTACTCACTAGTTGCCGTGGTAGTCACAACTGGCAGCAGTCTCTGGCTTAAGTGCATTATAGCACAAAACATGGTTCAGGTACAGTTTGTTTTGCTCCTTGCCTGCTAAATAAAATGGTGCTTATTTACACATCTCTCCCCCTGCCTCTCTATTTTGGGTAGCCAGGTTGATTTCCTGCCTGAATCAGGACTGGAGTAGGTGAAAGCTTCTATAATCTGTCATTAACCTATGGATGCCTTGAATTAGTAATGATGCCTTTAACAGCAGTAAGACAGTGGAGTCAAATTTCTTTCATTTCCCATTTTGAGCATAGTATGAAGAAAAATTGCCATTTCTGGCAACAATTGCCAATTGTTGTATATATTTATTGTTAGTGTTTTCTATGACTTTTAAAGTGAAGACACCTGTATTAATGACATAATTAGTACTTGATTGTAATCTGTTTACAGTTGAGTGACTTTATAATTCCTTAAATTGATCATTCGTATCGGGTTTATGTGGCAAGGTTCAGGTAGTGAGGGGGCTATGGGTGTGGCTGCTGTAAGAAGCTGCTACAAGCCTCCCCTGTGTGTCACAGGGCTAATGCCAGCTGGCTCTAAGAGAGACACGCTGCTGGCCACCATCGATGATGGCAGTAGCACTTCTGAGATAACATAGTCAAGAAGGAGGAGAAAAACCCAATTAGGCAGCTGCAGGCAAAGAGAGAAGTGAGAATACAAGAGAAAACAGCTCTGCAGATCCCAAGGTCAGTGAAGGAAGAGCAGGAAGTGTTTCAGGTGCAGAAGAGATTCCCTTGCAGGCTGTGGTAAACACCATGGTGGAGCAGGTGTGCCCCTGCAGCCCATGGAGGTCCACGGTGAAGCAATCTCTCTACATCCCCTGGATGAGGGAATTCCACACCAGAGCATGGATTCCTGAAGGACACTTTGACCCCATGTGAAGGCCATATTGCAGCAGGTTCCTGGCAGAGCAGGTGGTCCTGTGGAGAGAGCAGCTCCTGCTCGTGTGTTGTGGTCTATTATATTATGATGGTTTTGCCCTCCTCCCCTCCAGCTTATGTTAGGTGGTTTGGTCTCCCGATGTTCCCACCTAAACCCCTGCCAATTATGTAGACCCCTCCTTTCAGGCTTGGTTTAGCCTTGTCTGTTATGGTTCCCCCGCCCGTTGTTCTAGAAGAATCACTGTCCCTCATACCCCAGTCCAATCCTAGCCCTCCTAGCCCCACAGGGGTCTCCCTCTTCCCTCGACGCCCCATTGGAGCTTGTGACCTGCCCCCCTCCTCCCTACCCAGAAATTGGTTCCCGTCCTATGTTGTAATCCCTTGTGTCCCTCCCCTTGTGGATTGTGATTGGTTTGTTGAAAGTTGCCTCCTTTGTCTCTGATTGTCTTGGCTCTTGCCAGCTGGCCCTTCGCTCGGTTTATCTTTTCCTTCCAGCTCTGTTCGAATAAACGGAGATGGACTTAAAGCTCAAGAGCCCCCTCTTATTTCCTTCATGGAGTCCCATCGTCGCCTATCCCTCGACTAGTCCTGACCCTGTGGAGACACTGCACCCTGGACTTGTGCTGTGTCGCCGCTGCTCCTTAGCCCTTGGCTTTTAGGGCTAGCTGGGGTAACACCAGACCAACAAGGGCAGTGACAGAGGAGCAAGCGACACTCGTGAGAAGTTTTGACCCAGTGAGGGTCACATGTTGGAGCACTCTGTTCCTGAAGGAATGCAGCCCATGGGAGGGATCCATGCTGGAGCATCTAATGAAGAACTGTAGCTTGTGGAAGGACTCATGTTGGGGAATTTTATGCAGGACTGTCTCCTGTGGCAAGGAAAGAGTGTGAGGAGTCCACCCCCTGCAGAGGAAAGAGCAACAGAGACAATGTGTGATGAATTGACCGGAACCCCCATTCCCTGTACTGCTGAGCTGCTGGCAGAAGAGGATTCAGGAGTGAGATTTAGCCTGGGAAGAAGGGAGCAGGGGAAGGTTTTTTAAGATTTGGTTTTTATTTTTCATTACCCTACTTTGAGTGGATTAGCAATAAATTAAACCAATTTCACCAAGTTGAGTCTGTGTTGTCCATAATGGTGGCTGGTGAGTGACTCTTCCTGTCCTTGTCTTGAATCACCAGCCTTCGCTTATATTATTCTCTCCCCCGTCCAGCTGAGAAGGGGAGTGATAGACCCACTTTGGTGGACACCTGGCATCCACCCAGGGACAATGCAACACATCATATAATTTTGATAAAAATAAAACCCAGGGAAATGATAGAGAGATGTAAATTTTATGAGGACAAGAAGGGCATTCTAAATTTCAATCATTCTCTTTGAAATACTCTAAATATATTTATACAAAGATGAGGTAATTTAGAAATAAAGCTTCTTGGCTTTGGAATAGGCATACAGATGAGGAAGAAGTTAATTTGATGTGTCCCTGCAGTTTCTGTTATGAAAAAAATGAGTGTGATGGGGTGACAGTAATTAACATCATCATGTGAAGAAATGACACCATCCATGTTCTCTTTTAGGGAATATAAAATGGATTAGTGATTGTAAAGCTAAGAGGCAGATCAGAGTATGGACGGTATGGCATTTCTGGTACAGAAATTTTAAATCCCAGAGATCTCAAAAATAAAAGCCAGCAGAATAGAAACTGCAGATTGTTTAGTCACAGGAACATATGGCATCATGCAAAATACTGAAACTGAATGATTAAACAGACAGACTGAACATTTATATGCATGGTACAGAGCTTGTAGTCTATTTAAAGTCAAAGATAAGAACTAATTCTAAAAGCTAATGAAATCAGAAAATCATTTCTGGAAGCAATAGGCACAATTTTATGATGTTGAGTACCTTGATTACCTCAATTAGTTTCATAACATGGATTTACAAGAATTTGCTTGCAAGAGTCATTTTTGGCTAGCAGAATGTGCCAAGGTAGTGGAGCGTGTGTGTCTATGTGCATGTGTCCTTTACATTATGCCCAACAGTATACTTTTAAATATATATATATATATATATATATATATGAAAAAGTAAATGCATTTTGTTTATCCTTGAAGACTGGTGTCTGCTACGCTGGTGTTACAACATGTAAAGTGCCTGATTCCAGCAGAGCTACTATGAACTCTGTATAGAAATTGGAATTTATTTATCTCCATGGTTTCTGAATAAGGCATACAAGGACCAAAATTTTCTGCAATAAATAAATAACTGAAAGACATTGCATGGGCAAGGGATATCCTACTATTTAGCACAGACTTGTCAGAAAACTATGAATGCCTTCTAGTCATAATCTGTGCTGGCATTATTTTTTCCTTTGTTTCCTCTAAGTTTTTCTGTCACTAGGCATGTGAAGTCAAGAAAAACAGTGAATCTTCTGCTTCAGTATGTGTGAAAATTATTATTAAAAAAAATAGATCTAATTTATTTGCTCTTAGATGAAGCTCTGACTCTCCTGAAGCCAAAGAAAATTGTTTTTATCCTCTTGGTTCTCTGTTCAGGTGATATGTATACTTAAGAATTTTTAAAGAATATTATTACTTGTACTGCCTTTTGGATAGTTGTAAACTATAGGTTCATAGACTTAGGTATAGACTGTTTGTTGCAGTGACTGCTTGCACATATACCAAATGTTTCTTATGACACACAGTCCTATAATTTTATGGGGTTTTGTTCATGTTTTCTTTTTGACTTGCTATTCTTTATTTAGTTTGATTGCACTTACAGTTTGTATAGTCATGACTGTTACAGAATAGTTTTGCATCAGCACAAGCAAGATACTTCTTGGGAGGCTGCTAGATAAGTGCCAGGAATAAAAAAAAATTGATTTTAATATCTATTTGCTATAGTAAATATTTTGATGCCTCATGTTCGCTTTTTAGCATTAACTGTAGGATGAGCTCCTACTGAGCTATTTTTCTAACTGTAGTTTTTATCTAACTATGCTTTTCAATTTTCATAAACTAAATTCTCATCAATTTTTCAATTAAAGTGTACATAAAAGAATATTTATGGTGCATGAAGTGGCAGGTACGCATTAACCTCTAGTTAATTTAATACTTTTGCCACTGCCTGTTAATATTCTTAATTGTTGTTTTCAAACAGTAGTTACCTTAGATCCAGATGTTCCAGTAGATATTTTGTGTAAACCTTTGAGGAAATCTGTCAATGAACATAGTTTTCAAGAAAGAGTTGAAAATATTGAGGAGAAAACAAAGACCATTACTCAATGAGACAAATCCTATGTATACATATAAAAGTGCTGAAAAATAACAGCAGTAAAAAAAAATGCCCTGTTTGCATTTCTTTATTCCAGTGTCACTCCTTTTTCCTTAAGGGTGGGTGGGATGCATGTATTGTTTCTCTAACAGTCGTTTGACATGGATCTAATATATGTAACACTTAAAGGGAAGCTTCTTTCTCCACCAGCTGGAAATCTGTTTGAAATTCACACTTTAGAGCTGGGCAGATGAGAAGCAATGGGTTGGTTTAGTCCTGCTGACCTGTTTTGTGTCTTTTTCTACTGATCTTCTTGTTCCCAACCACTCTAATGTAACTGTGCTGAAATAGTTGTGCTGAAATAACGGAGGCTTATGCAATGTTCATCTGCTAAATGTTAATTAAGCAGCTGAAATGATTATATGGTAAGCTCCTTTAATTCTGATCACTGTTTTCCTTGAGTACTGCTCCAAGTGGAATGTATAGAAATAATCATTAATGAACCCATACTGTAACTGTCCAGTAGCTCACAATGATCAGATATTAACACAATTTTGGCCTACAGTGGTGGTTGTTTTTTGAGAAAGTCAATCTTCTTTGATGGAATTACAATGTGCTGACCAGCACAACATATCTCATTAGCCTCCTTCTGCAATGTTGGGTCAAACTTTTAGAAGGAAAGCTGTAATAATTTCCATACTATTGATTTTTCCCCTCATATTTGAACACTTCTGATTCAGATTCAAATACCAAATCAAACCATAGCATAAGCAACCTCAACCTCTGGTCAAATACTTCTATAATTGTGCATTGTGACCACTGTTTTCTGTGAACACTGTGATCTGTGTTTTCTGTGAAAAGTAAAATTTTCCTAGTGCCACTCTCAATGCCAACTTTTAGGGATGGCAACACTAGAAATGCAATTCATATAGCTTATAATTGGAAATCCTTTTACTGTTCCTATAGTACTCCCCTAAAACCTTTTCTGTCAGCAACTAAACTATTCCATAAAATATGAGTGACAAAAGAGAAATTAATATTCTTTGTTCGAAATATATGATTCAATCTTCTAAGTACCTATGTAGAGCCATGTGAAATTCAGCAGGGAATTGTTACTTCAAGTGATGAATAATATCCCACTCTGAATGGATTTTTTCTGCTATTTAGATTCTTGAATGTGAAGCAATCTACTTGAAACACTGGGAAATTTATGCCTATTTTCCAACCCAATTTGCTACCTAGTGAAGTTCATTAAAAAATTGTCACTGAATCCAGTGCTAACTGGGATCTGTGGTACCTGGGACTACAACTATAGTAAGAAGAGCTGGGAATTTATAAGTAAACAGTTATTCTTCATGTTCTTACTTGTTTGTTCAACTGTCAATCGTTATGCATAAATTTATGTCAACTAACAGTTAAATTAAGCAGCAATTAGGTTTTCCCAATAATTTACAGACAAAGGTAGGTTCCTTCAAGAGGCACATCACTGATTATCTTAGCAGGGATGAGTTACTCTTTAGAGATACTGGTCTTTCTTTAGAGTCAAAGTTCTTTAAGACAGGGATATAAAAAGGTAAGACACAAACTCAAGACCAAAAGGATTTTGGAGGGAGAATAAGATTATTCAAGTTGTGAATAATTGAAGTTATTAAAACTTTGTATCACTTTCAGTAAGACCAAAGTGTATCCAGGGGCAGAGACAGGATGGCTAATGGCAGTGTCAGAATAGAAATGGAAATTACCACATCTGAGGAGGAAACAGAACTCAGAGCTAAATGTGCTCTGATCAAGACCTTTATTGATTGTCACTGCAGAATAATGAAAAACTGGCATACTTTTAAATTTTTATGAGTAACTGGTTTATCAAATTTGGAGTATAAAAATACCTGTAAAATAATAGACATTGTACTTTAATTAATGGAAATAAAAACATAACCCTTAGAAAGAGGAACCTATGTTTTAAATTCAAGAGCGTAGGAACTTTTGGAATAAATTAGAAAGTATTAATTCTAGAAATAGAAATTAATGAAAAATCAAAACCATATTTTAAAATATAGATAATGCCAAGATAGCTTGGTATCTTTATTTGATAGAATAATTGATTCCCTGGATATGAGAGAAATAGAAAATATAACTTATCTTTTTATGAACTGCTGGAAATGTTTAACTATAGAAAAATATTAGGTTTTGAAGATATAGAATTAATTAAAAAACAGATGTTGATTAAAAACTAAATAAGGGAATGTTTTAAGTCTGCTATCATTTATACATTATATATAATTTTTCTATTTTGTGACTTTGCTAAATTTTTTGCTTGCAAAACCAAACTCATTCCTGATCTGAAGGTCTTCAGTGTAAATTGTTTCAGGATACTATTACGAGAATCAGGAAGAGCTGCTTGGGTGTGGTCAGTTAGAAATGATAATCATTAAACAGATAAAATGCATTAGAAAGTGCAGTGCAAAAGTTAAGCACTCTAATTCTGTTGAACCATTTATGTTAGAGGCATATCTTTGCTCCTCACCAAATTCTTGGCTCAGACGTAGTCCTATAATCATTAGGCCCTATTCATAACCATGGTAAACAGGCATAGCTGCTCTGCAATCAGTGAACACGCACAGGTTTACAGTAGCTGAAGTCTGTCAGTGGCGATTCCGTTCCCTCATGGATAGATACAGTTCATATGCACAATATCCTTCAAATATTAACAAGCTCCTGGCTTCTTAGAAGGGACTCATTTAGAAATACTTTGAACTTATGACAGTCTTGTTCTGCAAAAGAGTTGCACAACTGATTGCATGACTGATCCAAGTGTTATTGAAACCAAAGATAACCATGAGAATGACAATAATTTTTCTTTCATATACACCAAACTAGAGTTTTTCTTAGAGCTTGCTCACTTATTATCACGTAGGAACTTTCCTTCATTACCATAGACCAGCTTTCTTTCATTTCCCTATCAATGCCTCTTAATTTTAGGGATGAAACCATTTGTTGTATGTGGTTGTGTGTATGTGTAGGTGTACACATACATACATGTACACTAAAAAGAAATGAAGAGTTACGAATCAGATTTCACTGTAATGGGCATGTTTAAAAAACATTATAAATAATGCCTGTAAAAGTAAAATGAAGCCCTTCTAGACTGGTACTAAATTAGCAACACATTTCATGTAAATCTTTTGTTCGCATTATTAACCATTATCATTACATACTCAAAGCCATCACTACCCAGCAAGCACACCCAGCATTAGCTGTGAATACTCAACTGCACAGAGTTGACCTGTGTAATCAGCAGTGATGGCAACAATTCTTCATGTCCCTGGTCAGCACAGTGCAGATGACCAGGCCAAGAGCTCTTTAATAAAGAGATGTAGTAAACATCTCCTCACTCTTAGAAATTGCGAAGTTCAAGTTCTTGTTCTTTTACAAGGTGGTTGATTTTCAAGTCAATTCCCAGACCTTGGCTCCCACCCTGAGCTACACACTGCCTGAACCTGAAAAAAATTATTTTCCAGTCTGCAGCACATGCCTCATCCTGTTGCTTGGCTGCTGTTCCCTTGCCTAAAGGAGAAGCAGTCTTCACAGGTGTTTTTTTCTACAATGAGTAATGGCCCATCAGTGCATTGCTAGTAAAGCTGTTGGGTGCACAAAAACTTTTACAGGTATGTTTACATGCTATTTCGTAGAAATTCATGCTATTTCTTTCTTTCAGTACTTGATTTTTCTGTCAGAATAACAAGCAAAACTATAAAGTGACTTCAAAAAGCAGTTTTAAAGCATCATGAGGCTAAAAGCTTTTAATTACATTAAATGACATGAAATCTGGATATTTTTATTTTTATCAGAAACTTCTTAAAATAGTGATTTTGTAACTTTCAAAATGGCTGTGCTATAGATCTCCCTGGTGCAGTGGAGATGGAATTTGTTTATCCGGTTCTAAATCAAATATGGTAAAATTGTTTCCTGGAACAGGAAATTGACTCTGAATGTGCCTTTACACAAAATATTTTTCTTTTCCACTTTCATTATCATGGGCCGTGTTTTATGAATGCTGCTTTGTGACACAAATATATGAAGGAAGGAATAAGTTCCCTGATCTATTGAAAGAATGCTTCTGTAAAACATATATTTCTTAATTCTGGCCTTTGGATAAATAAAAGCTGTCAAATAACTAGACTCTTTTCCCTCTGCCCACAAAGGAATTGACTAGTGATTAAGTCTTTGTCTTCTTTCTTTTTATTCATAGCTTCTAGTTATGTAGCTATTTCACTCAACCCTGATAGACTTCAAACACTTTACTGCTGATTTAGCCATACACATATCTAATTGTATCAAAAGGTTGTGAAGTCCCAGTTGTTTTAAGTCTCTCACTGAAAGCTGTGACTGTAATATTGTGGAGAAATGTCTATTTTTCATTAGTTAATACATTTTATGGATGAGTAACAGATTGTCATTCAAATTGATTGTTTCACTTAAAATGTTTAACTGCTGAGGTGGATTGCTTTTGTACACCATTACTCAAAGCAGAGAATATACTTTTTAGAAAGGTTTTAAAATGGAGTAATTAAATGATATTGAAGTATGGTCACTGCCTTAATAAAATGAAGGCCAAAGCCTGCTGACCGTATTTTAAAGTTATTCCATTTCTGTTTATGAATATTCATAGAAATTAGTGTAACAGGAATGTTTTCCTTGCCACAAGGTACATCAGGTATATCAGACTATGGGGTTTTGAAGGATTTTATTTTCATTTTTCTGTTATTATTGTGGTTACATAAAATAACATTATGAATTAAAATATATTTGTGAGTTTTATGTAAAGGGAAATATTGCCTCACCAAAAGCTCATATAAAAACTGAATATTTTTAATATTCAGTTAATATTTATTATATTTTTAATAGATATTAGTTACATTAATAGATGTACCTTC
This sequence comes from Irena cyanogastra, assembly GCA_013397155.1. Classification (NCBI taxonomy): domain Eukaryota; kingdom Metazoa; phylum Chordata; class Aves; order Passeriformes; family Irenidae; genus Irena; species Irena cyanogastra. The sequence goes on along the minus strand of VWZV01011764.1, from coordinate 34,651 downwards.
CATTACAGGAAGCTGTTGGAAATTAAAAATTATATCTGATTTAGCTTTTGTCTGCCTAGAACCTGTCCCTCAGAGGCAAAGCAGTGAGGCTTCCTGTTGCTCCATTTCCTTGGGACTGAAGAAAAAGAAAACAGAGAGAGGAGCAATGATGTCAAAATTAGCAATAATGGCAGTGATTTTTACTGAGAATTGAGTCTTGAAATACAAGTAGAGAGAAATCCATTACCAAAACCAGCAATAGGACAGAAGCCGACGAGCTGGTGATGATGGAGTTAGACCATTGAAACTTTTTCTTCTCCATATATTTACCTTTTTTTTTTAAATTTTTCTGAAAATCATCTATTTAGCAATGTTTCAGTTTGTTTAGATTAAAATAGTTTTATGTATGTTTGAACCCTTGTACTTAGTAATTCAATGGAAACCCTAGATAATAAAATATTGCAATAAACAACATTATAACTGTATAGGCAAAAGCTTTTATATTCAGTATAAGTAATATGCATTTTAAAATGTAGAATTTTCACCTGAAGCAAATGCTACAATGGCTAATGAATGGAATTGCTGTCTTGGCATCTTGATTCATAGCACCTTAACTAAACAGACTGACTCCCCATCCAGTCAGTAGAGAAAATGAGTGCCTCTGAAAAACAGTTTTAGAGAGTCTCAGTGATAGGTACATCATCAGAATGATATAATACTTTCATAGACTGCACAGGGACTTTTCTAGACCCAGCAAATAACAAAGCACTAGATATTGAGTGTATTAGCATTAGCATATATGAGTGTGGAGTAAAATATTCCTCCATCAGAATTTACTGATGACCTTGCTTTGCAGAACAGATGCCTAGCAGTTTGCAATGATTTTCTATGGGCCATTACATCAGCATAGAAAATCCAGAGCCTTGACCATATATCTTTTACTCCCATGTCCAGGAAGGATGGAGGAGAGTTAGCACTACTACTTAATTAATGAACACAGATAACACAAGGACAGAACAAATCAACTTTTACTCTAGTGGCAGAACTATATGACTTTTTCTAGGAAGGAAATTGGGCAACATACTTGAAGCAACCAGATGACAACATTTTTTTGACAGAATAAAATAGTATGAACTAGCATTTGGCTTGATAATATCTTTATTTTGATTCTGTGCAGTCATCTGTAGTGACTGCAGCAAGACCAATATATTTCCATGCCTTCTGAAAACTGGCCTAAGTAAACTTCTCCAAATTGTGCTAAAACCTTTCTGCAGGCAGATACCATGCACTGAGTTACCAAACCCTTCATGCGATGATCAATGGTTTCCTTGGCTTCTTTGATATAGAAAGAAAGAGAGGAAGAAGGAAAAAAAGGAAAAAAAACCCAGTGTATTTTGACTGTCTCTGGATCTCATAACAGAGGGGCAGGGAGTTGGAGCAGAACCGTTATGCTGATTCGTCTGGGCTAGAAAATCCTCTAGGGAGGTTGCAGATCAGATAGGTGTAAGAGCTGCAAAATCGGGATGTGAACCATATTTAACACTGGCAGCACACAGTGACAAGATGCTAAAAAAGTGTTTTTATCTATGGTGCATCCGGATTCTTAACAATGAAATAATATTCAGAGGTCATTCAGTGTCACTATTTCATGCAGGGATAATGCTCAGCTTTCTGAATGTGCACCTTTAAATTTATTTTGAAGCCACTGATTCTACCTATTTATTTACCTACTTTTAGGCATTTCTCAGCAATTTGCTTTGTAGCATCTGCCACATAGAAGGGCATCGTGATTTATCTACAGCTCTGAATATATTACTTGTTAACCTTTACGAACACCTAGCGTGACTCATTCCATCTTATCACAGCAGACGTCAGTGGGAGTAAGCATCACTCAACAGGACAACCAGCTTGTACAAGATATAGGTGCGTGTACAAAATGTACCCAGATAAAAGAGTCAGTTAATTTTTAAACTGTTAAAAAGGAGTATGAATACAATGGTGCAGTCTGCCCTGGGATATGAGACGTGTGCATTGGTAGTCAAAATAAGGGGATCAAGAACCTTACAATAGCCTAAATAACAAACAAGAGAAATTCATTGTATTTGGCACC
>VWZV01011764.1:0-32526 GCA_013397155.1 Irena cyanogastra | reverse complement strand
AAAAAAAAAAAAAAATCAAACGAAAGATAGCTTTAGCCCCTTATGAGTCTTTCCTTTTTCCCGGGAAGTTCAGTGTGGTTAAACCAGACACTGCTGATGTCCTGGGCAGTACCTTATTTGCTGTATTTCTCTGGCTAATGCTAAGTTTTACAGAAGCATTGCACTTAAACAATTTAACTTTCAATGGTTTGTCCATGCTGCAGTTTCCAAACTTTTTGTTCTCATAGAGTCGAAATTTTCAAAGATGTGTACTTAAGTGTGTGTACTGTCCTTTGGATTGATTTATATTGTTAGATTCACACTGGCTTCAGACAGCCAGTAGTGCTCTCACAAAACCAAATTTCTGGCAATTTATACAAAAATTGACAAAATAACAAAAGTATATGATCCACATAATCTGTTGAACCGATTAAAATACAGGCAAGCAAGCAGTCAAAGTTAGGAAGACTTGCCTCTCTCAAATCAAGATTATTCTGTGAGGACAATTGTCTTCGAGACTTTGTGAAGGTTTCCTAGGAGTTTTCTTTCTGAAATGGACACAATTGTGAGAATGGTCCAAAACAAGCTGATAAACATCATGACCAGATATGGTTGTGGGATCATCATAGAATCTGAATTATTTGGGCTGGAAGGGACCTGAAAGATCATCTAGTCTCAACCCTCTACCATGGGCAGGAATACCTTCCACTAGACCAGGCTGCTGAAAGCCCCATCCAAACTGGCCTTGAACACTTCCAGGGATGGGACTTCCACAACTTCTCTGAACCACCTGTTCCAGTGCCTTACAATGGTAAAATTTTTTTTTACCTCACAGGAAAAAATTTCTTTCTGACTTCTCATCTAAGGCTGCTCTTTTTCAGTTTGAACCTTGGTGTCATCTGCATGTTTGCTGAGTGTGTGTTTGATCCTTTCATCTATATCTAATAATATTATGAAGTGTTCCAATATTAGTGAAGATGTTAGATAACATTGGCTCCAATATGGATTCCCTGAGGGACACCACTGTCTGTTGGGACTCTGAACCATGACCAGCTATCCTCTGGATGTATCCAACCAATTCCTCATCCACCCGACAGTCTTCCCATCAAATTCTCCTGTCTCCAATTTAGAGAGAAGGATGTGGTGGGGACCCACATTAAAGGCTTTACAGAAGTCCAGATAAATGACATCTGCAGCCCTTCCCTTGTCCACCGATGCAGTCACTTGGTCACCGAAGGCCACTGGGTTGGTCAGGCAGGACTTGTCCTTGGTGAGGCTGTGCTGGCTGTCCCAAATCACCTCCCTGCTCTCCATGTGCCTAAGCACAGCTTCTAGAAGGAGCTTCTCCATGATCTTCCCCAGGCACAGGTTTTTGAGGTTTTTATAAAACGTGTAGATTTTGACCCAGACACATTAACTGCAAATCTTAAATTTGCAATGTACTCAGTAGCCACTGTCTCAAAATGAGGTGTTTAAAGACATACAGAAAGGCATTTTTGTTGGAATTATGACAAGTGCCATGTGTTTGACTAAGATTTTTTCTATATCCTACAGTATTTCACCTTAGTAAAGTCTAGTAAATTTGCTATTAGAAAGATTTCCTCCACAACCAACAACTACAAGAGATTAATAAGTGCTTAAACATCTACCTAGGTGGCTGAATTAGGGGCCTAAGAAAGACAGTAAGTTACTAAGATTTTAGATTTTTAGATAAATTTTGGATGCCTTAGAGGCTCTTTAAACAGGTTGTAGGTACCTAAAACAGCAGCCAAAGTTAAATGCCCCAGACAAGGCTGGGTGAATCTTTTCTTGGTTTATTAATGCTAGACTGTGCACATTTGACTGGGCACAATTGTTCAGCTTTAAAAAAAAAAAATCTATCCCACTGTTGCAGTGTTGATCTTGAGAATTTTCCATGTATGACAAATTAGTGATATCTCAATATTATATCTTACTATCTTGTTGTAGCTAGGTTGTTTGTGAAAGGAAAATTCTACTCTATACAAGGATAGCCCTGGGCATGACATGTAAATCACTTAGAATATTGCCTCCTGAAGCAGAGGCTTTCAGATTATAAGACCTTTGCAAACCATAGCTAACATGGCTTTTCAGCACTGAAAATTTTAGATAATGAAGTTGTCATAGATTGGATTACCTTGGTAATGATCTATCTGCTTCTGACATAGAATGTCAGGTTACAGCATTTACTTAAAGTCACTTTGTGCTTTGTACTCTGACATGGTGTGACTCACATAGCTTCCCTTGATATGTCTTAAACTGACAACTTGCCATAGATATGCAAATGCTCCCATTTTCTGAAAAGAGCAATTAATATACTCTTGATAAACCAAGAGTTCTAAAGAAAAATACTGATATTTTTTCACATTGCCAGGATATAAATGGTATGATACAGGATTTGCTACTACATTTTAGCATTGCTTTAAATGAACAGGTGTATTACTTTTGTAACATTTAAAGCAATGTTCTGTTACAGAAGTACTACTTCTGTAACATTCTGGAACAGTATTACTTCTGTAACAACAATTAAGTGATAGTGTTCTGAAAACTATATTTTGTATAAGACTGGAAACATGCTAGTAAACACTGATGCTAATTGATCATACACTTTACACGTATTTTTGTAGATATAAACCCATACAAATATAAAAATAAATCTATAACAAATTAAGCATATTGTATTTACTTCTAATATCCCTTTTTCTCTTTTGCTGTTGGTTTCTGTTGTACATACAGGAATGCATAGGCTCAGTTGTTGTTTATCCTTACCAAGACCAAACCCATGTTATTAAATGCCTTCTATAACTTGTTAGCATAATTTATTGACTTATTTTATTTCTATGGTTGTCCAAAGTCCTAATTTTAAAAACTCTTTGAACTTCGCAATTTTCTAAAGATTTAAGTTTCCCTTAGAGAATGTTCCAGATGAACAATATGAAAGCTGAAGCTAAACATTGTCAGTCAAAAGGATTAGGAAGCAGAAAATATTTCCACTGGAAATGTTTTTGCATAATTTAAGCTGTAGTTTAAAATATGTTTGTGGTTTATACCTAGTAGCGTGAAGCTGATAATCTTATTTAAGTTTATAAATTATGAATGTTGTGTTTATTACTATGGATATAGGAAACCAACTGCTATATGTTGTTAGGCCTAACTTTTACCTGGCTGGTCGTCCTTGGAATCATCAGAATGGGATCAAAAATATATGGCTCCTCACTAAAGAAAGTCTCTTAAGGCTTATTTGCTCACATTTTCACTTTTAAGTGAAAATGAGTGAATGCTGTCTGAGGTAGCTAAGGGCACCTTAAGCATTCAGATGTGATTGGCAGACAGGACACCTGTGTCAAATCTGTGATCTTCTGCAGTAGCAGCTGAGGACCAGGTGGGATACCTGCCCTGCTAGGGAAGGTGGGCTGCCTGAGGCTGGCAGGGTCACAGCCTGGTGAGCCAGTACATGTCTGTGCATGAATTCAGTCCTTAAATCAGGGTACACATCCAACTGTCAGTGACTATCCAGGAAGAAAATAAGAGATGGTAAATTTAAGGGAAGTATTTTAAAATCGGCTTTCCCCATGAGCTCTGTCAAGTGCAGCACAGAGGCAATATCCAGGCATATGTATATTTGTGTTTGCTAGGTCTTGACTATTTGATTTTTGAGTTCCTCTTGCACGGTCCTCTTCTCTTTCTGCATTGCTTTTACTCTTCAAAGAGAGTATGAGTCTATATAGGAATAGTTGTGAGTTTAATTTCAGTGACTGAGGGAAGATGGGAGAAGTGGGGCAGGTGACAGAGATGTTCCTTTAGGTGTTTGAGATTCATCCTCAGTGCTCTTAGCATCCACAGCTCTGTAGTTTCTACCACAGCTCTTTTTATATCACAGAAATCCCAGTACTCCCAGGTCAGCTCTGCATGGCCAAAGAGTCATGGTATGAATTGCTATTCTAGTTTTGTAACTATCTTGCTGTTGATTTATTTTCTCTAGTACAACTACTGAAGAAGAGATCCAGTGCTACTTGAAGAGTGTTTCACGTGCCCATGTGCTCTGACACTCTTTCATTCCATCAAGATTATTGCTGCTGCTTAGTTTACACCTGAGATACATTTGTCTTCCTCGTGCAAGATCCTATTATGTATAAATTGAAGAATCTTTAATTCACCTTTAATTCACATTTAATGCACATATTCATCACACAGCACTGTTATCAATGGGCAAAGTATTCCTAACTGGGAAAATCTTTTAAACCATGTGTCTCATATACATTGATAAAATTGGTATTATATTTTTTTATTAATACAAAAATTTCTGCATGAATATGTATTTTTATATAATGATCTGCTTGCCAAAACCTTTACTCAGAAGTTGGTAGACAAACACTTCTCTTACTGAAGAGCAACAAATATATAATATATTTAATGATGAAAATACCCTCTCCTAGCTACTGTCTTTCTTAAGCATATAAGGTGGAACAAACTCCATTTATTCCAACTGAATATGAAGCTATGTCAATATGCCACAAGAAATGCAAACACATCTTGTCAGAGAACAAACAGAAAGAGCAGAAGAGAAAAACCAGACCACTGGTTAGGTCATACCAGTTTTGGACTCCAAGGACAATGTTACTGGATATTTGAATGTCATCTTCTATGGTTGGATAGTTCTGTACTCCAAGAAATACTTTAGAACTGAGAAAGTAATAGCAGTGTTGAACCTGACCTTAGTTGAGTGAGAGTTCCTATGTCTTGTGCTCTCACTTACTTAAAGGCAAATTTTGCTGTGTAATGAAAATACCTCTCAGACTAGAGATTTATGTTGTCAATTAAGTAATCTAACTTCTAAGTGAGAGATGTCCCAATGAAGAAACAGAAAGCATGGAGTCATCCTGTCACTGAAAAATGCTCTGGTAGAGGTAAAACTCTGTAAGTCTACTGAAGCTCAGTTGTGTATGATAGTTAGTCTGCTCTCTTTGCACATGGTGTAAAATACAGGCATTACTGTCTGAATTGTTCAGTGGAAGAAAACCCAGTTGGGGTGTTTCATGGATGATTTGTGTTACATTTTCAGTGTGGGTTTTGTGGGTCTTGTTTTGGTGCATTTTTTTGCGAAATATGGAAATATGATTTTGTGGCAATTGAATAGGAGACTGGAATGTTTTTTCTGTGACTAAGTAAGGTAAAAGAGAAGAGCGCTTGCAAAATCCATTATCTGGAAAAAGGATTAGGTTTCTGGGTTTAGGCAACATGAGATCTCTAAAGTAAGACAGAAGACTATGACTGAATATTTGTAGTGGACTTTATCAATATCTTAATTTTCTTGTCTCTTTTAAAGAATAAGCCTCAATAGAAAATTCTCTGCTCCACGGATCAGTTTAAGTTTCATGTTAAGTTCAATTTTAACTCTTATTGTGTTACTTTTCACAGTGGCTATGTTTATAAATCTCTGTTTCTTGGCAGGACTACCTATATTTATATGTTAATTCTTGTATATCCCAAATTGTATAGAATCCAATATGTTATGAAAAAGCAAAACTTTTAAATTTTCTTCACTTCAATATTTATTAATGACAGAAATGATGACTCAAAATTCAGATATTTTGTTTATAAAAAGTCTCTTTTGCTTTATGTCAAACTTCCCAGATACAGTTTTTCTTTATGCAAACGTGCAGCTGCTGATGTTGAGCATAATCCCACTTCTACTAAATTTGAGCATAATCCCACTTTTACTAAGGTTAATACAATTTTGTATTAAATACAGATAGATCATGCTAGTATTAAAAATTCTTTGAAAATTAAATCGTTATCCTCATTGCACTGGCATCATTCTGAATTTACAACTGTGTTAGAGTTTACAAGTCACTGGAGAAGGATTGCATATGTTACCAGAAGGATTGTGTAAAAAGCACTCCTTGAATGGAGGATGCATGCAAGAAATGCTGAAGTGTCTTGGTGCTCCCAGCACAGCCCCTGCTGTTAATTCTGCTTTGAGTTACAGCTCCTCTGATGGTGGGGATCCTCTCCTTTTGCAGAGGAAGAAATGAAGGCAGCTAGCCTTTATTTTCACCTCTGCTCTAAGTGCCCCAGGCAGCTCAGACATCGGAGCCCGTAGGAAGGGAAACAATCTCTGCCAGGCAAACACCCAGCTCCCATTATTCTCTAACCCGGAACAAGGCAAAATTAAGGTTTACCTTGTTGTTCCTTGAATTGAAGTTCAGTTCCTTGTCGGGTAAAATTCAGACAACAGATATTCCCTAATCCTTTAATAAGGCCATTTATTACTTTGAAGTCTTTCAGAGAGTGCAATAGATCAGAATTTTCTGCAGAGAATAAGTATGTTTGTATCATTAAGGGCTCCTAACCTGCTGTTTCCCAGATTCTAAAGAAAATAGCCAAGAGCAGCAAAGTGATGGACAGAGATAAATATTCCACGTGTCCAAAAGCTACCTTCAGAAACTGGAACCAAATAAACAAACAAATAAAAGGAGAGAAACAAAACACTTTTTAATAAGAGCAGAAGGGCAAGATAGCCAATAAAGGAAAAATGGATTGAAGCCCTTACAGCATATGGTATTATTTTATAGAATTAATTTTTCAAACGTAAAATGAGTGTTTGGTCTTAATCTAGTGGATAGTGATGCTTCTGCTGGCTTCAGTAAAATAATATCTGCTAATAGAAAAACAGATAATCATAAAAGATGGACTTCACTCTTAAATAAAGGGTCAGGACACTGAGATATGTTGTGTTAGCATAATGATAATTTTGTAGTATAAGAAGTTTCTTAAAACATTAAATTTGAAAAGACCCTAGCTAGTATATGGCTTGATCAATCAAGCTTTCTGTATACTGAAATTTGAATAAAAGGAAAAAGGAAGAAAAAGGAAAATAGAATTTCCTGAGGTAAATAGGTTGCAAATGCAAAAAAACCCCTGACATGTCCTCGCCTGTATAAAAAGATGATAACTGAAAATTTCAATGCTTTTTGGTTTAGTTTATCAATTAAAAATGACAACTGGATGCTCATCATTATACATATATTAGCAGATAAATTAAAAAAAATAGATAAAAAGTTTGAAAATAAAGTCAATAAAAACTAGGGAGTTTTAACACCAAATTAAATATTTACCTTTAAAACAATGAAAGTGAAGAATTCATAAACCTTTCATCAGCTGAGAGTGAGACTAAAAAAATTTTTTTAAAATCTTCAAAAAGAGTGTATTTCTCCAAAATATGCACCAAGATATACTTGTTTAGATGAAATGAGTTCATATAAATTCTTTTAAACTTAATACATGCATATCCACGTAGCTGCTATTTTGAAGGGAACAGCAGGATAGTCACAGCTCAATGAGATGGCAAGCTGCACTTTCATTCTCTGAAAAATGATGTGCAATATTTATGTTAAATAATATATAAATATATTATTTAGCAGTATTTTAATTTTAAATGATACATATATTACTTGAACTCTGTGTTATCTAATAAAAAGTTAATTTTAATACAGCAAATGTAGTAATTGGTACTTATATGAAAGCATCTCTGAAAAAATAATTTTATTAAAGAAAAATCTCAATTTTGAAAATAAAAAACTCTAACTGAAGTTTCAAGTAGGAGAAACTGTTCTTAGACAAGGAAAAAAGTCCATAACAGATTGAACATTCTAAAAAAATCACAAATGCACAACACTAATTATCTTGCAGATATAAGAAACTCTTAAGAGTATTAAAAAAGAGTAAAGATCAAAATAGGTTGGTTGCTATAAAATTATAGCTAAATTATTGCAACAGGAAAAATAAATAAATATCCCAATTATGAGTCATTCAAAAGAATTTGGAAATATATTTTCTCCAAGAGCAATTACAGCTGAGCCCAAAAGCTTAGAGTGCTTCCAGAGCAAAACCACTAGAGCTTAAAGTTGCAGACCCAGATGCTTTAAGCATCTGCAATGCAAAACAATATCTGCACCCAAGAACTGCACCCAGCTGTAAAACATCCACAGGAACTGTCAGAATGACTAGTGTTCTTTAACCTGAAGACACCACGCCTCACATTGAAGGAGCAATATAACTGTCTGGAGTTGTGGTGGGGTTTTTCTCCCCTTCTGGGCTTGAAAAAAGAAGCAAATTTATGCTTGGGATCACTCATACTTTATGGAGGAAAGTAACTTCCAAATAACAATCAATAAATTGATAATGACTATCTCTGGTAGAACACAAAGGAGTCTATTTCTAAGCTGATAAACAATAAACAGATGTTGTCATTTTGATGACGTTTGCGATGTCTCGTCTGTTCCTGGAAAGCATGTCATACCCACTGAGTTTTTAACTTGATACTGATACAGAAATATCAAAAGACATTCCAAGAGAGACTGGATGAGTGAAAGTTATGCAAGAGATCACAGGAGGACTCTTTTGTAAATACTAGATTCAATGAGAAAGGCTGATGGCTGATGTCTTCCTTTAGCCTTTGAATAATTAAAGTCAAATAAAGCCTTTGACTGTGTACAGAAGAAATCTCTGAAAGTAGTTGCATGAAATTTTACTGATAGCTTGAAAACTACCAAAAATATTTACTGGGATCTTGGGGTCACAGTAAAATCACAGTGGAATCCACTTCCATTCAAACTTCTGTAAAAATATATTCATTCCCATCATTTATGTTAGAATAACTGGAAATAGAATTGTAGAATAAAGGGTGTAGCTTAATTAGGACACAATACAAACAGTAAAGACTCAATATTTTTTCTTTCATGGAAGAAAGGGCATGATGGTTGCATAGTTAAGGTTCTTAATTTTAAGCTTACCTTTTTTTACCTTCATTTTAAGCTTACCTTTCCTTTTTTTGAATTTCCTCCTAAACCCTCAAAATGCTTCTGAGTACAAAACTTAGCTGGAGTTGATATTCTAAAATGTTTACAATAATTTCTTTTATTTTTTTTTCACTTTAGGCTCCAAAGTACAGAATCTGCTACTTATAGATCTTTGTAAGGAGAGTAATATAGCCCAAAAGGAATGGAATTGAATGTTTTAGTCCACTATGGTTATGCACCATACACATAAATCAGAAGGCATATTGCTAACTAAACTCCCTTTACTGGCTATAAAAGACAACCCAAGGACATATGTTAGCTTCCTAAAATTTGATAATATGATAATAAAAGATTAACCAATGAGAACTTCCACGACATATCTGATCGCTTTGCTTCAGAAAGCAGAATAATTAGCTGAAATGAAATGCAGACCAGATTAGACTACTATTTGAAGATAGTTTACCTGGAATTCATCTAGAAGAAATACATGAGCAAATACTACAGATTAATAAAATAAAAAAGTTTCAGAAACTTGAAAACTTATAGAAGTGTGTTGACATGGAAGAAGGGTAATGAGAAACTAAATGGTACATTAGGACCTCTTAATGATCCGTAAATAAGGAGAAAGCAAGGATTAGTATGAGAGAGTAATACAGCTGGGGGTGAGAGGGGAAGAGTAAAAGGACTTACAAAAGCCAAAGACATAAAAAGCAATGAAAGGGAAAAATGCACAATACAATGGTAAAATAAAAAGGGAGGACTAACTATGCAGATGGTCTTAAGGCAGAAAAGAACTGTGTATTTCAATGGACTGCAAACTTACTGTAAATTAGGAGCATTATTTATGATTTGCACAAATAAATGAGGAATAATTCCTTTATAGAGGAAAATGCTGCAGTGCATTACAAAAGGTGCATAATTACATTATTGCAGCTGTGATAATCTAAATTACATTCATGGGGCTAATAAAACATCTTACCTTTCCCTACAACTTCTGCTTTATTAAGCAGAATAATGCTTGTAAGACACAGAAGGTAATTATGATGCTTTGTTTGGCATGGAAGATATCTGGCATACTGCCTCTAGGATTGGGCAGTGGACTTAAAAAAAAGTGGACTAACAGGAGACACTTTAGAGGACAGGAATATAAATTATTAGGGATGTGAAATAAAGATATCAAGGGAAAGAAGAACCTGAGGCAGCAGTAACATTTGGTTTGAAATACTAAATGCAATGTAAAGGAAGTGTCGGGTGATTAAGTATACTTTATGATTACTAATGGTAGAACAAGAAATAATAGACTTCTTTTGAAAAAAAATTATTATTTTGTTTAGCATTAGCATGAATTTATCAAGTATCTAGATGACTATCTAGGGAGGCTGTAGGGTCTCAATGCTAAAAGACAAGAACAAGAAATGAGATAGTGGATCTTCAAATCAAGTAGAGAAGTCACACATCACAGAAAATGGCAGCATTTTCCTTGGAGCACATTTATTAGGCTTCTTGTGGGTCTGTCATGTCTCTGTCGTCACAGCATAATTCCAGGAAGTTACTGTGATTCCCATAGCACCACCCAGCTGACTTGGCATCTGCATCAACCATTCACAGCTTCTGGTATCTGTGCAGTTTGTGTGTGTTAACTGTGACTGTCAGATGCCCACCCAGCTGCTTGCTCATTCCCCCTCCTCAAACACGACAGGAGGAGAAAATGAGATGGAAAAAAGTTTTTTGGTCAACCTAAGGGCAGAGAGATTACTTACCAGTTATTGTTATGGAAAAAGCATACTTGGCTTGGGCAAATTGATTTCATTTATTGCCTGTTCAAATATATATCAATGATGATATAAAATATGAACAGGCTAAAATCTCAAAACCTGCTCCTCGCTCCCCTCTTCCCAGGATAATTTCTGGCTTATCCCTCCATCACACAGTACTGAAGGGTTTGCATTGTGGGTTGTGGTGACTTCCTATCCATGACTTTTTCCTCTGCTTTTCCACTGCTCCATCATGGGCTCTTCACCCCTGCCACTGCCAATGCTTTGGCACCTAAGCCTGAAGTAGTAGGCAAGACAATCCTAGACTGTTGTAACTGCCAGTTTTGTAGTGTCTTAAGAGCAGGGTAGCTACAGGTCATCAGTAATGTGTGTCAACCTGCAATAATAAAAGCAAGATTACATTGTCAGTCCCTTCTGGAGAGAAACAGGAGTTGATTGATTTCGGATGTGAGATAGGAACTCCAAATTACAACTGTACAGGTACATCTCTGTAAGTTTCTGTGTCTCTAAAAAGTTACTACACCACTACAATCTTCCTTTTTGTGAGTCTATTAATTATGTCTGTTCTCACTGCATATCTGTTCAGTTCTTCAGGGGCTCTTTAGCAAATTTATGTCCTCCAGCAGAAAAACTTACCTCCATTAGATAAAATCAGATAACCAGAAAAAAAAAATTAAAATTATTAAGTTATTTTAGACAATCATAGATAATGAAAACAAAGGTTATTTTCTGTGGAACAGGTATGGAAATTTAAAAAGGTGTCTCAGATATCTAGGGAAACAAATTTTGGATATTTCTTCAGGACAGTTCAGTCCCTGATTGTGATATTCCATGCCAAGTTTTCGTGATAAGCAGATGGCTTTCTGAATACTTAGGTATTGTAGATGATTTAGTAATTTCAATGGAATTATTACTGTTTATATTTTTCCTACTGTCCACATATATTCAAGTAAATACGAGGAAGTATATCATCCTTAGATATGTTTCCATAAATTATTAATAACTACATTTTGCTGACTTCCCATAAAATTATAAGATTAGTTTTTCCCTGTAATATGCACGTGTGTGTATATGGAGTAACACATTTGTATATGTATTCATATGTATTATATACGTATGAAGTATTTAATTCCAGGAAAGAACAGAGAAATTAAAAATTAAACTTAAAACTAAGCCTTCAGTTAGGCCTATTTATTGTTTTTGTAAATAGACATATTCTTTAAAAAATAAAATTTGTTTAGAAGAAATTAGAAGATTAGTTACTTAGAACATATAGATTAGGATCATATGATGGTTTTACCTTTCCTTCCTCTATATTCTTTCATCCTTTTTTGGCAAGAGCCGTTATTCAAACAATAATTTAATATCCTTTACCTATTGTGTTTAGGGTACTCTGTAAACTTACACAGAGACTTTATGATGTGAAAATTTCACCTATTTTAAACCCTATTCCCGTAAAACACTTTTTGTATACAGGCACTATAGAGAAAAGTAGCACTTTTGATCACAGCACCCAGCTATTAATTCTTACACTCTGTTACACTGCAGATGATTTAAGGTGAAGGGCTCAACTCTGCTGCAATGAGTCACTTAGCAGGTTAAGCAAACAAAACCCTGGAGTAAACATCTTCACACTTCAGAAAGAACAAAAGCTTTTCTTTCTTTTTCTCTGTATCAGTGTATCAATTTTTCATTCTAAATGCTTACCTGAAAAAAACACTTTACTTCATTAGTCATTTGCGTTCCTATGGAGCCCTTCCTGTATTGTTGTTGCTTGATTTCATAAGTCCTTTACTGAAGAGGCATGAGCAGGGGAAGTTGCTAGGGAAGGAGTGAAAACAGCCTCTATATTTAGTATCACAATTTCTCACCACCGTTCTAAACAACAGCAGATTTCAGTGGTCATCATAATGGGCATTTTTAAATCTGTATTTGTCCTATACTCTTTGTGTTCTCCCTTCTCAGATAGGTCTTTTGAGTGTTGTGGAATCAGGAACTTTTCAGTGGTGGTGAGCACATCTTACACAACTGATTCAGCTTCTCAACACGGGTTTGGAAAACACAATATTTCTCATTGATCTGGCAGAAATAATGGGCTTGAAGCAGTGTCTGTTATAGAGTAGCTGCTTACTTTCATATATGCTTTGCAATTTGCACCCTTCAATCTGCATTGCACCTACATGAACAACTTAAACTCTGAAAATTATTCTGAAAGATTAATCATGAGGCTAAAAACCAGTTGTTGATAGTCCTCCTGTAGTCTAATACTCTTCCTACATATAGTTGTAGAAAGCAAAGTGTCAGTTACACATCAGATGGAAGTGTGGAAATGGAAAATGTTTGCAAAACGCAACATTTTTAACTAAACCTCAGAACTTTCTGAGATTTTTTGCTATCTCTTTGTCTCTAATAAAACTATACATTTGTAATTTAAATTCTTAATGTTGCACATGAATGCAAAATTATGACCGTATTAGACAAGAATTCAAACACTTCTCTCTAGGTCAAGGGAAATGGAATGAGATTAATACTGCTGAAATAATACTTAGTATTTTTATAAACCCTTGGACTGCTTTTTTGGTAAAGGAAGAACTATTTCAAAGTACTTTGTGATGCCTTCTTGGATAACAGTGTATTTGATATATAGAGAATATTTACAAGTTATATTTTTTCTTTTTTCTTTTAAAATCTGCTTACTACTTCAGACTGCCAGAGGACTATGCATTATGAGCTAGTGTACAGCTACACTTCTTTGATTAGGCAAATAATTCCATTCATTTCACTAGCACGGTTCCTGAAGTACAGAACAATGTAATGAAACCACAAAATTTGCACTGATTTATACTATACATACTTCCTATTTTGAGAATAATTTTCTATTACTTCCAGGTGATATTGCAAGCAGTAACTTCAGAATAAAATAAACATCACTCAGGCTATCAAACCTGTCAGTCTTCCATCTTCATACCCTTTTTATTTCTGGGCCCTTTTCACTCTGATTTGGTAGCATAGCTCATATTCCATTCAATTACGGATTTAATTTAATGGCAATACATTAGGAGTGAGAAGGATTGTCTTTTGAAATTTGTATTCAGGAAATATTTTATTGTCATTGAGCATAAGGAATCAAATTTATGCAAACTTCCACTGCTACTAATGAAGGCTTAGAATCAGTTGATCAAGTGGTGGTCAGGTGATGCCAGGTGCTCGCTCTGTCACTCCCCATCTCAGCTGGATAGAGGAGAGAAAATATAGCAGAGGGCTCATGGCCTGACATAAACACAGGGAAAGATCACTCACCAGTTACCATCATATGCAAAACAGGCTCGATTTGGGGAAGAAATTAATTATTTCAAATTTGTCCCCATTTTTCTTGTTGGCCCCCTTTAACTACTGAAAGGTCACCATAAGGTCTCCCCTCCTCACCCCTCTCCATTTTTAATAGAATTTTCCTCACCTCTTTGAGACATAACTGTTATGCTTTAACACTCCTAACTCCTGTTGATAGGAAATTTAGAACCTGTGACCTGATGAACCAACTTTGTGATCACATCTGTGCATGTATCTGCCTAACAGAATGGACGTGGAGGGAAAACAATAAAACTAGCATCTCACAAAGAAATAATGTTTCTTTACTGGAAAATAACATCTGAAAATATTAGTTGAGTGCCAGGTTGGGCTCCTCTTTCTTCATCTTTACACTTCACATCTTCTCTAATATTTCTTTAGCAGCAATGGGAAGAAATTTAAACTGTTATGAATTATATAAATACTACAAAATTAAAGTATATTTACATTATTCATTACTTTTTTTGTTAGCATATCAGCAAATGAATATGCACTGTTTCAATTTATATTCTTTTATATTTTGTCATGAGGAAAAACAAACAAAACACAAGATATTCCAGATCCTTCATCTTTTTATGTTTACTTCCTTTTTGCTCAAAGGTTCCTTATAAATGTAAAGATGAAACTACTTCTGCAAGAATAACGGGATAAGTACATGATTTTCTTTTTATAAAATAAAAAAATCTGGAAATACTGAATATTTGAAAGCTTTTTACAGAAGAAAGAGCAAAAACTTCAACTTATTTTAAGAAACGCTGAGTTAAATGTACTGTATAACATATGTTCACTGGTATTTTGGCTTCTTCAGAAGCCAGAATGCTTGTAATATAATATTTTTTGTGAAAAGGAAAAAAGAAAATTGAGGGATGAAAATGACTATCTAGAAAATCTGAACAGAAGGATTTTTGTTTGAGAGTTCATATTCTAGCTGAACTGAAAAGGAAGAAAAAGGGAATGACCATAAAGAGAGCCATATGGGAGACAGTCGCCAAGGTACTGAGTACAGAAATATAGTTCTCTCCCTTTTAAGCTTCATCTATGCATGAATTTGTCACTCTTGTTTAAGAGTTATCTACTGTATTTACTGGAGATTCAGTCCCCATCAGAAACAAGTACAAAATGTGCCATGCTGAAAGGCAACATTTTAGGTCTCTGAAAATCCCTTTGCTCTGTTTTCCATAAAACTGTTTCTTGGACAGCCAATCTCCTAAGCAGCAGATTTAGGACCTGATAGGATTCCCACTGCATGTCAACAAAATTTTGACACTTGAGAGTAGGACTAGGTCTGCAATCCTGGGGTAATTATGATGGAGAGGTCTCAAAAAAACAACTTTCCTTTGAGTATTACGTTCATCGGTTTTTGAAAGTCCCCATTTCACAATTAGCTCTTTCATTTTACAAATTCCAGCCTTTAAGAAATACTTAAGTGTATAGGAAAGTTGCAATGAACTTTTGTGTATAAAGCTGTTTCCATCCTGTCTTGCTGAACTACAGTCTGAAGCAGCAATTGGATTCCAAAGCATCAAATGTATAAATAGACTGAGGAGCCAAAACCCCACAGCTTTGAGCTTTATGCACTTATATTCTACCTTCTCAAAGCCTCTGCAAATAGGGCATGCATTTTTGTAATTGTGAATGTTGCCACATATATTTTTTATTAACATCTTAATAGAAAAATTCCTGAGCTCACATTGGAAAATGACATTAAATGCCTTTATCTACAAATGCCTTGAAAATGATAGTGGTGTTGGAATCAGTTTTTGAGGAGCACAAACTTGTGTGAAACATATTGCTAACAAAAGGCTTTATGGCAAAATTGCAAAGAAATGCTCTGCTGTGATACCACAGTACCTAACTTGTCCTTAAAATAAGCTGTTGGTGGAGTCAGTTAGTTTCAGAACAGTTTTTTTGGTAGTACTCAGGCTAAACCTAGGATTGGGCAGCTCTTTAGGCATGGCTTATGCATCTAAAGTAATATTTATTATTCTATTTTCTGACATTACATTTTCTTTGTATTAAAACACATCTTCATAAAGCAAATGACTGAGGCTCCTTGGGATTTAGAAGTGCAATTACAGTGAGAGCAAAGTAAACACTGTTTCAATTACTATCATTAGTGAAATATGTGGGGGGTTTTGCAATGTTGCTATAATTAAAATTTTATATAAGCTAGCTTTGTTTTCCTTGTTATCAGATGATTGTAAATCTACAGTGAAGACAGAAGTTTCTGAACAAAGTTTTTTTGATTCATAAATAATTTTCTACTGAAGTAAACAAATAATATCTTACCCACTCAGTTGTTTGATGTACAAATGTCTTGAAAAAAAATTACACTATTTCCCTGGAAACATACCTTTTTGAAGAAAGTAAGTGAGAGAGGCAATGTCCCCTTCTTATTAAAACTTTGGAAAATAGCTGGGAAAATTATTGTTATAGTATATATGGTTTCTTTTTTGGGAAGGACAAAAAATACTGTGTCCTGCCTACAGGACTGGAGCTATACTTTAGTGTCATCCATCCTATCTCCACTATGAGTACTTCACTTTTTTGAAAGTGGACCATGTGTGGGATAGGATGCAATGAAGTCTGTCTAGCTCATGCATGAGCATACTCAGAGCTATTGAAGTAGCTCAGTCTTCCAGGATGAAAAGAGGGATTCCTGGAAAGGACCTCTGAGGGACTGCCAGTGTTTCAGTGCTCCAAGTGGCATACATTAAAGGATTGCTTGAATTTCTGGAGTAAGGAAATGAAGAGGGTAGTTATTAGTTCCACAGAGTTGTAGCACCCATAAAGTTGACATAACCACTCTGGCTTTATTCTGGTATCACTGAATGCAGACCGTGGCCCTCTGCTCCTTACATTGTTTCCTTCAGGTAATAAACTTTAAATTACTCCTTACAGATGGCTTTGTTTGTTTACTTGACTTTTTTAGTCAGTTTCAGAGATCTCTTTCTAAGAAGTGTCTTGTCACCATGAATTTATTTTATGTGCATGGGAAAGGAATTGATTGGACTGAACTTTGTGTTAATGCTGCTTCCACCTGTACCTCTTTATATCTTCTGCTTTAATCAAGAATTAGTTAGGAATTGGTAGACACTAAATTTTTTTTTACAAAATTGTTTTAGGATTTCAAGCTGCAGTCATCCTTGGGGTCATTTTAGGCAAAATTTATGTCTTTGTGCTTAGAGTTCTATCAGAGATAAGTGGAAGCCACTATTAGCTACAGTGGTAATATCTGTCAATGTGATGAAGATTGACTGAATGAGAAATTTTGCTTTTTAAATAGTTTAGACAGACAGAGAGGGGAAGGAGGAAGAAAGGTAGACATACTTATATGGTACAGATTGAATTTTTAAATCCAAAATTTAGAAATTTAAAATTACCACTGAGGTGCTCTCTAGATCTAAACCATGCCAATCTGCATAAGTAGGTGTTAAATTCTGAGCACCAGGGTGTTTGTCTCTATCCTGTTCATAAAGCAGCCTTCCCATTGCTTAGCCTGTCCATGTGGCCGGGACTGGGACCCATGGGACTGGAACCCATGCCTCTGTCTGCCAGCTGGCTGTTCTAGAGAAATAATTCACCCTTGCTCTCTTTGTGTGGCTGAAAGATGATTTAATTACTTCACGCAAAGTGGAACACATTCAGTGGGTGAAATTAAAAGTATATTGATGGACTAGGTGACCTTTAAAGATCCTTTCCAACCCAAAGTATTCTATGATTCTATGATCCACTCATATTTGTGACTGAATCTTCTGTATATATATTGAATTTTTTTTTAATTGATCCATGTACTAGTTATAGTCTTCACCAGTAACAACTCATCATGAGATAGTTACCTAAAAAAAAATTAGTCCCACTAAAAGTCTGTCAAATTTAATTTACCTTGCTATATTTATAGTAATTTATTCCTGGGTTATCTAATTGAAAGTTAGCAATCATGTCTGAAAGGGCTTCATCTTGCATCTTTCTTCTGTAGAGAATATTGAAACAGAATGATTTGATCCATGGAAATCAGAACAGGTAGAGGCAAAACTTGACAAGAAACACACTTTCTCATCCATATTTTCTGCAGATTCACAACTTCATAATCAGGACATTGATTTTTATGTATCACAATTTTAGACACCATCATAGCATGTGCTTAGATCAAAGTTTCTAAGTAACTTTGTTTATGTTTTATACATACATATATATATATATATATACACATGGGTGCTTCAAGATTACTTTCAAAGTTATGCTACTGTAAAGAAACCCCTTAAAATCCTTGTAAATGTGTTAATATTTTTTCAGCACTTTAGGAAAAGGCAGATACAGACCCTAGAGTGAAAGTTTCTGCCTGGTACCCAGTGTAACATTTGATTATGCAGCCCACCAATTGACTCTGTGCCAGCCCATTTTGTATATGAAACTCTGAAATATACTAGCAGTGCAAGTTTTATTTGATTTTCCATTATTGAGCCCCTCTAGAAATGATAATTAGCTTAATCTCTAGAGACAGAAGAGCTAAAACGTGTTTGACTTGGTTGATGAGATATAAACTCATTTCAAATATGGAAATTATATGCTGTGATATACATGAGTAAAAAAACTCCCTAATATGCTGGGTTTTGTCTGTGTGGCTGCCTCACACAGCTTTAATTTACAGTTACTCTTTTTCTTCAGTCTCCTGTACACAGACAGCAGAAGGTTAGCCACCATTTATTATATATATATATACACACACACACACACATATACAGAAAACAATTTTCATAATACTGAAGGGTCAGTTCTGAGATGTGCAGCTCAACCCTCCTCATAGCCTGGGCTAGACCATCTGAGACTTAGATTTCTCACCATACTATTTGATTTTAGAAGTCCTTGTCCAACAATATGGGGATATCAACAATAAACTGAGATTTTTCATGTACTTAAGAGTTTGCCCAAACCCAAATGTCTAGTGTCATTTGAGATGCCACTGGGTATCTTCCGGGCTTCCAGCTGCTGCTGTCAAAGGGCAGAGTCCTCCACAAGTCCTATGTTACATCTTGCAACCCTGCAACAGCAGCAGCATGTATATTCGAGAGTGCTTTAATGACATCCATCTTCAGCTAACTGAACCTCATGCCAAGGTGCAGGATACAATCTGAGATAAAGTACTGAGTATGTAACTACCTGTGGGGCAGTGGGTAGTCAAATATTAGTTAACTAAGCTTTCATATCAGACAGTAAAGGCTTAGACAATAGAGTGTGGAGAACAGTTTGGCTCACTATGAAAAAGATGATAAAGCAAACATCATATTACTAATTAGCTCTCTAATCCATCAATTGCATTTACTAGATTTCCATTGTCTATGATGTAAGATTTAACAGCTCATATGTATTAGACACTTTGACACAGAAACCTAAATGTGTTTTAGTGTTGAACTGTGCTATGCCCTAGATATTTACTCTTAGATTCTAACAGCTGAGCTCGTCTTTTATTGTGACTGAAAATTTTAGATCCATTTCAGCCTTCTGCTTTTAATTAGTTGAAGTGCATGCCAGCAGTACCTGTTTCTTTTCTTTTACTGTAAGGGACCCTGGGGTGACTAGCTCAGCCATTAATATCTGCTAGTTTCTGAAATGCACCATATTAGTGGTTCACCCAGTTTCTTTATGACTAAGATTGCTCACAATCTTAAATTCAATATAATTCTCAAATGCACTAGTATACTGTAAAGTAAATATATTCATGACTCAACTCCATCCATCAACTAAGCACCAAGTAGTCACTTGCTCATTCCCCTATCCTAGTGGGATGGGGAGGAGAATGGAAAAAAGGTAAAACCTGTGTGCTAAGCTAAGAATAGTTAAAANAAAATAAAAAAAAAAAAAAAAAAAAAAGAGAGAGAAAGAAATAAACCCCAAACAAAACAAGTGATGCACAATAGAATTGCTTACCACCCTCTGAACAATGCTCAGCCTGTCCTGAACAGTGATTGGCCTTTCCTGGCCAACTTCCCCCAGCTTATATACTGAACATGATGTTCTGAGGTAAGGAATAGCCCTTTGGCTTGTTCAGGTCCTGGCTGTGCTCCACACTGGCTTCATCTGCACTTCTTCGTGGGCAGAGCATGAGACACTGAAAAGTTCTTCCTTTATAGCAAGCAGTACTCTGCAAAAGGCAAAACATCAGTGTTTTATCAACATTATTCTCTTACTGAATTCAAAACACAGCACTGTACCAGCTGCTAGAACTCTTCTTCTTTTAACTCTTCCAGCTGAAACAAGGACAAGTACGAAAAGTTAAAATACTTCTTTCTTGCTGAATTTGTAAGACCAAAAGGAGCTCCTGGTTTCATTCATGTTTCTGTTGTCTGCTGGTTTTCTTACTTGAAAAATGGTCTACTGAAATTTTTACCAGACTTTTACATTTTATATTAGCCAATTAAAAGTGCTTGTCAAAATAGTAGCAGTAACTAATCATTCACACAAAAGCAGTAAAATAAATAATTCAGTATTGATAACATTTTCAACTGAAGATTTCTCTTATTTTTAAAAAAATCAAGCCCTGGAAGTAATTTGTTAAAATTGTCAAAATATTTTTTTTTACAATTCTATGGAAAAATAACAACCATTTGTGCTGGTTTTGACTGAGATAGAATTAATTTTATTTTCAGTACCTAGAATGGGGCTAAGTTTTGGATTTGTGCTGGAAACAGTGTTGATAACACAGGGGTGTTTTCATTATTGCAAGCACAGTGTCAATGCCTTTTCGGCTAGTCGTGCCATCAGTGAGGAGCCTGAGGGTGCACAAGGACTTGGAAGGGGACACAGCCAGGACAGCTGAACACAAATACCAAAGGGACATCCCATACAACATGGGGTCATGCTCAGCACATAAGGCTGGAGGGAGAAGAAGGAGAGGGAGGACAGTGATGGCATTTGTCTTCACAAGTCACCATTATGTGTGATTGTGCTGGTTTTAACAACCAGCTAGGAGATAAACTCCAAGTGTGCTACTCCCTCCTCCCCACCCCTTCTGATACTGGAGGGACATTAAGGAGAGATTATAAATTGAAAATAAAAAATTTACTAAAATCACAATAACCATAGCAGTAAGTACACAAACTATAGCAAAAAGTATAGAAAAAGAGGGTGTCCTATGCACAAAAGGGCATTCACCACTGGGAGCAGAGCAAAACACTTTAGGACAGTGCCCAGTGTGGTCTCCAAACAGGGGCAATATGGTGGGGAGAGCTTCCCTGGATAAACGTTTTCTCCTACCCACCCCCTCCAACTCAAAACCAATGGAAAGCTGTGACAAAACAAAACCTATAGGCTAGTTCATCCACATAAAGGGGCTCTGTAGCTGCTGGCTGTGCTCAGTCCTCTGTGATTGCTTGACTTACCACCTCCAGCTCTCTGCCACTTGGAGCTGTCTGCTCTAAATCCATAACTCCATAGCAGTGCTCTGGAGGAAAAATAGGAAGAGGGATTAAAGCCAGCAGGCAGCAGGAGTGCCCAAGTTCCCTGGGATTTGAGAGGGTAGTCCACTCCACTGCAGTGACCTAGGCAGGAATGACAAGCTTCTCGTTTCTGGCCCCAGCATTTCCTGCTGAAACCAGGCCCCCCAGCAGTGACATGGGTGGAATAAAAAGCACTAAAAACTCTTTTCTCTCTAACCAAGACAGTGAGGGAGCCCTGTTTTCCTGGAAATGTGTGAATGCCTCCCTGCTCATGGGAAGTGGTGAATTAATTCCCTGTTTTATTTTGCCTGCATGCATGGCTTTAGCCTAACCTGTTAGACTGTCTTTATCTCCACCCATGAGTTTTCTCACTTTTACCCTTCAGATCTCTCCCTCATCCCACCAGAGGGACATAAGAACCAGCTGTGTGGAGCTTAGTTTCCTGGTGGGGCTAAACCACGACAAAATTTAAGGCAACAATGTGCCTTCAATTTAGTAAGCAGCTTTTAGATCTTAGTATTAATGCCAGTCTGAAGATATATGGTACAATTTAGTTTCTTCCATGCCTTATATTAAATTGAAACAGGAACTTCCATTATATTTGACCATGGTAATTCAGTAAAGTAAAAGGTCTGAAAATAATAATGATAACCAGGAAGCAGCTTAACTAATAAGGAATTTTTACTTACATTTACATAGCAAGATTTTGGCAGTGGAGGAGTTACAGGGCTGCCTTCTGTGAGAATCTGCTAGAGGCTTTCTCTGTGTCTGATAAAGCCAATGTCAGCTGGCTTTTAGATGGACCTACTGCCAGCAAAGGCTGAGCTCACCAGTGACAGTGGTCGTGCCTCTGGGATAACATATTTAGCAAGCAGAAAAAAACCCCCTGTGCAACTGCAGTGGAAGCGAGGTGTGAGAATATATGAGGAAAAACTGCTCTTCAGACACTGAGTCAGTGAAGAAGGAGGGAGAGGAGATGCTCCAGGCACCAGAGCAGAGATTCTTCTGCAGCCCATGGTGAAGACCATGCTGAGGCAGCCCATAAAGGACTACACACTGGAGCAGCTGGATGCCCAAAGGAAGTTGTGATGTTGTGGGAAGTCTGTGCTGGAGCAGATTGGTCAGGAATCGTGACCCCATGGGGGAAATATGCTGAGCCGGTCTGTTCCTGAAGGAGAGCACCCTGTGGAAGAGATCCATGCTGGAGCAGTGGGAAGGAATGGAAAAATAGAAGTCAGAAGATCTGCAAAAACTTACAAAATTTTATTAGTAAATTATACACTTGGCATGGAATGTTAACTTGGTAAGTTAGTTCCTTATCTTATAGCATAAACACATGGTGCTGGATTTTGGGTAAGGAGTAGGGTGCAAGAGGCGAGAGAGAGAGACCAAAGAGAGGGAGAGTGAAAGGAAAGGGAAAGGAAAAGAGGAAGACCAGTTCTTGCTCCAGCATTGATCCAGCTGATGGGGTGTCCAGGGTCCTGGGGGGGCTGCCCAGGTTTTGTGAGAATACTTTTTTATAAATAAGTTCCTCCACCCTGAAGCTTACTTTCTCATTTACTATGCAAATTATTTATCATGCACAGCTCATTCCAGACATTTCTGGAAATGGGTTGGAGGGCTTTGGGGATCTTAGGTGCTTTTGATTTCCCCCCTACTGGGTCAGTCTTTGCTTGAAAGTTCGTGCCTGCTTCTCAACTTCATTCCTGTGCTTGAGCTTGTCTCCAGGAGCCAGAACAAGGATATTTGTCCCAGAAAAATGCTTCCCTACCTCCATATGCTTCTCTTCTTCAGCTATATCAATTTTTTTCTTACAGTGTGTTCTTACCAACAGACCCTCATTGGCTCCATGGCTATTCAGCTATTGTACTGAGACATACACATTAACCCTTTATCTTCTGGGCTTCTACCCTGTGACCTTGTGCTGAGGAAACAGGGGGGAGGTAGAGTAAATCAGGACAGGTAGGGTGAAAGTAGCTTTAAGATTCGAAGTTTTTTTCTCACGCCCTACTCTGATTTGTTAATAAATAATTTTCCCCAAATTTCCCCAATAACTTTCTCTTTTATCTTTGACAGGAATTGGTGAGCGCTCTCTTCTTTCCTTCTCTGTATTCACAAGGTTTTCACTATATTTCCTCTTCTCTGTTGAGCTGAGGAAAAGAGTGATAGAGCAACTTTGATGAGCACCTGGTATCCAGCCAGAGCCAAACCACCACATATTCTGTACCTGAAGCAAATTGAATATTAAAATAATATAATTTGAAATTATAACTAGGCATTCAGAGGGTAAAATTAGGGATGCTACTGAAGGTGAAGGCTTAATACTGAAATGGGAGATATGTAGAGCATTGCTGGAGAAGTTATGTAGACTATCAAGATGCAAAACTATATTTCACATCACTACATAGTCTTAGGATTTCTGTTCTTCCATGTCTATTAGTAACATGGACAGTACTTCCTGTCAATGTTGATAAGAAAATGTAAAGACAGGTTAGGTGGCAAAATGTAAAATAGTGCCTACTTTGTTTTCCATACACAGAAGAAGGGCTTTCTTACTGTATTTTTTCCTCACACTTTGAGTGTCTCTTTGCATGCACCATTAATGTGATTTTTCAGTCTTGATGATTCAGGTGTCCCCGTGATTTCTAGTTGTGTGTCTGACAATGGAGGCACCTAAAATCATTGATTCACTTAAAAATTCAAGTTTTCATATGTATATATTATTTTACATTCTTCTTACAGTGTTTGAGAATGATCACTATAATGTTATATTAATAAGAAAGTTCTCGGTGACTATGATTTGACAAAAGCATTTCCATAAAATTTGCAAAACATATAGCTTCAATTTTATTGCATTTCCCTGCAGAGTTAGCAGTGAAAAACCTTTCAAAATTACAGTATTATATTAGAAGCAGAACTGAAACGCTTTTAGAAATAAACTGGTCTGATTTACCTGTCTAAGTAAGATGAAATGGAAAAAATAAACTCTATATAGTGACAAGCAATGTAGATTAAAAGAAATTATTTGGCATCTAGAATGTCATCTAAAACATAGATGAGAAGAGATTTTTACAAACTATGGTAGGACAGAACTAGTGTGAATTGGCAGACCTCCATTGATTGCATTGGAACTTTGCCGATTACATTAGCTGAGGATGTGAGTTTATATGAGTTTTAACTTCATAGCATCCCTTAAATCATCAGGAATAAGATGCCTTAGTGACTCAGTAAATCAAGGCAAGATCAAATAATTATTAAAAAATAAATGAGAACTGTTCTTTGGTGCAATACAATTTTATTTTGAATAGCACTTCATAAAAATGCATCCCAAGACACTTTACAAGAAAAGCTATAAATAATAAAATTATGTGGTTTAATAATAAATAATAGATTAAAAGCTGTTAAGGGTGTTGGAGAAACAGTTTCTTCTTATGTGTAGAATAGAGCAAAGATTTTGTGGGTTGAAACAGGGCAAGGATGCTAGTTTAATCAGAGAGGAAGAGATATTCAACCTATAATCTGAATGAAAGGGCAAGGGAGAAAAAAAAATTCATGGCTGAAATCTTACATGCAAATAAATCTATATTTCCTTAATCTCTGGAGAGCAGTTCAATCTCCAGATAACAGCCTACTCAGGAATTGGGAACATTTTCAGGCCTGCTGAAAACTGAGCTGTTTTGCCTTGCAGGAGAGCATAGCCTGAGCAGTGTGTATCATACTCAACCTTGTATGTAGCTTTATGTGGAGAAGAGTTAGTGTCCCAACCCTCCAGTCCCCTCCCCAGGTGAGAGGCTCTTGAAAAGAATGAGTCAGACAATGTATTTTTTTGGTTCTGTGTTAAAAATGCAAGATGAGGGAGGAAGAAATACTGCAGGGGGAAGAGTGGAGACTAGTTTTCCTTTACGCTTTTCCTCGCTCTTGACTTCCAGCAGAGCATTGTTTTTTTCTAGTTTTTATGGGCTTCATGCCTCTGCATGTGACCCAAGGCTGGTGATTCAAGTGCTGAGGGAAGACACAAGGGCTTAGGCATTACAGCAGCACTGCAGTGACCAAGCTGCTAATGTGTATATCTTTAAGCTAAAAATTATGTCCTTTAATTCTCATATATTTATCATTTCTAATGTGTGTGTCTGTCTTTTAACAAATTATTTTATCCTATACATTCTGGTAGTTTTCAGACATACATCTCAAAGATCAGAGGAAGTAAGAAATTAATAGGGCAAGGGTGACTTGCTGCCAGGTAGCTCCTGGAGATGCAATGATGAAAATATGCTTAGGACATGACCAAGAGAAGGAATTGAAGAGGTATTAAGAAGGAAGAAGGAGTCAGAGAGTCAGAGGGAAATTGAGAAACAGTTGTGTTGGAATACCAGGCTCTTTCTTGCTCCAAGGTCAGGGCAAATAAAACTCAGGAGATGTTGTTTTTGAAGTCCCACTCTGAAGTTTATTATCCTTATCTATTACAAACTCACGAGATGTGAGTTCTCTCTAACAAGGCGAGAAAGTGAGCTAAAATGGTGTCTATTCAAGGCTAATTAAGTCCCAATTATCCAATAAACAGTTGACATCTATATTATTTATGCTTCTAACCCAATTGTGATCACCCGAAACCCACAGTGTGGACATCTTTCACCCAATTAGAGAAAACTACCCAGATTCATGAAGGAGAAGGAAGAAGAAGGTGCAAAAAAAGGCAACTAACCCACCCCCAAAATTCTCCATCTTGGCTCCCATATATCATCATATACTAAAATCCCAAATCTAAGTTTTTTCACTCTATGAGATCCCACAATGCTATCAAAACTACACACACACTGTTTCTGTGCTATCAGTCAATTCTTGAAGTCTTTTTCAAGGTCTCAGGTCAAACAAGGTGTTTACTTCAGGGATGGCACTCTTAAAGTCAGAAAGCTTGAAGTTTTCAGCCATCAGAGTTCCAACACATTTGCAGCAGTGGGAGACACACAACCATTCCTGAATGAGAGGCAAAATTAGCAGAGCCTCCTGCTGTTCCTTCTCTACCCAAGAGTCTCTTAGCTTTATACTCTTGGCCCACAGTAACTGGCAGCATATCTAAAATATCTGCTAATCCATTTTGAATTATATTTTGGTAATAAATTCTTTCCTTTCTCCTTTTTTGCAGACCCAGTGTGCTCTTCTGGAAGATGGGAATCGTGGGTAGGTAGCTTGTTACCAATCTTTATGAAGTATTACCAAACTTCACAATGACTTAAGAAGCCTCCATGTTTGGAAATATTCTATGAATCAGGCCAGCTGCTGTGCAGGATCACCATTTCATTTCTCCAAGGCAAGCAAAGTGGGTAAAATAAAAGTAACTTTTTAAATCCTTACGTATGGGACTCCAGATAGCTTTTTGAAGTCTTCTGGAAGAGTTATTAGGTAACAGTAACAAAGAAAATAAGTCCTCTATGACTAGAATGAAGTAAACATTAGTCTACTATACTCAGATTTTGGTAATGTATGCACACATTCTCTTCACAAACAATATATACTTTACATCTAGCCATATGCTATGGATAGATAAATGTCAGGTTTCATGCTGGGCCTTTTCATTTTCATCCATGCTGTTCCATGCAAAAGTTAGAATGGAACTATTCAAAAGATGGCATGAATCATATATGGTCGTTTTGTACTTGGGTTCTACAAGCTTAAGAATGTCTTAGCTGCATGTTGAGCAAATTGCACAGCTACATTAGAAATTATGGTCTTCTGCCACCCTTGAGAGCTCAGTTGCCCTTCAAAACACTCTTCATGGCACTTCTGTCTTCTTTACATGTATTTATATTTACAATCAAACTTAATTTTGAAATTTTTATAATCTACCATTGAACAGAACACTTCAGCAGGCCATGACAAAGAATTTTATTATTGTTTATACACTTTAATGCAAAATTTTTAGTAATGTCTTCCTGCTATTTGGAATTCTTTTTGTTTTTAAAAGTGCAAAAGCCAACAGTAGAAAAGTACACTTTTAAAGCTAAAATACTGTACAAAAGGGTTTTACCTGTCACTACAGTAACAAAAGCTTTTTTTCTGGTGGAAAAGACCTATCTCCCTCACCTGACAAACATCACTTCTATGTACTCGTTATTCCTGCACTCCTTATTCCAGTGATTAGTTGGGTGACTGTGAGAGTTATTTGCATCTTTCTTCTCTGCTACAGGACTGTTGCCTGGGGAGAGTAGGAAACCTTGGTTAATATTAATGAAATATTTTGGGACGTGGAGCAGAGCATTAACTTCTGCTGCCTGGGCAGTAATATTACTCCTCATTAAAGAGGAAGTTCATCTCACATTCAATTACAGATGCCTGAAAACTGTTTTCCAGGCAATCTATGCTCCTTACACAAGAGAAAAGGGGGAGGAAAGGATCTGTTCCCCCCGGGATTTGCTGCTCTCTTTACAAATACTACTGCCGACCAGCTGGAAGATTTTGTTAAGTGACTTGTTGGTCAGAGAGATGTCATGTTCAGAGATGATGAATGACTCTGGGCTTCTGCTCTAAGACCTAGAAGAAATAATGCAGTAGTCTCAAAGGAATATTGGAAGTTTTATCTATAACAGCTTCAGAAACATAAATGCAGCCTCATTTATGATGTTCTAAATTCTAGACAAATAAAAGACCGGCAGTTTTGGTTTTTGGGGTTTTTTTTTGGAGCATAACATTTTGCACACTGTTAACCCTTTTGAATATGAATCTAATGGGGTTGCCTTTATTCAGTAAAAGACTGCAGGGCTTGGAAGTTCAAGAGGAAGAGGGGAAGAGAGGTCGTACAACACTTATGCCACTTGCTGGTTTTTGCCTCAGCTTTTATTCTGTTATGAGCTTTTTCTCTAATCAGTATAAAAATACATGATTCTTTTGTAAATATGCAGTTCATAAACACATCACAAAGTCAATTCTTATGAGGTATAAAAAGAGGAGGCAGCTGATGGAAATTATGAACTATTTCAAAGTTGAATTTGAATTGTGTTTGGGGTGAGGTACTTTGTTTTTCAAAACTTGTGAGATTTGAAATAGTATCTTTTTCCCTAAATCTCTATTTCGGCTTCATTGAAGACAACATAGTCAGCCTTAAGGAGCTGGCTGGAAGGTCACACTCAAAGGCTTGAGATCAATGGCTTGATGTCCAAGCAGAGATAAGTGAAAAGCATCCTTCCTCGGAGGCTGACTTTGGGACCAGCACTTTCTATCAACTTTGTTGGTGGCATGGACAGTGGGAGAGCACCCACAGCAAGTATGCCAACAATGCCCAGCTGAGTGGTGTGGTTGACACTCTGGAAGAAAGGGATAACATCCAGAGGGACCTTGGCAGCCTTGAGAAATAGGCTTGTGTGAACTTCATGAAGTTCAACAAAATCAAGTACAAGGTCCTGCATGTGGGTTGGGGAAATCCCAAGAACAGCTGCAAGCTGGGTGGAGAATGGATTTACAGCAGCTCTGAGGAGAAGGACTTGGGTGTGTTGATTCATGAGAAGCTCAACATGAGCCTGCAATGTGCACTTGTTCAGAAAGCCAAACACATCCTGGGCAGCATCAAAAGTAGCATGGCCAGCAGCTTGAGGGAGGTGATTCTGTCCCTCTACTCCTCTTCGGTGAGACCCCACCTGTAGTGCTGCATCTACTTCTGGGGCCCACAATATAAGAAAAACATGGACATTTTAGAGCAGCTCCATATCAAGGGACAAGGATAAGAGGGCTGGAGTGAGGAAAGGCTGAGAGATGGGGTTATTCAGCCTGGAGAAGACAAGGTTTTGGGCTGACCTAATTTCAGTGAGGCCTTCCAGTACCTAAACAGGGCTGACAAGAAAGCTGCAGAGGGACTTTTTACAGAGGCATGTAGTAATTGGAAAAGGAGAAATGGCTTTAAAGAGAAAGAAAGTAGGTGGTTTAGACTAAATGTTAGGAAATTCCTTACTGTGAAGGTGGCTGACTTTGGGACCAGCACTTTCCTCCCCGCTTTAAAGTGGGGCATTATTTCTACCTGAAATACTGTTCGGTTCCTTTTTTAAGATTTCCCAAACGCTTATCAACTCTAAGGCCACTCTCATGTACTTTACGCTCCTCTGTTGAATGTGATCATTACTTTATTTGCAGGTTTAGGAAACAGTACAGAGCTATAGTGTGCTCAGCATGCTAACGACAACCGGCTCCATACCCACAAATCCTGGCAAAGTCTGTAGTCTGAGGATGTGTTTGTTTTTTGGTAAAATTTTGTTTTTAATTATTTTTTAATTTAATAAGATTTTAAAAAGGTTTCTAGATTATCTTTGTTTTACTTGTAGAAGAATCATTTTAAAACTATACCATTATTTTAGTTTTTAGAACATACATTTTTAACAGTTCATTTACAGCATGTTCTAACTGCTTATTATACTTCAAAATCTAAGTAACTATTAGATGAAAGTTTAAAAACAATATGCTCAGCACACAGGCAATGATTTCAATGATATTTTTAGTGGAGTTAGAACAGAGAGGCTGCATACACACTCTCAATGGTTGGATTGAAATGACGTACCATAATGGTTCCAAAGGAGCTGTTACAATCTACCCAGTCAATGATCCATGAACAAAGAAAGATTTAGTCAATTTGAAACCAATACCTTCTAACATGTTAAAAATAAACAAGCAAATGGTCCTATGCTCTGCTGGTCTACACAGAAATTTCCTCCTTTACTCACAGGTAATGCACCTATTTTGTGCCTCATCCTCATAGTTCTCCCTACTCCACCTTCTGAAGTATTTGAAGTACAAAAATGAGAAAATGTTTTAATCTGCTTTAATATTACTGTCAATGGTATTTTCAAGACTTGGGAAGAAGAGTGGAAGATTTGCATATCAATATATTGTTGTGGTTTAACCCCAGCCTGCAACTAAGCCCCACAAAACTGCCCATTCATCCCCCTCAGTGGGATGAAGGATGGAATTAGAAGGTGAGAAGTGAGAAAAGTGAGAAAACTCTATCAGTCGACAGTTTAAATGCAAAAACTTTGCATGGAAACAAAACAAGGAATTAATTCACCACTTCCCACCAGCAGACAGATGTTCAGCTATCTCCAGGAAAGCAGGGCTCCCTCACACATAACAACGACTTGGGAATACAAACACCCTCCAATCCTGCCTCCTTCTTCTTCCCTCAGCTTCTTATGCTGAGCATGACCCCACACAATATGGGTTGTCTCTTTGGTATATGGGGTCACCTGTCCTGGATGTGTCCCCTCCCAAGTTCTTGTGCACCCCCAGCCTCCTTGCTGGGGAGTGATGTGAGGAACAGAAAAGGCCTTGACTCAGTCCAAGCACTGCTCCGCAATAACTAAAACATCCCTGTTACTAACACTGTTTCCAGCACAAATCCAAAACACAGCCCCATTCATTCTTCAGCTACTCTGAAGAAAATAACTCTATCCCAGCTAAAACCAACTCAAATAGGTTTTACTAGTGACTTTAGGAAAATGAGTTTTCATGCCCAGCATAACCACAGACATGAATGCAGCTTTTGACTAATTACCTATTTTGCCAAGTATTTTAGCTCATTGTTTGAAAATGTGGATTTATTAACTGCTACTTGTTTAAACAGCAGTTCAATTCTAAAACTGTCTTTGGTACAGATGATAAAGTAATACTTGATAAAGATGAGACAGAGACAGTGATAATTATCAGAGACATTTGTATTTAGAACTTATGGAAAACAATACTGTGGAAAATCCCTAGGAATCTAACACACTCCGTGTAAATTGATAACAGTAGACTTACTTTTATTCATTGTGATAAGTCTGTCTTCCTCTTTGTTTTAATTGCATGACACTATGAATTTTCCAAAATATCTAAGCAGGTGTCACTATTTATTATTAAGGATTCACTGTCTGAATAGTAACAACCTCAAATGATGCCAAGTTTTGTGAAACATATTTAAGCTGCAGATGGAATTCCCATTACCTAGAGGTGAAAGGTTGAGTAATCTAGACTAAATGCCTAAATTTGATGTGATTAAATTTGATGTGATAAAATGTAGATGTTGCACCTAAAAAACCTGGAGTGTCTAAAATTCTTTTTGTTCAAATTTTTATACCATTTAGGTTTCTAACTGTCTAATATTACAAATCATTTGTACAGTTGTAATAAAAAGACAATACATTTTAGGTCTGAGTTGTACTGCCTTTCAAAGGGGATCTGGTGCACATATTTAATCTGTAGAGAGTAAACAACTGTATATTTGTATTTAGGAGGGGAAAAATGCTGAAATACTGAAATTGCTTATCTGATATTTGTACAATCTCCACGAACATATGAATGTTGACAAAACATTGCATAATCACCATCAGAAAACATATGTTCTTCCTATAAATACTTGGTACATATAATAGAATTGTAGGATCATGGAGCCATCAAGGTTGGAAGAGACCTTTAAGATCATCCAATCCGACCGTCCACCCTGCACTTGCCACTGTAACCCTTAAACCACGAAACCGCATCACCCAGCACCAGATCCGGACACCTCTTGTTGCACCTCCAGGGATGGGGACTCCACCACCTCCCTGGGCAACCTATTCCATTGCCTGACCACTTGAACAGTGAATATTTTTTTTTGGGGGTTGCTCAGAGGACATTGAACAGGTAAGAAATAGAGATAATAGATTGATAAATGCTTAGGAACCCTAATTAAAAAAAAAATTACCAGCTGAGCAATATAGTTATGGAAGAGTGAATGTCACTATCCTAGCATTTCTGCTAATTCTTATGTTTTAAATTAAAGAAAACCCCAAACACATATGTAAATATTAACTTAAACTGAACATATGCAGCTGTAGTACATATGGTAATAGTCCATAATTCTTTAGAAATATACTTACTTTCTTTCACTATGTCTTAAAGCTTTAGACCATGTATATGGACACAGAGAGAACTGAGAGGGATATAAAAATTATTCCAACTCATAAGTTCTCTGATGTTTGTTTACTAAAATCTGGAGTTAGAGTAAACTATTACTCATTCCTGAACAGGTTGACAGTTTTAATGGAGTACTTGACTTAAGACAAACTTCTAAAACCTATGATGCTGAACTTTATATCCATCATACATAAAAAGGGGAAAGGAAAGATCAATTTAATGCAGTTTCTTCAGACTTAAGTAGTTTTTGAATTCAGATAT